>JZKD02S2024977.1:317754-355176 GCA_000966675.3 Picea glauca | reverse complement strand
AGCCAAATCAGCATGGCCACTCTAGGAGGACATTTGCAATCTACTCATCTGTGGATAACTATTGGAGCTTCACTGCTCCCTTCTGTACCATGTCTCGGATGAAGTCCTGCAAGAATCTTGTGAAGTTGCACCACTTCACAACTTGCGACACTGGCAGTGACATACTCTGTCTCTGTGGTACTGAGTGCTATAGAAGTCAGCTTCCAACTTATCCCAGAAATCGTAATTGATTCCAAGATGAAGTAGCACCCTGAGGTGCTCAATCTGTCTATTGCACTCCCTACTTGATTGGAATCTGTATATCTCTGCAACCTCACTTCATCACCTGAGACAAACCATATCCAACTGTACCATGTTTCGCTGCCACCCACTGGAATTTCCTTGGATTCAACCAAATAATGGCTCAGGGTGATCACTACAAATAAAACACCTATCCTGGCATTAACCAGGTACATCAAGGATCCAATTAACTATTTGTGCATCATGGGATACACCAAATCTGAATATGAAGTAGAATCACTCAAATTCTTCATATTTTGCATCATAGGTGTAGTCATGGACTTGCAGTCCATCATATAGAATTTCATCAGTATCCCTTGAATGAGCTTGAGGCTTAGGAGAATAGTTATCTATTCTTCCATGTTGGCTCTATCTTTGTGATGGACTAGTCGAGGTTTTTCATAAGCATATGCTTTATGGAGATTTTCTATACGGTATTCATGCCTTGATTTAGACGAAAAACGTCAAGGATTAATACTACAATAATAATTAATGAGACTGGAAATAGTAGGTGGTTGGGAAATGGGAGATGGAAAATCATAAAGACGGAGCTTCTCAGGGTGGTGGAAATGGGTCTTACAGGATTCTTTAGCAAGAGAAAGGGAATTATAATAGGTAGAAATATCATCTATAGTGATCATTAGTTTTCTTTTCAATTCACTAAATAACCATAGCATATATAGGATCACTGATAAATACACAATCACAAGAGACACATCATTTATCCTGGGAAACCCTCATGGGGTAGAAAACCCAGCAAAAACTTCCTTAATATAGATAGACAATACAATGCCAAGAGATAATTCAAACAATACAGAAATTCCTCTCCCAAGAATGTGCCTCTCTCTCTCATCCTTCTTCTCCAACTGCAACTCCAAACTTGTGCTCTGATGAACAAGTGAGTGAGTGAACAAATGAGGCGTTGGCCGCTCTTATTTATACAATCTAGCAAGTAGTGAGTTCCCTCTTGATCCCAACATCTCTACAGAAGTTCGCGAACTCCTTTGAGGTATATTCTCCTCCATTATCTGACCTGAGTATCTTGATATTTCTTTCAGAAATATTCTCTATCAAGGATTTGAATTCCTTGAATTTACTGAACACTTCATCTTTTGATTTCAAAAAGTAAACCCAGGTTTTAAGAGAATAATCATCAATAAAAGATACATAGTATACATACCCATTGATGGAGGATGATGGCATTGAGCCACACCCACCTGAGTGAATGAGTTCTAAGACTCCTTCTTCTTTATTGTCTCTCTTCGAAAAAGGGTTCTTGATGTTTTTCCCTTGTGCACATCCATTGCACACGCCTTCATGGTCAACCTTGAGTTATGGTAGACCTGTGACTGCCTTGCATACATATGGTTATGCCTTATAGTTGATGTGGGCTAATATTCTATGCCAAAATTCACATGGATTCTCAATGGTGTGGGTCATGGCTACTTATGAGTGGCCCTTTAGCTTATACAATCCACCTTCTTCTTTTCCAATAACGATTGTTTCTTTCATGGTTTTTCCTTTATCCCACATAAGAATTTCTCCATCTATAGAGGCAACTCTGAAACCTTTATTTTCTAAAGCTGATATGGAGAGTAGGTCCTTTGTCAGACCTGGTACATATAGTACATCCTTCATCTTCATTGGAGTCCCTAAATTCATCTTGTAGTTTGATTCTCCTACTCCCTTGATAAGGTATTGATAATCGTCTCCAAGTGTAACTTTCTGAGAAAACTTTTTTTCTGAAAGGTAAGAGCGAATGTATCTTTGACCTGTCATGTGCTTGGAAGCACCACTATCAATGATCCAAGTTTCCTCTCCAGGTGATATTGATCCTAAGAGGGTCGAGATTTAGACACAATCTTCAATTCGTTCTTTTATCATCTTTGTGGGTGGATCTTCATCTTCAACTGCATGGGCATGATGCCTCTTGTTTTTCCTCTTGTATTCTTCTCATCTAGCTGGACAATGTCTTGCAATATCTCCCATCTTGTCACAATGATAGCATTGATAAGATGAGAAGTCTCTTTCTTTTATTTGTCCTTTCTTCTAGAATCTCTTTGGATGAGATTTTTTATGTATGAATTTGTTTTGGGATTGAGACTCCTTATGAGTTTCTTTCTGGAAGTAAGACTTCTTCCTTCCTCCTTTAGTGTGAGTAGCTAGGGCTTGATATTCATCTCTTGATACTAAAGCTTCTCGGTAAGCTACTCTTGATTCTTCTTGAATACATTCCTCCCAAAGACTGACAAATTTTAGTTTCTTTGTTCTGGCACAAATAGTTTGGATGAATGCATCCCAAGGTCTTGCGAGACCATTAAGTGTCTTCATTATGAGTTTTTCTTCGTCTATAGTATCTCCAATTGCTTCTAGTTTTTCTTTGAATTCTGATATTCTGGAGAAATATTCCTGGATCGTTTCTCCTTTCTGCATCCTTGTATTCTTGAGTTGAGTTCTTAGATTCATCTTCTAATTTATGTTCTTTCCTTCATATAATCTGGTTAGGGAATCAAACATTTATTTTGGAGTCTTCTTTGAAGACACTTGAGAAATCAAGTGATCTTTGATAGAATCTGCAATGATTCTTTTAGCCCTAATTGTGTCATTTTGGTGCTTTGCTTTATCTGCAGCATCGGGGGGTTCTGATACATCTTCTTTAACAAATCTTGCTAATTCATTCTCTTCAAGAATGATTCCAATCCTATACTTCTAGGCACGAAAGTTTTCCACACCTTCTAGCTTGTCAACAAGCTTAGTGATTGCAGACATCTTTTACCTGGAGCTTAGGAAAATGACCGAAAAATGAAAGTGCTCAAAATTGAATTCTGAACTTACCAGGAGGTGCGTTTGGCTGAGGCGAATAGCCTGGTGTGGTTAGATTTCAAAAAATCCAACTTTTACCCCTTCAAACTTGATCAGCGGATTTCTGGACTACTGCTTCTGGTTTTCTGGTACTTCTGGTACTTTTGGTACTCTGATACTTATGGTTTTCTGGTACCTGGTGAAAACTAGGGTTTCACTTTCCAGGAGATCTAGCCACTGAAAAGGTGTGTTGATGATGCCAAAGTGTTCCTTGAGAGAGGGCGCACTTTTCTAGATGGCTTTGGGGCTGAAATTCTTCTTCAATAAAAAGCCCTAATTTGCATGTACGACAACAGTGATGTTTTTCTTCTTCTTGTGAAAGATGCTCTCTTTAGCTTAGCTCTGATACCATGTTAAGGTTTAAGATATTATTAGGTTTATTTTCAATTCAATAGATAAACATAGCATAGATAGGATCACTGAGAAATACACAATCACAAGAGACACATCATTTATCGTGGGAAACCCTCATGGGGGAGAAAACCCAGTAAAAAATTTCTTAATATATATAGCCAATACAATGCCAAGAGATAAATCAAACAATACAGAAAGTCCTCTCCCAAGAATGTGCATCTCTCTCTCTTCCTTCTTCTCCAACTGCAGCTCCAAACTTGCGCTCTGATGAACAAGTGAGTGAGTGAACAAATGAGGCATTGGCCTCTCTTATTTATACAATCTGGCAGGTGTGAACTGAGGTGTCTTTTCATTGGCAAGGTCAACTTCTCATTTTGGGTGGTTATAACCACTTTAATATATTATGGGGGCCGACTTCTCATTCTGCCTATTACAATTAGGGTTTAACCAATCCACAAAAGGGGATTTGGTCATTTACAATACCCATAAACAAGGGGGTCTCATACACCAATTTGGTGTGTTGGCTTGGCTGTGACCTTAAAAATAGATTATTATTATTATTATTATTATTATTATTATTATTATTATTTCAACAAGTAGTACCCTGAGGTGCTCAATCTGTCTACTACACTCCCTGCTCGATTGGAATCTGTATATCTCTACAACCTCACTTCATCACTTGAGACAAACCATATCCAACTGTACCATGCTTCATTGCCACCCACTGGAATTGCCTTTTCTTCAACCAAATAATGGCTCAGGGTGCTCACTACAAAGAAAACATCTAGTGTGGCATTAACCAGGTACATCAAGGATCCAATTAACTGTCTGTACATCATGGGATCCACCAAATCTGAATATGAAGTAGAATCACTCAAATTCTTCATATTTTTCATCATAGGTGTAGTCATGGACTTGCAGTCCATCATATAGAATTTCATCAGTATCCCATGAATGATCTTGAGACTTAGGAGATTAGTTATCTATTCTTCCATGTTGGCTCTATCTGTGTGATGGACTAGTCGAGGTTTTTCATAAGCATGTGCATTATGGAGAGTTTCTATACGATATTTGTGCATTGATTTAGACGAAAAACGTTGAGGATTAAGACTACAATAATGATTAATGAGACTGGAAATAGTAGGTGGTTGGGAAATGGGAGATGGAAAAGCATAAAGAAGGAGCTTCTCAGGGTGGTGGAAATGGGTCTTACAGGCTTCTTTAGCAAGGAAAAGGGAATTATAATAGGTATAAATATCATCTATATTGATCCGTAAATGTATCATAATAGATCTCATAAGATTCATTGGGCTCATCTTCAAGATCATGGTCAATAAAATCCCATGATTTTTTATTTTTCATGTCCTCGTTAAAGAAATAGACCTTGGCATATTTCTTCATACATTTACTTGCAAACCATTTCTAAGGGCATAAGAAACACTCATCTTTAGCTACAAAACATTTCTAAAAGAAGTGCCAAGGTTGCAAAGGTTGCAAATGATCAAACCAAACAATGAAACAATGAGTCAAACTCAAACGCCAATGAGAGATGTATTTAAAGTAAACAAAAACTTAGAAAAATGCCTGCAATAACTCAAAAATATGTATGTGAAATATGGCCTTCTTAGGTTTTGAATTCACTCCCAAACTCAAAGGTTTCTTTGGTGTTTGGAATAGCATTGAGTGCTTCCTAATAATCTAGAATGGAATACATGCAGATCATTGTTTTTATTGTTAACAAATGACCATTCATCCCATGATATTTTATGTAAGAACGGGTTTGGGACTGTGGCGCCAAGGAAAGGAAGGAGGTCGAAAAAGAAAGAAGTTGTGCAATCCACTGCAACAAATCCAAATACCACATTTAATGACAACTCTCCCAACATCGGTGTTGCCTCCAATCAAACATTTGGCAACCTCTTTGAGATGTACTGACAAGCACCTACATCTCCAAAGCTACCTTTTGATTCCCTAGAGGAGAAGTAATCAACCAAACAAGTGTGAATTATACGGTGCAATTATTGCAATTGCATAAAGTGGGTACCAGAACATAAATTATTCCTTGTTCAGATGTGATACAATGGTTAGTCAAAAGAGAAAACGCTAATAAAGAAGTATATATTCAAAGAGTGGGGAACATATTGGCTCATATGTTCCACACACTTCCAAGGAAATTTAAAAGCTTTCAACAGTCGGGGTAATGTTGGATAAGGAGTTCTTGAAGGAATTTTCCTTCAAGAAGGACCCCATTAAAATTATAGAGTGTTAATGGGAAGAAGGTAATACTTTTTTAAAACAGACTTCCAACCTATATCCCACCGCCCACTTTGTAGGAGCTTATCAAGGACACAATTATATTGAGGAGCATAGTATATGGAGAGGCAAATTGCTCCAAGTTACACAAGCACTGAATGACATTGATGTATCGAGTATTAAACAACAAACCTATTTTCAATTGGAAATAAATTATCTCTAGCAATTTGAATGTGGCTATAAAGAATATTGAAGAGGACCCAAATTATTTGTTCCCTTGATTTCACATCACAACCTATTAAATGGATGTGGTTTTCACCCTCACTCTTTTTCCAGTAATGGTAGACCCATGGTGCTCTTATCTTCTTCCTCTCCATGTACACTAACAACAACTTTGGAAACATCAGTATTTGAAACACTATGCATCTATGCAAAGTTTCCCTAGCCCTTGTTTATGAGCTCATTTTCAAAAATAGTTATCCAAGGTTCTCTAAGGAAGCCCCAATAGCACTATAACCTTTTTTGGATTGGTACATGGAGCATAATGGAAATAACATTCAAATATCTGTTGTCATCTCAACGCCACACATCTTGTCAATGCATGTCCTGAACAGGTTGTTGCTCGGGGGATAACTTGTTGAACAACTAAGTTCACAACAAATACCAACTTGAAAGAGAACAAGATCGGTTTGCTTCCCACGAACCCTCTCACCAATGGGTCTTATCCACTATCAAACTTTGGATATGAATTAATGGAAGGAAAACCAAATGGACTTCTACAAGTTACCATTCAATTCTTTCAATATCCACAACCCCTTTAAAAAAATATTCAACCATTTTAAATAGTGAATTTTAACATGGCCATATTTCCACCAAGGCTACTCGAATGAGGAATTATAATGACAAGCTCCCAATTTTCATGTAATTCAAATGCAGAGACAAGAAGTTGTTGAGAAAGACAAAGCCAAAAATAATTTACTTAACCATGTCCAAAAGAAACTGGATCTATAAGACCATGGGTAGTAATCCATTAGGCTAGAGAATATGCCAACATAGTTGAAAGGTGACATAAGTATCCCAATTGAGCCCATGTTAGGGAAGATAGTGGTAAAGAATAAACAAAATTGAAAGAAATTACTAACACTTCAATGGCAAAGAAGGGTGATGCATCCATGCAACAAACAAAGGATCCCAAACTCATAGAAGACGCATAACCTAATCAACAACAAAAAGAAAACAGAAACAAGACTCTACCAGAACCCAAGGAAGATCAACATTCAAACATTAATGTCACCAAGGAAGCACAAGTTGATATCAATCTAGGCCTAACCGGTGGAGCTACCAACAACACAAGGAAAACCTCCTGATTTAAAGATTTTCTCAAGAACCTACCTTCTAGTGTTGGTGATGAGGATCCATCTACCATACAGGGAAATTCACATTTGAGAAGAAGGTCATAAAGAAAACCCACAAGAAAAAGAGAGATGGCAAAGAGTAAATTGTCATTGAAACTATAAAGGCAATTGTGGTTAATATCGGACGAACAAATCCAGCAACAACAGAAACCGCACGAACAACAACCATGCAAAGTACCAAGGAAACAATCTTTGAAATGATGGACGAGATCACACAACAAAAAGAGCATATAGATAATCTCGAGAATCAAATGTCCTATTACAAAGCATCCAAGCACAATATACACAAATTCATCTTGTTTGCCCATAAGCTCAAAGAGAAAATCATGCCACTCGTCACCAATTTCTACCAACACATCCATGGTAGTAAAGATTGTGTTCCCCGTATTGTAGTAGTCAAACAATAGTTGGACTGGAGTGTAATGAAAATGAAAAGAACAAAAACCTAGATGAAATTGTTACCTAGCAAGAAGTATATAAGCCTATCATGGCCAACATGTGCGTGCTAAGTCAAAGGTAGATAAACTAAATTTCTGCAACATGAGGCATGTCAAATACAATTTTAGAGATCCATTAGAAAATATCGAGTCTCTAAAGAAAAATAATGATGGGTATCTAGCCAACACTTTGAAAATGGTGAAATTGCATAGGGTGCCTTCATTTCAGAGAGGGGATGAGCCCATTCCTCTCAACTAGATTTTCGATATGTTACATAAACAATGGAGGAAAAGCAATTGGTGATGGAGTTGAAGGCAATTACACAAGTCGAGAAAAAATTGTAGGGGCACTTATCATTGTCAAAGTTTTCTTGTTGAATTTTGCTCATATAATAGGTACAATAGATAAATTTGACTTCTTGAATCAAAACACTAATGAGAATAATAAATATTTTGAACTACAATCATCTTATAGGAGAATTTGCGAAAAAGTCAAGAAGGAATGTAAAAGACATTTTGTAACTACAAAACCCCTATATATACATGTATTGAGTTATTGTGGGAAAAAATTGTCGAGAGGAACTTGGAGGATTATATACTATGAATTTCAAGCTCCATTGGACAGATGTAATACAATTTCATTGTATAATTCATTTGTTGCATTTTCTCATCTATTTGTGAGTATTTCACTTAAGAATGTATTGTTTATTAAGTCTGATATTTGTTGTTTTCTTAACAGGAACTGGAGAATTTTTTATAGTAAAAGAGTTGTAGCTATAGCTAAACAAAGAGGATTACAAAACTTGCTAGCTTGAAGATTAAAGAAAAATGGCTAGCTTTTTTATCTGTCGAAGAGGAAACATGTATATGTCCAAAATTATTACATCCCAACAATTATTGCATGTATACAATCTTAAGAAAGCACCTAAAATTCTAATTATTTGTAAAACATAAAATTTAGTGGAAAACATGGTGATTATCAACGTCTTCCAACGCCAAGATGGTAGGATGGGACTCTTGATTTTCTATGTCCATGTCCTTGAGCATTTGGTGGATAGTGTCATCTTCCTACAACTCTGGGTGAATAGAATTTGTGGATATCTTGTAGTTTGAAGTTGTTAACTAAGACCCCTTGCTTAGGTTGAGCACCAAATTTCTTAGCCTATTGAATTCAACATCTAGGGAGTCAATTTGTTGTTTTTTTTTGTACCAACATGACATGATTATGGAAAACTAATAAGTACAATGGTGCTCATTCTCATGAAATTTTGAAGTCACAGAGAAAATGAACATTTGATTGCACCAAATGGACTTGTCATGCCTATGAAGAGCTCTCCTAAATTATTGAGCTTCACGGTAATACATTGGATCAAAGCACAAAGTGGGACAAAGTTGGCAACTCCTTGAATTCCCTAGATTAAGAACTTGTTTCCAATATACCAAAAAAAACCCACAACACAACCAACCATACAAAACCAATAGATTGTTGATCAACCCCTAACTGCATATACCAGGATACCTAGATTCATGCAAATTGAAGAGACTAGACCCCCACTGAAAATGTCCAATATAGCAGCAAAGAACAGACACCTTCTTATGACCCCCAAGAAACCAAAGGAGAAAATAGCAACCCAAGAATCTGGGGAGGCAAACCACGCAATTACCTAGACATAAACAATGATCCTAGGGTAAACCAACTTCGAGAGTTCATACACAACAAATTCCCAATATAAATGAAATGGAAATTCCACCCACAAAATGAAACCAAAACAAAGAGTCTTCAGACAGTGGTGCCATAAAACCAACCAGAGACAAGGTGTAGATCTTACTAGACAAAAGTCGAATAAGGTGACTTTTCTCCAAGCAACCTTGATATCTCCCATATCAACAATAATTATCCCACAATGTCGATGATAAAGCTTGTTGCAAGGTTCAAAGAGTGAGCCACAATTAAGTTCAATCATGCAATGAAAGGATGCACATGTCCTTTTGAATCTACCCACCTCATATGCAATCTGAAGCATTCGCTATAGAGACATATGTTGCATTAATGAGACATTACGTGCCTCCAATTGAATGATGATGGATTAAGGAACTAATCGGAAGGATAACCCCTCCTTTTTTATAAGCACACTCATGTTTAAAGTAGTGGCTTTGTTTGCTAGTGCATCCACTTGGTGGTTATGTTCTCGAAGGCCTTGCTAAGACAATATTTTTTGAAAATTTTCAACTTCTTTCTAAGAGCGAGCAATAATGGATGTTATCTTGTTGTCAAAAGATGGAGATTGTGAAAGCATCAATTTGATAATTGCACTTGAGTCACCAATTACAATCAAACTCTTGAGACTTGAGTCGATTGTTAAGCAAAGACCTTGTAAGAGTGCATAAGCCTCCATTTTATTGTTTATAGTTTCTCCTAATCCCTAAGCAAATATTGCTTCAAGATTTCCTCTATGATCTAGAATACTTCCACCCCTTGCATGCACTTGTCACCCATAGATTTCCTTTAGATGCACCATCAAAGAAGAGAATATGAGTCTTCTAGAGGGATTGTATAAATGTAATAGATTTGGCATTGTAGTTTGAACGTATATTTTGATTTCTATATAGCTTCATTAATTTTGTTGATTGAGCTTTGTTATCCCCATTTCCTATGGATAACTAAGGAGATGATGTCTCGAGGCCCTCAGGTTGCAAACATGGAGTACCGAGAGGCATATAGCTAACAACGTCCATTTGCATAGACAGAGGCCCGCCTCATTACCACAGATCTCATGTTCATCATGAGGGTATCCACCACATCAACTGGCTTCTGGAAGACATTGGGTCCTGCTACATGAAGTACAAGACAGGTATTATGGTGAGTGTCACTTTAATATTTGAGGCATTTGAGTTTGTTGCATTTAAAATTGTTTTTGATTATGTAACGTCTACTTGGAAAGTATGTTCTTTGCCTTGTTTCACCTTGGTGGTTGACATTGCACCCTAGTAAGTGGTCACCCTTAGGGATATGTTTGCTTATGGAGGGTCCCCTTGGCAGGTCATCGTACCATTCCCAACCATACTTGCCACTTTCCACACTTCATCCCCTGATCTCCTTATCTTTTGGGATTTTCGGGTGTACTGACCCAAGAAGGGATTATCCCTCATTTCTGTTGAAATATTGTAAATGTGAAGTATATTCTACTTATTATTGAGTTATTATTAGATCAATCCCATTTTGTAGATTGATCATGTCGGGATTTGTATATGACCAAATCCCATTTTGTAGATTGATCATGTCGGGATTTGTATATGACCAAATCCCTTTTTATGGATTGGTCAAACCTTAATTAAATGATGTTAATTGAGAAGTCGGCCCCTAGGGCTAATTAAAGTGGTTTTAGACACTAATTGAAGAATTTGACCTAGCTTGGTGAAGAGACACAACCCTAGCGCCTAGCAGCTAGTATAAATAAGAGAGGACGATGCCTCATTCTTACACTCACTCAAGTCACTCGTCTAGTGCGCAAGTTTGAAGGAAGTTGCAGTTGTTGGAAGAAGAAGAGAGAGAGGTGCATTGCTCAGTGTTGGATATTCTCTAGTGTTTGGTTTATTGTATTGGAAATCTATATTAAGGAAGTTTTTGTTGGGTTTTCTCCCCCATGAGGGTTTCCCAGGATATATGATGTGTACCTTGTGATTGTGTTTCTTTCAGTGATCCTGCTTATGCTATTATTATCTAGTAAATGGAAAAGAACTTAATAGCAGCTCTAAATTTAACATGGTATCAAAGCTTGACTTAATAGAGCACTTTTCACTCGGTAACCAAAAAAGTCATTGTTGTCGTACAAGAAAATTAGGGCTTTTATTGGAAGAGAATTTCAACCTAAAAACTATCTAGGGAAGCGTGCCCTAGCCTAGAAAACTCACTGGCACCTTGAGCACACCTTTTCAGTGGCGAGAGCCTTCGAAAAGTTAAACCCTAGTTTTTGGATGGTACGAGGAAACCAGAACCAGCACCAGAAGTACCAGTCCATATTTGTGCAGGTCAAGTTTGAGGGGGTAAAACTTGAAATTTTTTAAAACAGATAGCTCCAACATACTCGCCTCAGCCCAGTGCATCTAGTCCCTAGATCAGAATTCCAAAATTTGAAGTTTGAAAATTTCGGGTTTCCTTATAAAACCCTAAGTTGCGGTTGCAGTACTAGTTGCAATTGCAGTACTAGTTGCAGTTGCAACTGTAGTACCAATTGCAGTAAAAAAATTTGTGAAGTGTTGGGACTGTTGTTTTATTGTCCCAGTGCACCTTACCCTAGCAAGATATTGCCAGAGGTATGTACTTACATATGATTAAAATGCATTATTATTCTAAAGGGTACTTGCAGGAGAAAGGATCTCTTAACAATCATAGATCCAAAAGGATCTCAGATCCAACCCATTCAGAGGAATAATGCAACCCAGGTTTGATCATTTTGATATGAATCTATTTGTTATGACATTATTTTGACCTTATAAACATCTAGGTTGTATGTTGAAGTTATGACCATCATACTAACCCTTGGTCAAAATTAAAGTCAAGGTATTAAATTGAGATTAGAGTTTATTCTCTAACTTAGATTTCTGTCAAGATAACATAGTCTTAGTACATAAGAGAGATTGAAGAAATCACTTGTCATCTTGAGTGAAGGAGACTTGGAAGAAAAGAAACACACTCATTCTTGAGGACAAGACTCCAAGTTTCAGGTTTGATTGATTAAGTTGATAAGATTCAAAGTTGCACATGATAAATTTGATAACTATCTCATTACAAGTAAACACTATAATTGAGGTAGCAGTCTTTGAAAAGTAGTATACTTGGTAGCATGTGAGCATATTGAGTAAATGCTTATTGTAATCATTTACCAGATACAACTAACATCTCCTCTAGGAGAAACTTCTTGTGTTGGTTCCAGGTTACCATGGAGGAATGTTTGATCACAACACTAGAAGAGAGTTGCTCTCATTTCGTATTGTATTTCTTACTTTTGATCTTTGGTTTAGGCAAGTCACAAGTGATATCTCTAAAGGAGCTATTGTGACGATTATTCGAGCTATTGTTTTATTATTATAAAGAGTATTATTTGTGTTTGTTGTTGATCTTGTTTTGGGTAGGTCACGGGTGATAACCCTAATGAAACTATAGTGAAGGTTGCAGAAGGCAACAAATTAGATGAGACATGAAGCAAACTATGTACATGACCATATACATTCATGTACCAAATAAGATATCTTTTGAGATCCAGAGTATCTCATATGGAGATTGATTGTAAGGAGCAAAAGGCTCCAAAGATGACCGAACATTAGAACAAGAACTCGCAGTAGACATGTTCAAAGGATAATGAAGCCACCTTGACATGAAGTTGAACTCATTT
The DNA here is from genome assembly GCA_000966675.3 of Picea glauca. Lineage (NCBI taxonomy): Eukaryota > Viridiplantae > Streptophyta > Pinopsida > Pinales > Pinaceae > Picea > Picea glauca. The sequence continues at coordinate 342,183 of JZKD02S2024977.1, read as the reverse complement.
GAAGTCTGACTCAGCGTTTCATATTAAGACTTGGTATTCAACACCTAGTATATCATGTAAGAGATGATGAAGTCCTTGTAGACTTAGAAGAAATCAAGATTCAGAGTAAGCATGATCTCAGAAAGGATCAGATGAAGAGACATCTTCCAGGACTGAGAGACAGAGGACATAAGAAGACTAGACCATAGCTTCAGAGACTTCTAGGAGATATAAAATCTTCTGGGAGGATTCCCTTGTTTCAGTGACAGAGAAGGAAGCCAGTGAGAAAGACTGAGATATGGATTTTTCGTGAGACTAGAAGGGAAGTCAGTGTTGAATTCCAAGATTAATCTAACAAATCAAGCATGTTGTAGATGTACAAAGACTGAATTGTGTCCAGAGGATTCTCCTAGCAAGAGGGAGAAGACTATGACGAGACACTTACTCCAGTAATTGAAGAAATAGTTCAAGTATTCATGAAGAAAACCAAAACAACCATGATTCATATACAATATGAGATAAAGGGGGAACAATCCCCATATTTAAAATTGAGTGGCAGTACATTAGTCAGGCCATGGAAACATGACTACAATAGCAGATAGAGTTACCTCCATGAAAGGAGAAGAGTTATCTTCAGTAACAGTTATTGAACCACTCTCAGTTTAAGATGAAGTTGTTGTCATGATGAAGTAGAGGAGTTACTCTCAGATTTCAGCAGTCACAGTGAGAATGGAGCAGCCATTCTTAGCTTCAAAGCAGCTGCAAGTGCAGAATCTCAGTTCCAGAGGAACAGTTGCAGAGAGAGTAGAGGACATACTCTCAGGTAGTGAGACAAATAGTGCTTTGCAGAAAGCACATAGAGCTAACACATGATTGTGCATACTAAGTTGGAGTTGAAGCAAGTGTACCAGGATGGTACAATGTAATGTGAAAATTTGGTTTGAAGTTGAAGATAGAAAGACTCGGGTCTGCAGGTTGAAGAAGGCTCTATACAGGTTGAAGCAAGATCCTAGAGCTTGATATGGAAGAATTGGCAGTTTCTTGACAAGCTTGGGCTTTACCAAGAGTAAAGTTGATTCTAACCTTTACCTCAAGGTTATGAATGATGAGGCAGTGGTGTTGCTACTATGTGTAGATGATGTATTCTTGACAGATGAAGAGAAACTCATCATTGATTGTAAGAAGAATCTCGTTGCAGAATTTGAGATGAAAGACCTAGGCCTAATTCATTATTTCTTAGGTCTTGAGGTTTGGCAGAGCCCAAAGAAGATCTTCCTTAACCAGGGGAAGTATGCAGTTGAAATACTGAAGAGGTTTGATATGTTGGAGTGAAAATCCATGAACACACCCATGGAAACAAAGTTGAAACTTCTAGTTGATACTACGTCAAAATTGGTTGATGCTACGTTGTACAGACGGATCATTGGATCGTTGATGTATCTGATGAATACCAAGCCAAATACATGTTTTGTTGTGAACACCTTGAGTCGGTATCTGGTAGAGCCCAGGCGAGTTCACCTTGTTACTGCAAAACTTGTGATGAGATACCTTAAGGGTATGTTGGAATTTGGTCTCAGTTATAATGGAGATCATGACTTCAGATTGATTGGTTATAATGATTCAAATTGGGCAAGAAGTGTTTCTGACAGAAAGAGCACTTTGGGATGTTGTTTCAGTCTGGGGTCAACCATGACTTCATGGCAGAGTGGGAAACAATCCAGTATTTCTCTCAACACGACAGAATCGGAATACATTGTTGCATGTTCTGTCAGTTGTGAAGCCATATGGCTTCGAGAGTTGTTGACAGATCTATTTGATCTGGAGATGGAAGCAACCGTGATTCTATGTGATAACCAAAGTTGTATAAAGATGACGGAGAACCCTGTGTTCCATGATAAATCGAAGCACATAGAAATCCGGTATCACTACATTCGTGATATGGTGCAGAGGGGAGTTGTAAAGGTCCAATATGATTGGCACAGATGAGCAGGTTGTAGATGTGTTGACTAAGCCTTTGTCTCGTGTAAAGTTTGAATAATTTCGAGACAAGCTTGGTATAGTCCGAAAGGACCTCCCTCAAAAGGGAGAGTGATGTTGATGATACTATGGTATCCTGCCCAACAATGGGTAGCTCGATTAGGATTTTATATCCTAGGGGACTGATCATCCTTGGACAGATCATGAAGGTCTGGTAATGATGTTCTATCAAAGTACCTATGCATGTATATGCTAGTTGTGGTCAGTAGTGGTAGCTCCGTTAGGATTTTTATAATCCTAGGGAATCTTATGATTCTGGGCAGATCCCGAAGGTACGATAAGGACAGTTTGTTAGAGTACCACGTGGTAGCTCTATTAGGATTTTATATCCTAGGGAATCTTATGATTCCTGGGCAGATCCCTAGGGACTGTCAGAGTACCACAAAATGTTGTTGATACACTGGCCTCATTCTGTTGCCCTATGATGATGATGATGTTTCTCCAGCCTCATGTTGTGATGATGTTGTTACTCTAGCCTCGTGTTGTGATGATGTTTTTATCTCAACCTCATGTTGATGATGTTGGTATCTCATCCTCGTGTCGATGATGTTGATGATGTTGTTGTCTCAACCTCGTGTTGTTGATGTTGGAGTACCAACCTCGTGTTGTTGATGTTAGAGTACCAACCTCGTGTTGGTGATGTTGTTATTCCAGCTTTATGTTGAAGATGATGATGATGATACTTCAACTTCTTATTGAAGATGATGATGATGATGATGCTACTTCAGCTTCATGCTAAAGATGATGATGATGTTGCTACTTCAGCTTTATTCTGAAGACATTGATGATGATGTATCAATCTTTCACTGATTGATGATGGTGTATTAGTGTTATACTAATTGATGTTGATGCAGAGAATGATGATGATGATGTTATTCCAGATGATGATGATGTTATTCCAGCACCATGTTGTGAATGGCGATGATGATACTATTCCAACTCCATGCTGTGAACGATGATGTTATTGATGATGAGAAAAACTTTCGATGATTTATAGATGTACCAGTCAGTGTTCCAAATGCTGATGATGTTGTTGCCCTCTCTATCTCTTGATGATGTTTTATTGTAGAATACCCTTCTTGTTAAGGGGGAGTGTTGAAATATTGTAACTGCAAAGTATATTCTACTTATTATTGAGTTATTATTAAATAGATCAATCCCCTTTTTTGGATTGATCACGCCGGGCTTTGTATATGACCAAATCCCCTTTTGTGGATTGGTCAAACCCTAATTAAATGATGTTAATTAAGAAGTAGGCCCTTAGGGCTAATTAAAGTGGTTTTAGTCACTAATTGAAGAAGTCGATCCAGCTTGGTGAAGAGACACAACCCTAGCACCTAGCAGCTAGTATAAATAAGAGAGGATGGTGCTCATTATTACACTCACTCAAGTCACTCATCTAGTGCTCAAGTTTGAAGGAAGTTGTAGTTGTTGGAAGAAGAAGAAGAGAGAGAGGCGCATTGCTGAGTGTTGGATATTCTCTAGTGTTTAGTTTATTATCTAGGCATTGTATTAGCAATCTATATTAAGGAATTTTTTGTTGGGTTTTCTCCCCCATGAGGGTTTCCCGGGATAAATGTTGTGTACCTTGTGATTGTGTTTCTTTCAATGATCCTGCTTATGCTATTATTATCTAGTAAATGGAAAAGAACTTAATAGCAGCTCTAAATTTAGCAATTTTATGGGAAGAAGGGGTTGAAGGCTCAAAGGGAATGTAGTTGGAAAAAGATAAAAACCATATTATAAAACCTTCTAGATGCTCACCCAAAGAGGTCTTGAGAACAATGAAATGTTTCTCCTAAAAAAATCAAAGACCTGCAAAAGCAAACACATATGTATAAATGTCCCACTTGTTGAGGGATCTACACAAGTGCGTTACAAGCTAGACTTTACCCCCATGGAACTCTGTGTACCTCTCCCTTCAAGTGACACCCCAAGCTAATTGATCAACCCATAGGGAGTACCCAGTGTTTGGACCTTAATTAATTAATGGCAATAAATGGGCTTGGAAAAATGATGCATTGAAAACGAAGGTGCAACACACCCTCTACAAAGGCACCCATAGATGAGACACTAAGATCCCTTGTATGTCATGAACCCCATGCCCAAAAGTCTTTCCCCCATCCATGTCATTGTCTCCACATGACTTAGAGAGGAGTCCACTTGGGAAACACTCCTTGACTTAAGGTATGATTCACCCAATAGGTCGCTTTGTCAACCCTCCCATACCTAAACTTGGCAAATTGCATAAGGTCTTTGAGCACTTGTTTAGTTTGATGAGGTGGTTTTTGATGCACATGCCTAGGTGACTCTTTTATTGATTTGATTTACTTATCATGATGCATTTGACTTGAGATCCTTGGAGGGCATATTCATTGTCTTTGCAGGACCTAGTTGGTGGACAGTTTTGGAAGAACAAACCTAGCTTGGGTTTCCTTGGGGCATGAAGCCCACAGGATGGATACCATGACCCGCACAGTCGGACGATGATGACAGCCTTTGGAGGCTTGAGAGGCACCTTGGAGAACCTCACCTAGCCCCTACTAGCCCAACGTTTTGCTTCTTGAGGCCAAAACGTCACACTTGGAGGGATTGACGTCACTCTAGGACTAGGGTTTGGTGGTGGAGATGGACACTTGGCCTTTTTTGAGGAAGAAGACCTTTTGCATGACAGAGATGAGCCTAGCGCATGAGGAAGGAGCCTTTGGAGGCCCAACGATTCATCTTCAAGCTCAACATCCACCTAAAAATGTAAAAACGTCGCCCTAGAGATGGTTTACATCATCTTTAGGGCTTCTTATGTGCATTTTTAGGGTTAAATTAGATTTTAATATTGTAAAGGGGCAAAGTAAGAGTTGTTGACCCCTTACTTTGTGGTTTACCATAAAGTTAAGTGGACAAACTCTTTTTAGGAGATTTGTATAAATAGATATCAAACTCTTGACATTTTATCATAGTATTCTCACTTGGAGAAAGACTCAGGCTGAAATTTGCGCCCTATTTGGGCAATTTTACTTATCTTTCTTCGCTATTGTCTCTTGTGATTATTTTTCTTGGCTATTGGATGAAGAAGTAAGGCGCTATCTTTCTTGGAGACTATTTCTTGTTTTTATGGTGGAATTTTCTTGGTTAAAAGGAGTTTATTTTGTTGATGCTTGGACTAGGTAAGGAATCTCTCTTGTTATTGCTTCTTTTCTTGGTTGCAAGGTTAATTTGTTAAGATTTTGGGGAGTATAAGCGCATACAACCCCACAAGCCCATCATATTTGTCTTGGAATAATTTGTTGCACAAAGGAATACTAGGACAAGTAAAGGTTTACACCCTCCTAGTATTCCTTTGTGCAACAAATTATTCCAAGACAAATATGATGGGCTTGTGGGGTTGTATGCGAAGTAAAGGTTTACACCCTCCTAGGTTTTTCCTAACTAGTTTTGTTTGCCTTGGGGAGTAAAAGGGTTTGCACCTCCAAGGAAATAGCACAACTAGCTCTCTCATTTAAAAGACTCCATAAACCAATAGTTAAATGCACTAATCTCTTGCATTGGAGAAATAAAATCATTGCATTGGGATACGTGGAAATACGAGATATTGAAATTGTTTAAATTAGAATATTTTCTATATGCTTAAAGCTAGTTAAGGCCACTAGGGCATCTTGTTTCTCCAAGGATTTATTGTTGTTGTAATAATTTTATGTTATAGCCATCAGGGCTGCATCAAAACACTTCATAACTTTCAAATTTACTCATTTTTTAACCATCAAAATTTGCTAGAAAGCTACCAAATTAATCTACTAGTTGTTGTGCATCTTTTGGGTGGTTTACTTGCAAGTTTCGGTGGTTGGAATTTTATGATGTAGCAATTGTACTCTACATCCATAAGGCTGCAATTATATCTCTTCAATACTTGTACCTAACAACATTAATTGTTGTTAAAGTCTTGTGCTATCATACTTGAGTTGCACTAGTAATTGCTAGCTAATCTCTTGCATATTTTCTTGGATTTTAGTGACTTGTTTAGCAGCTCTTTTTATCATTTCATTGTTGATATATATCACTATACACTGCTACTAATTGGGACAACAGGTTTCACTTGCGTGTCCATTAGATTATTGGGCTTGTATCTCGTGTTTTCTTGTTTCTCGAGCAGGTACAACATTCCTCCACGGGTACTCAAGCACTTGGCAACCATTGACCATCTCTAAAACATTGTTCTCGAGCCATCCTTCACTTCCATAACCTCACTTTCCATCTCTTTTCCCCCTAGGGTCACCCGGGATTCCCCCTTTGTGTTGGATTTGTCCTTCACTAAAGCAAGGGGAGAGTTTATCTAAGGTGACAGTGGGTAGACTCTCCCACAGTTATCGACATCTCGTGGATTGGGTCGGACTTTTCCCAACCTACAATTTGTGCGATAACAAGCTTAAATATTTCTTTTTTGTAATTTCAATTTAATATTTTATTCATGTATACTAACCCCAACAAAGTTTATTTTAAACTACATGTAAATCTAAAAAACCTAAAATTGATAGCAAACACCTTAAGCTAAAAGAATCATCTTTAAATGCCGAAACTTTGATTTGGGTGTTTCTATCTAGTGACTTCCCTATGAACATTGACAAAAGACATTTGTCCATGTCAACAAGATACCCATGACATATCTAAGCATTCTTGTGTTGATGGCTTGGATTTGTAAATGGTGCTCTCTCTTATGGTAGAAACTATTATGATAATATGTTAAGTCATGGGTTAAGCTAGATATATATTTATATGTAAAACTCTAATACTCAAATATCATTTTTTTAACTCAATATCCAAAAATACATCCAAAAAGATTGCTTATTTTTATTTTTAAAAACTTTATAAAAACATAAATATAATTATTAATTTTCAATCTTTTATATATAAATAATAAACATATTTATGTCATCAATTTTTCAGGTCTACTTATAATGAAGTCACCTGCTTCATCTTCAAGTATTAATCAACAAAAGGTGTATGATATTCAATAATATAAACTTGAGAAAGATGTCTCCAAATCTCCATTGAAAATTACATGCATGTGTTTATAAATAATGCAAACTTTCATATCATCCACATTTTTTATAAAATATTTGATTACAATGACAAGGTTAGACTATTCCACTAACCCGGTGGGTTAGCTCAAGTGTTTGAATGTTGTGAATTACAAGCGGGGGGTCACGGGGTCAAGTCCCCGGTTTGGTTGCCTCTGTGGATATTATTGGGCCTCACTCATTGTCCCCATTGAGTTAGGTTGCCAAAACTACAACTGGCCAGTTTACCCCAGGTGCAATCCTCAAAATGAGGAAAAGTTCCTAGAGGCTTTCTCTGAGACGCACATTCCATCGAAATAAAGGCTAGACTATTCCACTACCTGTGAATACATTTGTTGAAATTTGATATATAATCTTTGAGTTCTATTATATAAGATCACATTGAATTCGTACTTAAAAGGACAATTTATTTGTAGTATTAATAAATGACCACGCTTGACTATTCCTTGCACTATATCACCAACAATGATAGAAATAGATGTTCCTAATGAGTGCATAGAGGTTAAAATACAATAAATATTGAGATGTTTCTAGTGATCTGAATTACAACATATGATACATTTATTAACCGTATGTTAAAATTATCCACTAATTTATTCTGATATCACCTTGCTTCAATGAAATTTTTACTTAAACTCCTCTTAGTAACAAAATTCAAGCTCTGAAATCAAGAGGCACGGTCTCTGCTGTAAAATACTCCTCTCGAACAACATCTGCACTACAAAATCTCACCTATAAAAAATTACAAAATCATTAGTTCAACGCATTGACAAAACGGATACACATTCCAAAACTTCAAACTTTCAAAAAAAGTGGTGTGTGTGTGTGTGCGTGTATACACACACCCATCAATATTTGTTTATTTGATATCATTCAAATACCAAGAAAATTCATACATAGCATAGTATGAAAACAAAATATGTCTTTATATGAAGACAAGAAGAGTAGATTAGGGCCTAGCCCATACATACATATATATATATATATATATTAGAAAATGATACTACATGTCAAGATCATCAAGCCCTACATCTAATAACCAATAGTCTTATAATTTTGAGTTTGACTCTTTGAAGTTGTTGCAGAACCTGCAGAAAATCCTAAAACTGTAGAAGTACCCTGTTTCTGTGAAGACAAGGTAAGACTCCCCAAAGTTGCTCCTAAATCATCATCCTTGGGGTTCACATGCCAATCCTTTGAAGGGATTCACTTGTATTCATCCTTGCTTCGAGGGATGAGTCACAAATTAGTGTGAATGTAGACCAAGGCTTTAACATTTTGTTGACAACATGTTACAATTTATTGAATGGATAAAATTTATTAAGTTCAATTATTTTCACATGCTAATGGATTAGCCACTTATGAAAGAGCATGACCAATGAGGTTCATTAACTACTTAGATCCAAAGCCATAAATTAACCACCAGACAATTGGATCCATTGTCACCTTATCTGCAGTCGCATATATATACACACATTGTTTTGAAAGAAAACTCTCTCTCTCTCTCTCTCTCTCTCTCTCTCTCTCTCTCTCTCTCTATATATATATATATATATATACATTGTTTTGAAAGAAAACTCTTTGAACTAGGCCCAAACTAGTATAGCCTTTTCTACATTTGGAAAAGAACTTTTAAATTGTTGTCCTCACTCCAATGGACAGTTCATTGTCCTTGTTTAGGGACTTCCTTCTCTTGCTACCTTCAAGGAAGCTACATTATAGAGTATAGAGTTTGGGATTGAGAGCATGTGCCAAAATGTGGAAAGGGGTATTGAATTTGTTCTGCCCATCAAAGAAAACAACCCTGCCGTGCAAGATGAAGCCTAGATCAATGACCATACATTTTGCTTTCTCCATCTCCAAAATTCCAATCACTTCCTGTATTATATTATCCATGTCCTCATACTTAACCCCCAAACAAGGCATGTCAATCTCTGCTTTTTGAATCAAAGCAACAACTGGCTCAAAAAATGCAGTGACCACATTTCTTTTGCCACCAATCCTCATCAAGATTACAACCTCAAACCATGATTATAATCTAAGTTTCTAGCTACCTTCAAACAACCCATGTCTCACTGACAAACATTTTCAACAATGCATGTCAAACCTATGTTAGACACTATATCAAAATCGCTTGAGGCATGGTGGTTTGTGGTAAATTAACCATCGTCCTCTACTCCTTAACAAGTGGTATAATCTAAGGCGTTTGACAAGAAATATATTGGAGAAAAAGGTTCAAGTTATGCTCTCAAAATTTGGATGCAATCCTTTATTGCTTCTCTAAAACCATACTTATCCACATAATATTTTGTCATTTCATAAAAATCCATTGGATTAATCCAATTGCTATCCTTTATATTATAAAACAACCTAATTCCTATAAGACATTATTCTTCAAAATGAAACACATCTATTCAATCCCTTCCACTGTCCTACCACACACTCGTGCTCATACCCACTTCTCTCTGTTAAAAAAGATGAGGAACCACTTTCTCTAAGGCAAACAAATTGAGCTGAAACAAGTTCCTATTCATGTAAATCTATTCAAGAAAACCACACCACTCAGGCACTGATTCTATTTACTAGTCTATTATTTGCCATAAATGATTATTGGACTCAAGACACCCTAGTTTATTACAGTATAAACTATGGTCCATGAAACTAGCTTAAACATGTACCTTGGTTTATTTTTTAGGGCTCACAAATAGTCATAGAAAACTTTGACCAATCTCTTCAACTATCTCTTTTGGAGCATAACGGATCAAACATATATAGTTTGGGACTTAATTTAATGTTTATTTAAGCATGACCACCCTAACTTCTAAATTCAGGGGTTTAGTTCTTCATCCATCCACAAGTGTTTTTTATCTTGTCTCAGAAAGATTAAAAAAAAAAACCAATCATATAATTATATTTGTCTTGTGCGTAAAGGGATCCCTTGATATTTTAGTACACTATTTCTTGGGATCAATTGAACTCCTAAAATGTGTTGATTGTTGTCTGCTTGATTGAGTGCAAAACTACAACTAGATTTGTTTAGACTTACCATTGCATCAAAGGCATTACAAAAGATCTATAATGCCAAGTTCAATCTCATTTCTTTCCAATAGCTCATTTCTCTTATTAATATTGTATCACTTGCAAAAATTTGATGGGAAACCCCAACCCTTGGTAACTAATATCCCTCTTATGACTCTTGTCTACTGAAGCCAACTTAAAATATAGGATATCCCTTCTACCACCAACATATAGAGGTAAGGCAAGAACAGGTATCCTTGTCTTAGTCCTCTAAAAGCTTTTAAAAATATTCTAGAGGAAAATGTGCTATATTGTATTTTAACTGTCATTTTGGTGGTGGAAGGGCATCCTTCTTACTACTCTCAAAGTTGAGAAAAATATTATTCAAGTTCCATTCACAAAAGCCACATTAATCACTCTAAGAACACCCACCATCCAAAGAACATTTCACCGATAGTTTCCCTTCACTCTAAGAACAACCATTAGAAAATACCACTCCAATCAACAATAAGCTTTTTCCATGCCTACCATAAGAAATATCGCAGGCCTATACTTGCACTACACAACATAAAGAGATTCTCCAGTCATTATGAGACCATACAAAATTTTACTTCCCACGATGAACTATGAATATCATGATACTTATAAAAGGGTCAGTCCTATGTACAAGAACATACTCTAAGATTTTATTATTAAAGTTACACAACAATATTTTCCTCTGGTCTCTAATATCGACCAATACTTAGCTTTGAGAATTGAAATGAAAATGGTTTCATATATCACATGATGAATAACTCTTATCACTTGTGTCCTACACTTCTAACAAAGATTATTTATGAAAAAATTTAAAGATTTCAACAATGAGGTTGTTTGGGTTAGGGCATTTATCCTTGCAGAGACTTCCTTAACTTCCTCCATGATAAGAATCTTATCTAGAGTCTTGTTCAACCGGTGAGGACAAACATAGACAAGGCTGTCATTTTTTAGATCAAAATATTTGAGGCTAAATGCCTCTTCTAGATTTATCCCTATGCAAGCTAGAGATCATCATAATAATTGGTGACTTCTTACATAATAGACTCATGATTTGTCATTAATTTATTAACTTTAATCCTTGTATCAGAAATGAAAGAAAAATCCTTTCATTCTTTACAAGTTTTTGACAAACTATGTTTTTGTGCCCTGTCGTCTCCTAGTTCACCTTAGCCATTTCCTATATTTTTCCCTTTCCTCTTGATTTAGTGCTTTGAGCTCTAGATTTATTGATTTATCCATTCTCTAAGGCCCTACCTCCACCCAAAGTTCTAGATTTATTGATTTACCCATTCTCTAAGGCCCTACCTCCACCCAAAGTTCTACGTTAAAACTTAACTCCCAAGTCCTCGAGAGCTCCTCGTGAATGTTGATGATTGCAGCTACGTGAGACATTCTCTAGGACACAAACCTGAGAGAGAGCCCCTGAGAGGGGTTTGTGGTTCCTATCTGAGACAGAGTTGGTACGTAGAGATGGCCTCCTCCTTACAGAGAGTTGAGAAGAACTCCAAATGATTCTCCTGTGTAACGCAGTGAGAAAGGAGATCTGCAGAGTTGGACGTACCTGTGGTTGAGCACAAGGTGAACGTGTGAAATCCCAAAGTGTTGGGTGCATCATCATGAGACAAAGATGAAGATGATGTGTTAGCCTCCTCTGAGCAGAGAGTTGATGAGAAACTCTAGATGACTCTCTTGTGTAATGCAGTAGGAAAGAAGATATGTTGAGTGGACGTGCCTGTGGACGAGCACAGGGGAACGTGATCCTAGTGGTTGAGCACTAGTGAGAAGTGGTTCTTCTGTGTAATGCAGTGAGCCAGAGATATGGGCATCCCTATGGATGTGCCCCTAGTGGCTGAGCATTAGTGGGTGTATGAGATCCGTTGATATATTGTTCAAGAGTCAGACCTGCCTGTAACCCTAATTGTAATGTAAAGGGTACAAGTCGGCCCCACCTTAATGTGATTGATAATTAATGTAAAAGACAATTAATCTAGTTAATATTATTTATATTATGAGATAGAGAGGTCGGCCCTGTTGTGCCAATAGACACTTTTGTTGACAGGTCAAGTCTAATATAAATAAAGGTAAATTCCCGATTGAGGAAACATATCTTTTGTGTGAGTTTGGAAATTTCAGCAAGTACATCTACTTGGGAAAAGTGTGCACCTCTCTTGGGCGCTAGTCTTCTAGGGTTTGTGAGCACCCTTTTGTGTGCTAGGTTTTCTTGGTGGTGAAGGTCTTTCTCTTGAAGAATATAGCAAAGGATTGGTTGGGTTTTCTTCCCTTGTTGAGAAGGGTTTCCCAGGATACTTCTTGTGTACTTGTGCATGGTGTTTCTTCTTGTGATCTTTGTTGCTGCAACAAATTGTCTATGGTTTAAGTAAAATGCTAAAATGGAATGAACTTCATGCTTCAGCCTAGCTTATTGAAAAATCAACAATGAAGGGGTTCCTATATAATCTGGTATTTGTTGCCCAAGTTGTTGAGTATTCTTTTGTATAACTTTTATTCTTTTGCATATCAGTGTCCATTTTTCTTGTAGATAGGAAACATCTCTAACATGTTTTTATGTGTGCGTCCCTCATTGGACCAACTTCCCTATGTAGCCATTGTTATTATAGACTTGTGCATTAAATTTGGAAGGTGAGCTACAACCCAGTGCCCCCATGTCCAATGGACCCCCTACAAACAAAACTAGATAATGGTATTAAAATGATTATTATGTATATAAAATAACATCATATATTAAAATATATAATAAACATACAATATAGAACCCAACGGAAATGGACTGTACATTTAATTAATTAAGAGAGAAGCTAGAATCTGCGAGGCATAAGAAGATGGGAACCAGTGATGATATTATTAAAGAGGTGCAGCATCACAAAGAGGAAATAAATTTGCTAAAATCTCACTTTGATGGCACCGAAAAGGAACAAAACAATTTAAAAAAAAAAAACTAACCAAGCAAGGAAAATAAGTGAGTGATAGATGGCATAACTTAATGACAATGAAATAGGAAGAAAAGAAAGCCATGAAAATCACAAATAGCATAACGACATCATGTTTGAGAGAATACTCAAGAAACTGGATGAATTCCCACCTCCACTATCTTGAACTGAAGACCCAATAGAAACAACATACTCAACAAGTATAAGTAATTCAAGGAGTCAAGATAGGAATTAAAATAAGATAAAAAGGAGGTACCAAAAAATGATAAAAAAGACAATCCAGGTGCCATCATCAAGATCAATAAAATGGAAGGGATTTTTTGTTAGCTTTTGGGGTTACTCCAAAGGTGTTTTTACTTAGCTAGGAGAGCACTCGGTCTCCTAGTTCCTTGGCTATGCTTGATGGACATAAGGATGGATTAGTTTGAGTAGATGCTTGACCTTTGATAGAGTGCAAGCATAGTGCACTTACCTTAAAGGTTTTTATCATATGTGGCATGATGACTAACCCATTGGGTGCACACAATGTAGGAGTTGTTTTCTTGATTAGGAGAGGTACCTACCGAAGAGTATAAGCACTAGGCACTTGGAGGAGGGCACTTCACCATAAGAGAATGGAACCATGTGACATACACCTTCAAGGTTGGATACTTGATTTGAAGACACTTGGGTTGAGAAGCATACGTCATGGAGGTTGGTTGTGGATCCCACACATATGTTGAGGAGAAGTATCGGTGCAAGTAACTACCTTGGCACACATGTTGAGGAGCATTATGCATAAGAGAACATGTGGCACAAAGCTCGAGGAGGAGCACCTTGCATGAGGACACTTGGGGAACAAACTACTATGTAAAAGGGAGCATGGGGATAACAACTTGTTGGATAGTGCACCATCTTGAAGGACAGGGGTTGGACCCAAGGGGCATCTTTCTTGGAGGGCGGACCACCTTGGGGTTGGGTAAAACACTAGTGTGACACTTGTCATCTTTGTATTGTAGAGTGTTTCGTGTGGAGTTGCCTTGTTGATTAGGTCTAGGTATACTTGTATGGACCTACCCTATGTTTTCTATTGGCCTCTCTCACCTATTATATAGAAAGGGAGAGAGATTTTGTCATTATTCACTATTGATGTACTCATTATTCTATCTTTGTAATTGTCTTGGAGAAGCCTTGTAGGCAGCAAGACCTAGGGTTTGTGATGTAAACCTTAGAGGAGACATGAAGACGAATGTTGGCACTAGGGATGAGCTTGGGTCTTAGCACTTGTGTGATGCAAGAGAAGAAGATCTAGTGTTTGTGTGATGTAAACCCTAGAGAAAGAACATGGAGTAATGACAAAGTAGAGGAGTCTTGGAGCTTGGTGTGATGCTTATCTTGAAGAAGACTTAGACCTTATGTTGATGTACTCATGATATTCCATTGCAACATTGTCTAGAAGTCTTGGTGTTTGTGTCATACAACAGAATATGACCTAGGGTTTGAGGGATGCAAACCTTAGGATGAACAAGAAACTTGGAAGGCTAGGGTTTGTCTTGGAGCCTTTGTACTTGTGTGATGCAAGAAGGCTTAAGGTTTGAGTCATGTAAACCCTAGAGTAAGACATGAACACTAGAGAAGTGAAGACAACCACAAGCTTCTGCGATGCAAGCCTGGAGAATCTTTTAGAAGACTTGTGTGATGCAAGTGGGAGACCAAGGGTGGACTTGTTGGTGTTGATGCTAGCTTGTTGTTGAGCCTTTGGAGTGACTAGGAATAGCTTGATGTGATGCCTTGCTAGGTTGTGATTGTTGGTTAGGGTTCATTGTTGATGTTGGATGCCCTAACTAGGGTTTGCATTCAATTGGAGTGTCCTAGCTTGTGATAAACTTGAAGGACTATCTTGTACCAACTTGTGATAAGTTGTTGGTATGTACTTGTAACTTCATTCTTATGTGTATATGAAGTGTACTTTGTTGTCCAAACTTTGCGTACTTGCAGATCTGATTTTTAGGGTATGTTCTCATTGTGATTGAGTAGTTTCTAGTGCTAGTTATGTATGCCAACTAGGGTTAGGGTTTCAAGTTCATGCAAGGTCAACGAAGATTGGCCACCTCTTCCTTCAATGGGGAATGTAGTTTCAATGGAGGAGGAAGTCTTGGTGGGTCTAGACCCAGATTCAAAGACAAGTATGATTAAAGAAGGCACTAGGTTGGTTAGGAGTATGATTATTGTGGTTAAGTAATTGAGCATTGAAGGGGTTCCTCTGTCACATGAAGATCTAAGGTTTGCAACCCCTCGTGGAGGGGCCTCAATAGTTTCTTTGTCATCTAGGATTTAAAGTTCATATCTACTATTGGAGGAGAATGGGGGGGCTATTCCAACTAACCTTGATCATTCTCATGCATATTTGCACGATTAGGGGCCATTTATCAAGTTGCTTCCACAAATTTCGGCGAGTAATGTTAACATGCCTACTCAAGAGCAGGATAATTTTAATTTTTTCTTGGCCGACAACAAGGAATATTTTGAGAGGCACTAGAATCTAGAAACTCGAGGTGTGATTTTGGGTTTTTTTAGAATAATGTTTGATGAGGAAGCCTTCAACAAATGGTGTATTCTAAATTGTGAAGCCAAGGGAATCTCTTTGAATTCATATTGGGGCTTGGGGTCAAAGTATGTATGTTTGATGTTTAACTCCGACGCCATAGCACGACATGTGCTACAATTTAGTACATGGAACATCATTGGTTCTCTTGCGTATATTTAGTCATGGCCGACAAATTTCAACCTAGAGGATCATGGCGAAGCTCATTACCCTCTTTGGTTGAAATTCCTCACCCCACCTACAGACAAATATTTGTTTGTTTATTTGTTCGCTCGAAGGTTTGGAAAGGTCCTTATCCCTTATAGCCGACATAACTCCTTCTATGCTAATCCAAGGGCGTGTTTGAATGTGCACCTAAAGTGGAAGCTTCTACATTACATTTTTTTTGCACTAAGGATGGAGTTTGTAAGCAAAAGCTAGGATACTTGAAGTTACCAAATAATGGATGCTTTGCTTGTCAAGCTCACGGTCGTCTCATTCACGATTGCCCTCACCACAAGCCTAAGCCAAGGGATTCAATGGAATAGAGGGGAGAAACTCACCCACTCTTGCAACCCAAGTTGCTAGGGTAAGTGGTACTTTAGTGGTTTTAGAACAGGGTGTTGGGGATGGTGGTTCTTCAGTGACTTCAAGCCAAGGAGGTGCAAGTGGCCCTTTTGGGGATTCAGGTCAAGGTTCCTCCCTAAACCCTAGTGGTTCGGAGATGCAACCAATGACTTGGGTTAGTAGTTCTTCGTTGGTAAGGAATTCTCGACATAGCCAAAAATTCCAACCCTGTGGTTTATGGGGATCAAAGAATGGAGGTAGGTGTGGCATGACAAGTGAAATCTAACAAGTAGAAGGAAGTTTCTTCCCCTGTTCAGTTGGACAAGTTTGGAGGGGGGCGAGAACAAGGCTAAAGTCCTAACCCATGTGTTAAATGTTATAAAGATGCCATGGTTCACTTGCCTGAAAGATAAGCCCTCTCTTTGGCTAGTTTTGCAATGCTTAACCAATTCAATAGCTCAGGGATTCATCTCCCCTTCAAATAAAGTTGTCATTATTATCTTGGAATGTGAGAGGGATGACGATTCTCAATTGCAAGTAGATTGTTCACAGTGTGTTGCAAAGAATCAAACCAGAATCGATCTTCCTTCAAGAAGTCAAATTAGTTGGTACTAAGCTTTGTCATCAAAAGAGTTATTGTTAGAATGGCTCCTTCTAGGCTACATACCATCTTCAAGGTAGTGTGGGCATGGTGCTTTCCCTTTCACCTTACCTACAAAGCTTTGTGGTGGATCATAATAAGGAACCAAAGGATCAATGTGTATGGATTACTTCGTTGGTTCATGACAAACTTCTAGGGTGTTTCGCAATCTATGCTCCTAATCTCAGCTTGGAGCATGAACATCTTTGGGATTGATTAGTTTCCTCACTCTTGACCATGGATTAGATTGTTGGGGGATATTTTAATATGGAGTGGGAGGGTGATCGAGGTGGGGGTACAAGGAATGTGGTCAGTGACGCAAAGAAGCAACCTTTGTCTTAGTGTAAGTCAACTCTTCAAGTGTATAACCTCAAGATAAAGTGGATGGAGTTTATGTCCCCTGGAAGGACATCTCCTTCCCATGACGACTTCGTCCAAGGGATGTTTTGATGGATGTTATGGGCTCAAACTATTTTTCTATAAGACGACTATCTTCATTGGTAACACAATAGATTCGACACCCTCAACTTTATTCAAGTTGAATGTGTCTCATTTGGAGTCTCTGGATTTCCAATCCCTTGTGCATCTAGTTTGGAATCTATCTCTTCAACAAATGGGAGCTCAAGGTTAAATTCTTTGGTGGAAGGTTGTGGTTTGTCAAATGGTCAAGTTTAAGTGAGAGGAAGGGGGAGGATGATGGCCCGCAAAAGACAAAAGGAATGTGGGATGCCCAGCTCTAACTTGAAGAAGTTTGTATTTACATTGAGGAAGATATCCACAATGTGACCTCCTTCAGGAGGATGCTACAAAGTTGGAAATGTTCGATTGCAAGTGAGAGGTGTACATTGCTAGGGGGCTCGGGTCCATTCCACATTGCAATGGATAAAGGAAGGGGACGAGGCTCCAAGTTCTACTTTGATTTCATGAAAAGGAAGGTAGTGGTTAACAGGGTTCTTGGTTTAAGCAAAGTTGATGGGTCTCTGACTGAGGACCCAACCGACGTTAAAGACATGTTTGGATTACACTTTCAAAATATCCTTTCCCCATTTGCTTTGACAAACTGTGTGGTGGATGCTAGGATCTCTTGTACAAGGTTATCCCACATAAGGTTTCTATTGGAGACCAAGACAAAATGTGCAGGGACTTCTCGAAAAAGGATCTTTTTGCAACCCTTAGTTCGCTGCAAAATGGCAAGTCCTTGAGTTTAAATGGTCTTCCTTGTGAGTTCTACAAGGCCATGTCGGACGCAGTTGGAGATGATTTTTGTTGTTTGGTAGTTGAAGCCTTTTCCTCTATAGTGTTAACCAAATCTCGTAATCAATGTCTTATCAAACTTATTCCAAAGAATGCAACTACAAATACCCTTGGGGGTTGGA
This sequence comes from Picea glauca, assembly GCA_000966675.3. Lineage (NCBI taxonomy): Eukaryota > Viridiplantae > Streptophyta > Pinopsida > Pinales > Pinaceae > Picea > Picea glauca. The sequence goes on along the minus strand of JZKD02S2024977.1, from coordinate 323,947 downwards.
GGCCTATTATCTTGCTCAGCATTTCTTATAGATTCTTGGCTAGAGTAATGGCTCTTAATAGCCATTCTGTGGCCAAGAAGGTTGTTCAACAAGAGTAGACAAGTTTTGTGCAGAATCCATTATAATGGACACAATGATCTCAGCATGGGAGGCAATGGAGTGGGCCAGAGAATCTGGTCTACAGTCCCTTTTTCTGAAAAATGACATTAACATGGATTATGATTGGATCAATTAGTCCTTTATGAGGAAGATATTGTCTTGTTTGGGATTTGGACCATGGTGTGTGGCCATTGTTAATACTCTCTTTTCTAAGGCCTTAGTGTTTGTTTCAATTAATAACTCTTTGTCCCCCCAGATTCTGTTGCATCATTCCATATGACAGGGGTGCCCTTTGGCCCCTTACCTGTGTCTTGACAAGTGATGCTTTGGGTTATATTTTGGAGGTTGGTCATCTTCAAGGGAAGGTGCAAGGCATCTTGCTTCCTAATGGGTCGATGATGGTCAATAATCACTTTGCAAACAACTATCTCCTCTCTATGTGAGCGAACCAAGACTCCGTAGATGGTACTCAAGCTTTTCTAGACCTTTTCTATGCTATGTCAAGTGCAGTGGTTAGTGAGCACAAGACAAATTTTTGGTTGGTCATGTTGGAAAGTCCACCCAAATGGCTTCCTGCATCTTCTACCTATGTTAGGTCAAGGATCATTGTGTAGTAGCTTGGCATACCTTTTGGAGTGAGCTTTTGCCTATTCTTATGTGGGATTAGTGCCTTTAGCAACTTTAGAACAAGCTTCATGTCTGGAAGTGTAAAGACCTTTCATTCGTTGTGAAACTAACAGTGGTTGGGAGAATTCTTCAAGCCTCACACATCTACTATGTATCATGTTGGTAGCCAAGTCCAGCTCAATTTTGGTGTTTGGAGAAAATATTGTAGTCCTACTTGTGGTTACAGTATGGTGGAGAGAGGGGTCTTACGATGGTCCCATGGGACATGTGTATCATGCCCAAGGATGAGGGGGGATTAGGGTTGATTGACATTGCCACCTAGGGGAGCATCCTTGCTGCCAAGTGGGCAGTGTGGTGCTTGAAGGGGAAAGCTCCTTGGCAATTTTTATTATGGCATCATTTGTCGACAACACAACATATTGATAAGGTGGTGCACCAAATTGGTTTATCTAACATTATCTCTTCCCCCCACCTGTTCCAAGTCTCCGGTTTGTTTATCTTCAAGAGTAGTTGGACAACTTCAAACACGGTGGTGTGTTTGATCAAAAGGAATACGAATGGCAGTAGAGCATGTTGGGATTTGGCAAGGCACCATATTTGGAGGTGAAGGCTGCAATGTACTTGTATTGTCAAGATGCCATGTTCCCAAGCTCATCATTTGATTAGAAAGGGCATTTTATTTTGGCAAAACCCTATGGGATTTGGTGGCACATTCCTGGAAAGATTGGCATACTCTGTCACATGCGTATGTTTTGCTCCCCTCAGACTAACCATCTATCATGGAGCTTGTGGGGATCATCCCTCAGAAAGATGCCTTCAAAATGAGCCTTGCAATGCCAAGACCATTTTGGAGGGATTGGGAGTGGAGCATTGGTCTACCTCTGCAGCAGTATGATTCCAAGAGGATATATTCCATTTTACATCAGCGACATTCACTAGCCCATACTCTCAACGCGCATTGGGTTTCCACTAATTTAGAGGACAGGTAGGTTCGCCGGTTTCAAGGTGTTTGGTCTGTTTGACTTTCCTATAAGCTGCGGATTTTTGCATGGCTTGTTATTTATCACAGGCTCCTTTCCAAGGCCAGGTTGGCAAAGAGTGCACTTTCTCATGGTCTTTGTCCTATTTTCCAACCATCCGAGATGATGAAGCACATCTTTTAGGATTGTCCATTCACAAAGAGTGGTTGAAAGTGCGTCCAGGATCAGTATTCAGGTCTTCTCCATGGAAGGATTCACTGGCAAGTGACACTGATTGGTGATTGCAGCTATTTGGTTCACTCCTCTTTCATTGGGATTTGGCAGTGCCTGAGGATCTCTGCTCTGTTTACGCTTTGGAAGATCCGTAGCAGGTTTATTTTTTGATAATGAGGTCAGTTCTTGTTTGCTTTCTGTACCATGTGGTGGGATAAGGTACATATACAGTTGTTGGCCAAAGATTCCTTGTTGATAAAGGATGCCAAATCTCTAGATGCAGAAGCTTATTTTGATTTTATTTCTGCCTTAGTAGTTTTGAGGAAGAGGATATAAGTTCCATTGAATATACCCATCCACTGTTTTGATTTGCTGACGTAAATATTTTTCTCTATATAAAAACTTTAATTATCTTGAGATGGATGCACGAGTTATCAAAGCAAAACATAAGTGACAGAAAAGCTTCAAGATAACTTTAATTTTACCAAGGGTGTTTGAAGACATTGAATGACACCTCTTGGATGCACCCATCAAAAAAATGGAGTTCAGAGGCAATACGACATATATCTTAAATCCACACTACAACATTTTGGAAAGAGCAGGGAGCAGTTTTATCTGGACACACTTGAGGATAATTGACCTCTTGCAATGCATTTATTACAACAAAACCCAAGCAGATAGAGGAGGCAGCAACATGAAACTGTTAGTGTTATCTTCCTTGAATTAAAATATAAACAACGTTAAGCTGCAGGGGAACTGTCCTAAGCATCCATTACTAACAAGGATTATGCTGGGTTATGACATGATACATAGGGTGTTACCCTGATGTATCTTATAGTATCTCCATCAATGTTATCATATATAGCTCATCTTAACATGAACTGGTGATTATTTACCTACTTATTGTGGGACTGTATAAGGTTTCTGTCAGTGATATGGCAACTGAATATTCCTGTTTATATCACTGGATATGGCATAGTCTACCTACTTATTGTGGGGCCATAGAAGGTTTCTGTCAGTGCTATGGCAACTGAATATTCCTGTTTATATCGCTGGATATGGCATAGTTTCGGGAACTTAACTTTATGGTTTTCCATGCTTCTACTGAAAGTACTGCAAAATTTAAGACAAACCCAACTCGTGGTTCCTAATACAAACAGTGACAGCCAAACAAAAATTTTGGACCTACTGACTTGTCACAGGAACATAGTAAACAGTTATAGACAGTCTAGAAGAAACTGTTTGGAGGTTCTCTTTATTGAGTTTCAACCCAGATAGGTTACCTAAAGGGATCTCTCTTTACTTTGCTACGTCGTAGAAGTTTATCAGAGGCTTAGGATTACACAAAACAGAGGCAACTTTACAGTTAAAAGTACACTACAAGCAGATGAGAAAATGAGATGCATCCTTTCAGGTCTTCTAGACAATGATATAGGCACGATGTCATTGGCAAGATCCTTATTCTGTAAATTATGCTCTGCGAGACAAAATGGGAGGAAGTGGACAGCCTTCTTACGGTTAGCACTCATCTGAATACACAAATTGTTTAATTGATGTCTGATGTGTCAACATGACATACCATCAGATTCTAGTTTGTAGATTTTTTTTGAGGAAATACTTATATTAACAGAAAAAATATGTACGAAGAAATATATACGAAGACTATTGCAGGGGCATTCTTCTCAACGCTATAAGGGCTGAGATAAGATCCGAACATGCAAGTACATTAGCATTCTTTGCATCCTTAATCAAAATAGATGTAGATTATGTTTGTGGTTTGGATAATCTTTTAACTAACTTTAATTTATACAATAGTTGTCCAGGAGCTAACAGAGTATAGATGTAGCAGCAGATAAACAGCAGATTCATCTTTCCGGTATTTCCAAAGCACTCATTTCACAACAGCCGGATATAGTAATGCCAAATGTACTTTAAGAAAAACTGAAGCAATTGCAAGCATAAAAAAGAGGATATATTTACCAGATTGGCATACGACTTCAACCAGGGTTTGACAATGTTCCAACCAGGCTGAAATATTAATGGAGCATCTACAAAAAGCGCTTGTCCAATTCTCTTTGGATAGTAATTATAAAACACATCTATCTGCACAAAGTTAAGCTTCATCCAGATGAGTTTCTTCGTCAATACCCAAACTGAGCAATCCAGATTCTATCAAACCTGAGAAAGCGGAGGATAAAAGTTAAGTACCAGAAACTTTATGAAAGTGAGATCTCCATTTTGGAGAGTAAACCCTCGAAGATCAAATATACCAAGTATCTTTTCTTCTCCAGGAGGAAGCTGACTAAGGGCCTTCTCAAGAAAATAAACACACAGCTTCTCACTCTCCAGTAGGTCATGTTTCTGCACCATTTTTTAGGACACTTTTCTGTAAAATTCTACCCAAAAGTCATGATGCAACCAAACAAGAAATCCGATGCAAGGTTTTGCATTGAGTGACAAAAATTGAAGAAATTATAATATTAGAGTGCACAAACTCTTAGACAATTTGGCTTACAGATGGAAGATGTTTGGCTGCAACAACCACCACTACAGGCCGGCCTGTCACATCGGGGAATTCATGAAGATAAGCCTTTCCCGTGGATGCAATGTTTTGAATTGATTCCTCTGTGAGATTATCAACACCAAATTCTTTGCGCCAAGCCTATCCACACTTCGTAGTCAAGGAAATGCAATGGCATTAACGCAGCAAGCAATCATGTAAACAGTAACACTACATGATGCATTTATCAGACACTCACGTTAAGAAAACCCAGGGATCATGTAGAACATGCAATCGCAATCCCTTGCTTAGGTTACATGCACAACAACAGAACATGCAATCCCTTTCTTAGGATACATACAAAACAACGAGACATGCAATCCAGTGCTTCGGATACATGTACAACAACAGAATTAGTCCAAAAACTTTGTCTTCTTGAAAGCTGTACGAAAACATATTTTAGTTTGAGAGTCTTCAGATAAAACACAACTAATTTCTTTAAAAAGTTACTAGAAAGAGGATACAATGGCATTAGCCAACTTGCAGGCAGTGTGGTCCACATTAAATTTGCGGTCCTTCAAAAACCAGAAGATCATTTCCTCGTCATCCCTTCCATTTTTTCCTATGGGTAGGTTCCCATGCTCTCTTTCTAGCTGTTCTTTCACTTTTAAAATCAACTGTCAGATTAAAATACCAAATAAGAATAGGTCTTATATCATGGGGTTTGAGCAAAAACAAAAATGTTCATTATGAAAGATAAAGGAGCAATATGAGAAACAAAGGCTTGGTCTAGTGGTTATGGGCAATTCTCAGCCAGCAGACAATTTTTCAGGTCTCTTGGAGACATTTCATGTTACTCATACAACTGATGATGAAACCATTGCAACCTGATAATGGGAACTTGGGTTTCTGAGCACAGGTTTCTCAAGCTTAATGCAGTTCCGTTCATCAAAAGGGCAAATCAGTCAACTCAGAATTGAAATGATCACTAGCACCTAGAGCACCCTACACACTAGTCAACAAGTGACATCCACATCAAATCCTACAACCGGCATGCAGAACAAGGACCTTAACAGTACAAGCAATCTGGAATCACTGCCTGAAGTGGATACCAATGGACTTCTATATCTAAATTTTAGTCTCAAAAAATATGGCCACAGATTGGAGGAGCCCACAACTTACAAGGGAGATAATTTGGCTAAACATTTATGCAGGATTTGTAAGCAGTGACAGCCTTTCATACTATGTTTCAGTGTTGTTAACCCTTGAAACCATCCAGTAACAAGGTAACTAGGAATTGGATCACTGTCACTGGCTCACCACAATCCAGTTCCTCTACACTTCAGGCTAGTGCATGCTAGCCACAAGACTGACTTCCTGGATGATCTAAGATAAGAATATAACCTTTAACCTACAGAAAATAGCTCAGATCTGCAAAATACAGCTTGCTGGAAATTATATTTCTGCATGTAAAGCAAGCAAACTGTTGAAATTCTGAGGTCCTATGAGGCTGCCATCTAAGGTCTGTACTTGACCTTAGTATGGCTCTAAGTTTCAACTGTTTGGCTGTCTTCTTTTGCTGTTTTAGGACAGCAAATAGTCATGTTACTTTCTGCTCAATGTTTTATAGGTTAAGTGCTCTTTTAAGGTGCCCTTGCAAGTGTTTTCTTGTCTCAATGTTAGCACATGCAATATAACTTAAAACACATAACACTACCTCTAGATCTTGAACTTTAAAATGCTGATCTACACTTCTAAACATGCATAAATTTGA
>JZKD02S2024977.1:291105-313428 GCA_000966675.3 Picea glauca | reverse complement strand
GTGAAATTAGAATCATAAAGTAAAGTATGAGGGTAAAAGTCTTCCCCCTTTGTGCTTAGAGACTCATAAGCACATGGGGACCACTTTCCAAGGTATCCAAATCTCAACACAAACAGCAAGCACAAAGTACAGATTTACACTTAAAATAATCTCTCAACATCATTTTCGTTGTAAATCTGTGATTTGTAGATTCAAATATGCAAGTATTACTTCTGTATAACATAAGATGGATGATTTTAATCTTCTATAAATTGACCAGTGCTTGAATCCCAAGGGTTATGGAGTTAGAAAAGAAAAAAAATATACAAAGTGTTAAATCTGAGTTCTACAGCTCAAAAAAGACTAGAATAAATAAACTAATACATCCAGAATAACAGATTGGCCGCCAAAAGTATTTCACTTTTATATCCAGAGTTGCAAACACAATTTCCAGAGATACAAGCTACATACACAAAAATGTTGAAAATGAATAGATCCTTCCCAACTGCTTTGCCTCCGTATAGAACCATGATACAATCAAAGCTTCTCCACAAAAGCGACCTCCAATCTCTCACCAAGGATGCACTCACTCAATCTCTAGCTGAGCAGAACAATGGACGAGCAAAAAGAATCAAGTAAAATATCAATCAATCTCTCATCATCAAACTCTACGTCTCTTATAGATGAGAAAGGGATTGTGCAATAGACAGTTACCCAGAATAGAAAGAGGAGAGATAGTTATAATTGGGCCAGAAGAGTGTCCTCATGCTGCCAAGAACAGATAGAGAAAGAAACTGAGTTAACTCCAAGCTGAATGTGGGAATCTGCTGAGAACAGCCTCCAAGGCTAGGCACGTGATGCTAGACTGCATAGGGGATGAAACCATACGAAAAAGTGCACTAGAACTTCTCCAAAGTGACCAACCTTCTCCTGCTAAGAATACACTGCATGAATGCCAAAAATATGCCTCAAGAAGTGCACCCTCATCCTACCCAAATAAATGCATGAATCATGGAATGAACAGGATTAGAAAACCTCAAAAGCCTCTCAGTGTAGCACTGCTCTCCCAAAATAAACAAAAATTGAAGATAAAACATCAAATGCATGCTTAACTACTCCAATGATGTGCCTCCTACCTTGATTTGCACACGCATGTGATATAAAGTCAACTCAATTCATGCAAATAGAATGCACTCCTTCTTGAGATAAGCATGAAATAGATAAAGCTCAAGATAAATGCATGCATCCTCATCCTCAAGTGCACCTTCCTTCCAAGTTCCAAGGAATAGATCTGAAATAACACTAGAAGTCTCCCCTTGGCATGTGCACTAGTCCTTAGCGATAAGAGGATAGAACAAAATTCAAAATAGATTGCATGCCTCGATATCCAAAATGCAATCCTTCTTGAGATAAATACGGATAAAAGGATATGATTCTGAATGTGCTCACAAACAATAATGAAGGTAACACTTGAATTCACCAAGGGCAAATCCAATGTTAAGAGTGACTCCAACTAGGGACAATATAGTAATATACCCCTGTTGAGCTCTGAAATTGAAAGCATGTCTACCAAAGGAGTATATGATATGATCGAATGAAACTCCCTTGTATGTGTGCAAAAACTGCACCTAAATCTGCAACCAAAACACCCAAGTTCGAATCTCCACAATGGGATAATATGTCATAGTCGACCATGGGAGAAACCACCTAGTCAAAGACTTGTTACCCCCTCAGGGGTGACAACTTTTAAATACCCTAGCAAGGATCCAGACAGACTTCCTCTTGATCTCCACTAGATACATGTTCATGCTAGCTCAGTTGTGGTGTAGCTCACTTTCATCCCTGTTTCTCAAATGACAAATGCATTGTGGTATGGTGTGATATGGTTCTCGTTTTTGCTTCATTTGACATTCCATGTATCAATACCTATTTGGACATGATGATATAACTTCTTAGCTCGTCGTAAAGTGGTAAACACTTAACGATTGTCTATTAGCACTTCATAACATTACATGGTTTTATTACTTGCCACATAGCACCTTGGGGAATATGTTTTCTATTAAAGTGTGTTATTTCTTGGGTTGACTTGTACCATTGGGTGTCTAGGCTAGATAAAGTTATCCATATCCCAACCATGCTAACCACTTTCCACCTCCCCAATATCATTCATTCCATCCACATAAAAAAATATCATCCTGGTCCTGTATGATTTCTCAAAGGTCAAAAGGAAAGGTCAAAATTAAAGCCTAAATCAATAAGAGGTGAAGAGCCACAATTGAAAGCCAAATATTAAGCTTGAGCAATGCCCCTCACTATGAGACCAACTTCCCTAGTCCCTACTTTGTCTATGAATATATCTAAATAAAAGGGACTTGTTCGATAAAATGAACATATAAAGAAAAAGGCTTAAAAGGTAAGAAACTGTGTCGAGGACGGTAACTCAATGCTAAGCTCCCTCTAAAAGGCTATTATAAAGAAAAAAATCATAGCCAAATGAAGCTAGATGAATAAATAAAAGAATAATAAGACCTGTGCATGTATAAGACTTTGAGGGTCATCACATGAACACATTCCCCCTTCCCTTCATCATTATTACTCATTATTACCTATCTTCCACCTAGGTACTTAGGAAAAATGGGTTGACTTAGGATTTGATGCATGTATAAGGGTTAATATTGTTCCCCTTGGTAAGACTTAGGCAAGTATTAAAACTAACCCCATTTGTTATGTTTTGCTAAGAGACGTCACCAGGTGCTACCAATTAATGACTTTCTAAGAGGCTAGACCAATCACTTCAAGTGGCTATTGTGCATTGGGATACGTGTACCATGCCTCAAGATCCATGAAATTGCCTTGGGATCCATGATGTTGCATTGGGATCCATGTACTCTTATATGGCCATATCTATAGACATTGGGATCCATGACGTTTGCCTTGGGATTTGTGTACCACATCAAGATACATGTCACTGCATTGGGATCCGTGACAGTGCATTGGGCCTAACAAGGATGCCATGTCATCACACATGCCACATGGACTATTTATATGCATTCTCCTTGCTCAGTTGGACATCTCATTGCATGCTCATACACTATTTTCTCCCTTTGTACCACATGTGGGCGTAATTAATGCATTGGAGAGAGTATTTGCACATCATGAGGGTGACTACACGTGATGGCTTGGACCCCTTGGTGATGTGCCATCCTTACTGGACCATTCTTTGATGAGCGTTGGCCTCCTTCAACCCAGACATGCCTCTTGAGGGGGTTTTATTGCTTGGGCGACTCACAGAGGGGGTTTTATTGCTTGGGCGACTCACACATTGGGAATGACGTCATCCTTTTCTAGGATGTTTCACCACTTTTGGACCATTCCTTGGATGGAGGAGGTAGCTATGTGAGCATTGGACCATTTGACTTGCTTGACTTGACTTGGTTGGACCATCTCCTAGGATGTTGACCTTTCTTGGATTCTTCCTTGTACCATACATGTGGCTTCTACATTGTACTTTGACCCCCTCTAGAGGGACATCTCACTTATTGAGCATATTATTGGGATGTATTTTATTATTTTGTATTTTTCCCATGGTTTTACCAAGCTAGTGGTTTCAAGGCTCATGGTTTTTGAGATAGCACGCAATTTTATATTATATTTGAGGAGACTTCACCCCAATAAAAGGAGAATTCTTCCACCATTTCAAATCGTTGGAGATTAATGAGAAGCTTGGCTAAAGAGTTCTATTGAGTATCTACTTCTCTTCTTGTGATGTCCTAGTTATTTTTAAAGGGTTAGATCTACGCTACGGGGGAGCGTCGCCCCGCTCCCGAAGTGTGCTCCCAAAGGAAGCAATTAGGAAGCGCACTCCCAAGGGCGCTTCCTGAACGCTCCCTCCTGGGAGCGTTTTTCGGGAGCGCGCTCCCTTGGAAAAAACGCTCCCTGCCCATTTTGCGAGCACTCAAGGAGCGTCGCTCCCTTAACGCTCCCTCCTGGGAGCGTTTTTCGAGAGCACGCTCCCTTGGGAAAAAAACGCTCCCTGCCCATTTTGGGAGCGCTCAGGGAGCATCGCTCCTGCTCCCTGCCCATTTTGGGAGTGCTTAGGGAGCATCGCTCCCTGAACGCTCCCTGGGCGCTCCTTGAATGCTCCCTCAATGCTCCCTGGCAGCTCCCACACAATGAAGCGGATTCATCTTTTTTTCGGGGTGTTTGGAAACCAAGTCAAGGTTCCAAATGGCTTCAAAAGGCATGGTGAGGGTTTGTTAGGATTAAAACACTCACTCCATTTTTCTCTTGTTCTAATTCTCATTTCACTTATCTTTGATAGGAGGGTTTTGCGTGGGCTTCTTGCTATTTCTTGAGGAGATTCAAGGGAGATTGAAGGTTGCTATAGGGAGATTGTAGAGCTTGGAAGGAGCATATTTGTGATTTCATCACACATATCAAAGGTTTACAGGTTGATATCGATGGAGCATTTAATGGACTAGAGGCACATTATTGGTGCACACTTTCATAAAATTGCTTCCCTTGTGACAGTTTATCTGTTGACCACCTCGGTGGGTGCTGAGGCATTCTAATGGAAGTTGTCTAATTGCACATTTGTCCTATTAGTTTCATTGCCCCTAGTGCCTAGCTCGGAGATGGTACTATCATTTGGTTAATGTTTGGTTGAGTGTCTTGGCTAGAGGAGGCACATTTCTCCCATTTATGGATTGATTATTATGTCGTGTGGCTTATTTGGTGATGCCCTCTTCTTTGTGCACATTTTCATGTGTGGATCAGCTCTCTAGTACTTACGTTATTGACTTTCTTGAGATCTTCACCTTGGTTATTGACTGCCTTAGGACATATGGGCCTTTCTTGTTGATATTATGGTAGCTACGGGAGGTATTAACCTCCACATGTAACCTTTGACAAGACTAGAATATTCCGGGTTAACCTCCACATGTAACCTTTGACAAGACTAGAATATTTCGGGAAGCAAGAGAAACCCTAAAACGTTGGATAATAACCCTAGGAGACAAGTCATCTCAAGAGAATATTTAATATTGAGTTGTTAGCCTCCAGAAAGAGAAGTCGGCCCAGTCAAGTGAGATAGAGCAGTATAAATAGAGGGCGCTAGAGCTCATTTGTCACTCTCACTCTCACAACTGCATAAGGACTAGTGGTGCGCAAGTTTGGAGAGGGAGTGCAATTGCAGCTGCTACAATTGGCATTCTTGGTTATGGTTTGGACTTTCTGCTTGGTTTCTGGTTTTTATTGCTTGGTGCACTATCCTTGGAGAAAGGTGTGCTAGCCTTGGTTGGTTATTGGTCTGCTACCAATATTATTTTGTCTGTCAAGGTTAAGGTGCTCGGGGGTGGCCTTTGTGCCTATGGTTGGGTGACAATATTGCTATAATGTCTATGGAAAAACGAGCACATCCCTTTATTTCTAACAGGTTATGGGCCCACACTATCTTCAGACAATCTAACCACTAGAAGATAGATTGGGAAGTTATTTGTTAAGCTCGTTATGGCACCAGTTACAGCTGCAGCTAGGTTTTTTTATTATGCAGCTGCAACAAACCCTAACCCTTGTGTTCGGGCACTTCTGGTGAAGCATTTGACCTAATTCCTTGACATCCTAGTGTGCCCTAGCCTAGCACACCTCTTGGTACTCTCAGCTAGAAAAAACGTCTGGTTTGAATATTTGGTCAAAGTCAAAGGTTGACTTCTGGTCAAATTGATTTTGTGGTCAAAGTTGAAATTTTAGAGTTTCTAGCTTGTTCAAATCATTGAATCTTCTGATTGAGTTTCTAATCTCTTCTTTTCAAGATGGTATCTAGTTTCAGATTAGAAGACAAGTTGGACGATGCTACAAGGTTTCAAAGGTATGCACTTGTATATGCTATCTAAGTTATATCATCTAGCAAAACATGAGTGTGTTTGCARGGAAAGTACTAGAGATCTTGTCCAAGMTRTAATHTTGGATTCAGTGYATTCAGAARARCAAGTKCASCCTCCATAGCAGTTAAGGCTTCARGTTCCAGGTTTGATTAAATTGTTAAGCTTCAAATTTGTGTATATCAAAGGTGATAGTTACTACATTACAAATTGTGAAAGCAGTCTTTGAAAGATTCTATTTTTTTGCTAGGTGCAATGAATACTCGACTGCATATGAATACTATTGATATAGATGCTTATTGTACTTGTTCGCAAGTTGAACTAACATCTCCTCTAGATAGATATTCTTGTTTGTTCTTGTTGCTCTTGTTCCGGGCAGGCACCCTTGTGAAATATGATTCATGAACAATCCTTGCGGAAGCTGTAATAGAAGAAGTTTATAAGGATGACACAACTGCCAGATGGGCAGCAATCAGAACAAATAGAAACAAACTTAAAGAGACTCAGAGGAGTTAGACTCGAAGGAAGTCAGAAATCAAAAAGAAACTAGAACAGGCTTGTGACACTTTGTAGAAAGCAAAGAGAGATGCAGCAGACGGAAGCATGGACTCTCTCAGATGGAAGGAGCTAATCACAGAATTCCAATAAAAGAGCATGCATATTGCTCATTCAAGCATGAAGGTGGGATTAGGAGGGAGCTAATCCCCAACGATATGATCCATTGAAGAAGAATCCGTAAAGACTATGAAGTATCCATCCATGTTCTTCATTGGAAGTAGCAGCCATGATAAGCAGCACATGTTCAGTTTGACTCTAGAAGAAGTCTTCTTCGAAAAGAAGCCTTGGTTGTCCATCTACATTTATGTTCCTATGGCGGAAGGTTGGAGCCTTCAGGAAAGAAGGGCATGTAATATGTAGAAGATTCCATGGACCCCAACATTGAAGATAAACATGAGGAAGAACTTGAAGATTCCAAGAAAGAAAGAAAAGTCAGAACAACCAATTGAACCAGTTTGAACCCACTAGAAGCAGTCAAGCAAAAGGAATGGAAGGAAGTTGTGATGAAGAACAATGTATGTAAGAAATTAAGCATTGATAGATACAAGGCGAGACTCAGGGCTAGAGGGTTCTCCCAGTAGGAGGGAGAAGACTACAATGAAAACTTATTCTAGTAACCAAATATACCTCTACCTGAGCCATTGTATCTCCTGCAATATCCATGGTTTGGAGTTTACATCAGATGAATGTAAAGACTGTTCTTCTCAACAGAGTAATTGAAGAAGAAGCGTATGCAGAGCAACCTCAAGGTTTTGAGGTATACCAGAAAGAGACCCTTGTATGCAGATGGAAGAAGACCTTGTATGGATTCAAGCAAACTTGGTGCAGAGCCTCTCATGTACAGCAGAAGCATGGTGAAAACTTCCTATGACAGAGGAAGTATATTTGAAATGGTTCTTCAGAAGTCTGGGATGATGGATTACAAATCCATGGCAAACTCCTAAGATGACAGATTTGAAGAAGTTGAGAGACTCTGATCCAATAGACCTGTCTCTGTATCGACAATTGATTGGCTCGTTAATGTATCTAGAGAATACTCAACCGGATATTTGCCTTGTGGGACATTTGAGTTATGATATACATCTGCATGGATTTATCGATTCAGATTGGACAAGGAGTGCAGATGACAAAAGAAGTGTTACTTGGATATGTTTCAGTTTGAGCTTTGCCACAATGTTATGGGCTAGCAGGAAACATAAGTCTATTGCACTCAGCACTGTAGAAGCAGAGTATATTACAGTTTGTGATGCTTGTACAGAAGCAGTGTGGCTCTGTAAGTTGGTTTTTGCACTGACTAATCAGGTGTTGAATTCGACCGTGACATAATATGATGATCAAAGCTATGTGAAGCTTTCAGAGAACCCGGTGTTCCATGACAGGTCGAAGCACATTGAGATCAAGCATTATATTCTCTGTGATAAAGTCCAGAGGGGAGAAGTGGTTCTCCAATATATCTCCACAAATGAGCAGATAGAAGATATTTTGGTAAAGCCTCTGTCCAAGATGAAAAGTTTGCGTACTTAAGGGACAAGCTAGACGACTTCCTTATTGAAAAAGGAAGTGATTACTCCCAGGTTGGGAGGGAGCACTGATATGTCATTGATTTATGGACGGTCATTTTTTAGTTCGGAAAATGGTCCAAGTTGGGCAGTTCCTTTCCAATCCGAAAAGTGGTTCGAGATTTCTGACGGACAGGAATTTTCCAGTTCGAAAAATGGTCCAGATCGAATAGTCATTTTCGTAATGAAAATGGTCTGATAGATTATTGATGTACCATAGACAACGATTCCCCTTGTGGTGAGTGCGGGGGAATGGTCTAGGACAATCATTCTTCTTGTCAGTCACTCTGAGTAGTGGTCAAGTGGAATGGTTCGCCTCGCCAGGAAGTCATTCTTTCGAAGTTCACAATTGTGAGAAGTTTCGAAGAATGGTCTGTTTTGGAGGTTGGTGCAGGACAGTCATTTCCATAGGAAATGGTCCGAACAGTCATTCCCTAGGGCAGACTCATTCTCTCCAGGTTGCATTGTGATTAATGTCGGAGGAATGGCCCAATTAGGTGAATGGTCCAGGTTCAGCAATGAGGGATAGGCATTCCCTAGGGCAGACTCATTCTCTCCAGGTTGCACTATGATTAGTGCCGGAGGAATGGCCCAGTCAGGTGAATGGTCCAAGCTCAGAAGTCAGGGACAGTTATTCTTCTATGCTTGGGAAGAATAGTCCAGATAGCCCATGGCTGATGTTTTACTTTCTGAGGGCAGATGCTCTTCCAAATCTCACAGATGTGAGTGGAAGAATGGCCCAGATGACTCAGTTTGTATCACGATATTGTTATGTAGGTTGATTGTTGTAGAGACTGTATGTCTATGGACAGTAATTGTATGCTATTGTGGTGGATGTGTTCCACTGATTGTGACTATATGTCACTCGTTAGTAGCCGTGTGCTACTAGGTGTGGTTGTGTACCATTGGATAGTAGTTGTGTACTACTATGGATAGACACAGTTGTGTTCTATTGAATGGCATTGTTCTAATTGCCATGGAGACTACCACTAGTGTTGGAGATGATTGCCAGATAGATGGACAGTCAGTGTGTTGATGGACAGACATTCTCCAGGCAGAGAATGGTCCAGGTAGGACTAATTACTAGTGAACAAACATTCTCCCTGTGGAGAATGGTCTTGGTTGACATATTGTTGATGTACCATGGACAACTATTCTTCTAGGACATATGTTCGGATTAGAAGAATGGTTTGTCTCCCTGAGTTCACAGTAGTGACCAGAGTGGAGAGATTGGTACAGGACAAACATTTTCCCTGAGTTTACATAGTGGCACGAGGAAAAATGATCCAGGACAGTCACTCTTCTAGGACGTATGTCCGGATTAGAAGAATAGTCCTTGTAGCCTATGGCGTGGCTTCCAGCGTCTGTTGGAACAATTATTCTTCTAGGACATATGTCCGGATTGTTGATGATTATAGCTGCGTGAGACATCCTCCAGGACACAGACTGAGTGAGTCAGCCTATGAGGAAGCCCATGAGTTGGGTGTGCCCATGAGATGGGTGTGTTGTTCCTCTCTAAGACGGAGATGGAACGTTGTGTGCCCCTGTGTGGGGTGAGGAAGCCCATGAGTTGGGTGTGCCCATGAGATGGGTTTGTGGCTCCTCCCTGAGACGGAGATGGAACGTTGTGTGCCCCTATGTGGGGTGAGGAAGCCCATGAGTTGGGTGTGTCGTTCTCTCTGAGACGGAGATGAAACGATGTTTTGGTCTCCTCTGTGCAGAGAGTTGAGATGATGTGATACTCCAGATGATTCTCCTATGAGACGCAATGAGATGAGAGATTCGCTGAGTAGGACGTGCCTGTGGTTGAGCACAGGTGAACATGATCCTAGTGGTTGAGCACTAGTGAGTGTGTATTCTCCTGTGAGACGCAGTGAGATAGAGACGTGGACGTCCCTGTGGCTGAGCACAGGTGGGAATGGCCCTAGTGGCTTAGCACTAGTGGGTGTATGAGATCCCTTGCTATATTGTTCAAGAGTCAGACTTACCTGTAACCCTATTTGTGATGTAAAGGGTACAGGTCAGCCCCACCATAAAGTGAAAGATAATTAATGTAAAAGATAATTAATAATAGCTATGCACACCAACTCTGAGTCTAGAACAGTCTCACCAACAGTAGCCAACTCATACCTCACCTGCCTGATCCGGGTGAGATATGAGGCCACATTCTCTCCCTTGGCCATCCTAGTGTTGTGGAGCTTGTCCCTAAGGGCCATCTTCCTGTTCTCGTTCTTGTTCTCGTACAAGCCTTTCAATGCATCCCACATTTCCTTGGTTGTTTGCTTCTCTGCCAAATGTGGAATCATGTGGTCTTTTACCCCATCCAGGAGTATCCTCTGCACCCTTGTTTCCTTCACCTCATGAATATCTAGGGCAATGGGATCTGATGAAGGTACTATAACGATGGTATTCACAAACGCCCACAGCGTGTTCTCCCTGAGAACAGCTACAATCCTTACTTTCCACTGCAGGTAGTTAGAGATCCCCTCCAACCTATCCTCATACCTGAGACTAGAAATCATCCTTGTTCAACTGACAAAGACCCTCTTTCCCTTCTTTCTTCCAAGCAAAAGCCCCTGCAACTCACTGCTATCCAAGTGCCAAATCTGTCCACTGAACCTCAGAGCCCAAGCTCTGATACCATGTAAAAAATCTACTGTGACTTACTTCAAACACTTAGTCAAACTCAAATTTCAACCTCCAATAACTTGAACAATAATGCAGTAAACTTAACAGCATTCTACTGTATTTTATGAGCAGAAATACATTGACTAAGCAAACTGAAAATTAGCAGCGGAAATAACAATGAACAGCAAACAGAATATTACCACATTTGACATTAGATATTTGGGCAAAGCCCCTAGAAAAACCCACAAGAGGAAAACCAGTCCAAGAGAGATATTTTATTAATGAGCTCACAGGAAATAAATTTCTGAGTTTACAGCAGTACAACCAGCATTAATTACAGCGCTGTACTTATCTCTATTTATGTGCCTGAACCTCGATTTCTATGCCAGCAAAGAGTATGGTTGTACGGTCTCTTGTATGGCCTGTCTCACTCCAAACCATGCCATGAAAACAGTGCCAGATTGTTGTATGGTACAAGAATGTACAGTATGGCCCTGCAGCAATAAATGCACCCTCTAGAAAATCTTGCCACTCTTTCTCGATTTCTGTGCACTAAAATACTGCTGCACAGCCCTCAAATCTACAATATGGCCCTCATAAATGTGTTGTACGGACTGTCTATTAAATGTTGTATCTTTCTTGGGATGTGTGCCCCCTTTTCTTCTTGGGATTTGTGCCCTTACTGCTGCTCCTTTTCTTTCCTTTCAACCCTTCTCCCAAAAGTCTCTTCTTGGAATGTGTGCCCCATCTCTCTCAAATGCTCATTTTATAACTCATTAATGAATAACTACCCTAACCCTAGATCTCAATGGCCAAGATTAAATCTTGTCATCTCAAGATCAACGGACGTGACTTAATCTCACATTGAGTTCACTTAAATCACTTAAGTAACCCAAACTTTATAAAGTCGCTTTTATTCATTAAATAATAAAAGACCCTAACTTTATAAAATCACTTTATAAACTCACTTTATAAAGTCACTAGAAAGAGACATTTGCTCGATCACTTCCACATGTTGGGCACTGCCATTGCAGAAGTACCTCCGAGCTACAAAAACTAACACATGTATCACATTTATCTCTGGAGTGTGTTTCAAAAATTTTACAACATGTGTGACGACCAAAGTCGGATCACTATCAAATTTCGGACAATTATCCCCCCAATTTGCAGAAAAAGTGATTTGGGTATCCAGAAACATTCTTAATATCAAAAGAGGGGAACACTTCATGAAGTTCCCATGGTGCCATAATTCCATCACTTGAGAATATGCAATCTTTATACAGAAATTCAGAATAGGATGACACCTCAAAACATATCAGTGGAGTTGCCAGATGAACTTGCTAGACAAGGCTCAACAAAATGTGTGTAAGCAAAAGAGATTTTTCCCTTAATGGAGTCTCCAAGCAAGCTATCTAAATAAGGCTTTAAAACAAGCTTACCAAGAAAGTGTTGAAGTATAGACTTCAGATCCTCAAAAAGAATGATTGAATTCTCCCCGGCAACAACGCCAAAATGTTATCACAAAATCTAGCACTTGTGCAAAGCCTTCACAAGATGCTTGACTAGTGTTACATATGGAAGTATTTGCCACTATCATCTAAGCAAATACTTCTCTCGTTTTAGTGAAGGATGGAAATCCAACACAAGGGAGGCTTCCCTGGCAACCTCAAAGCATCCTACAGCAAGCTAAAGCCAGTCTATGCCCCCCTATCTTGGTTGCTTGATTAGCTAGGTCAAGGTTAACATGAGTTAGACAAAGCAAGTTGATTGTGCATGTGTGAGGGGTGTGACTAAGACAATCAATGATGTTTATTAAGCTAGGAAAGTAAATTAAATGCCCCGAAACACTAGTTATCAAAAGAAAAATGAAGGCTGTAATAAAACTTGCATAAAAGATAAGGTATTTCAGCACGTAACAAGTTTATAACAGCAGCAGTGCTAAATTAGTAAAGGATGCAAGGGAAAAGATGCCAAATGCAAGATAAAAGACCAATAAACTATTAGTTAATGATTTCTTAAAAGAAAGAGCATTAAACTATGTTAATTAGATGCAATATGACAAACCCTAATGGCTGAAAATGCAATAATGATGTTAGATGATGGATCTAGGCTAAGATGCAAGACGTTGGGCTTAGAGATGGTAGCAATATGAACGTGCAATGCAATTAGTCCTAAGCTAACACAAGACGTTGAGAGAGAGAGAGAGCTAAAACTAGGGTTTATTATCACTTGCAACCAGATAAAGACTAGTGTCGTCTTAAATAATTGGGCATATGGAATCAATGCAACCTCCAAGGAGGATAAAAGGGAAAGAAAACTTAAGGGTTAAAGTCTAGGGGTATGTACAATCACAATCCCTAGGTCTAATCCTTTAGGAGAACAAGTTAGGGGGATGTACAATCACAATCCCTAATGTCGTCCTATGCTTTCTATGGCTTTTAACAAGGGATCAAGGTGAAAAAAGCTAAACACTAGGGAGATGTACAATCACAAGCCCTGGAATTTAACCAATAAAGACAACTTTAGGGGGATGTAGAATCACAATCCCTAAATTTGACCTTATTTGCTTCAACAAGCTTAAGATAAATGATTAAGAAAGAAGGAGATGCACAATTACAATCCTTCTAAGGTTTTCCAACAAAATTATCGAAGGAAACAAGATAACATGTAACTTATCCACAATTAGATAAAGCATTTACTTAAAATACCAAGAATAAACACATTATTTGGAAAGAACACTTACTATACCAAATTGCTATGCATGAGGAAATCCTAATTTCATGAATCATCCATCAAAAGAAGACAAAGCATCCACAAGACTATTCTCCAAGAGGTGCGCATGAGTACTCCATCATGAGAAAAGAAGATAAGAGAGCTATAGAATTGATTATCCACAAATGTGAGTTATGTTTTGACAATGAGGGAGCGCTAGCCTTCTTATACGTGGCAACCTTAGCGCTATGGTGCATGTGAGAAGAATAATCTCCCTTTCATACACCCCTATCTCCACTATGTTGATCTTTGTGCTCTGTTAATGAAACAATTCAACTTTGTCTCCTTCAATTCCTCTTAACTCTACTATACTCCTTTTCTTTTGTTTAAGCTCCTTCAAATCCTCTCTCGAACTAAGTCTTGTAACTCAAACCAAGCATGGGATTTGTAATTGGAAGCAAGAATTTATATTCTTGTAACTGTAGTTGAGCACAAGTGTTACATGAACTTATATTCTAGGAACTGTTACCATAAATCATTACAAGTTAATCTAATAAGCCTCCTCTCAGGTCTCGATTTTGTTCATCAATGGACACAACTATGTTTTTCTTCAGATCTCACTTCTCTATGGTCGATCCATAGATCGAATGGATGTTCTAATCTCCACTAATCTAACGTCCTGCCAAAGAGCACCAAATACTCAAATGCTCTGTCGCATAACATAAATCAATTGCCAAGTCTCCAATGTTGATGATACCTAAATTCCATTTCGATTTAGCAAAGAATCGAACGCTTGAACTTGCCTTTCATCAAGATCTAAAGAAAATCAGTTTTTTGGAAACTAAAGCACTAACTACGAGATGAACACTTGGATTCTTTTTAAAAGAATAGTGAGGAAATTGGAGATCGACTCTATTCAAATCTTGATGAGAATTATATAAAAGGCTTCCAGTCAAATGCAATTTTAATACGAAGTTGAACATAGCGACATTTAAACTATTAGAGAATGAGGATTTTACCTAGCAGTCATACCATTTAAATTCCAGACACAGAAATCACAAAAATAGAGCTTTTGAAAAGAGGAGAATATATATGAACAAAAAGCCAAAAACTTCTTTATTTTTTCCATGTAAATCACTCCCAAATCCCCTTCTACATTCTCAAATCATGTTTTTATGCATAGTGAGGTTGTTCGATCAAAATCAGCTAAGGGTGGATCGCACCAACTATTTTTAACAAGAATCAAAACTAAATCTAAACAATCCTAACGTATCATCACCATCAAGCTATTCATTGACAGCGATTACATCTTGATTTTGGAAACGAAATCCCTTATTCCAACTAAACTTATCTCTAGATCCTAAGTTAAGGGAACCCATTCCCTTAAGTAAAGATTTTGTTCGTCCTTCTAGAGGTCAAAATTGACTTTTGAGCGATGCTCCTACATCACACTATAACCCTCGAAAGCCCCTAAAAACATAAAATATCCATGATACAAGGTGGATAGGACAAGGCCAACCCCCAAAATAGCCTCCAACATAAAGATAAAGTGAAAATACATCAAAACGTCCCCTCAAAAGTGAGACGTGTGAGTGTGAGAGCCTCCAAAGGCTATGATGCCATGCTCTAAAAGGGTAAAGGTGCCTCCAAAGGCCATGTCTCTCCATCAAAGGATGAAAGCATCATCAAAGGTCACATCTCTCAACTAAGAGTCATGTCTCATCACCATCAAGTGCCAACTCGTCATCAAAAGGGATGCCCCCATGCTAGGTCAACCTAACAAGCATCGAAACATGAAGTCATCATCATAAATACAATGTCCAGAGCTAAGGTGTGATGTCAGAGGCGAAGAGGACTCCATAACCTCTCCAAAGAGGTGTACCATCATCTCCAAGTGCAACATCATGCAATCAAACCCTAAAATGCTCAGGGGTGAATTGTCCAGCCTGTGGGGCCTTTTGCCCTCTCAATTGTACACCATAATGTATGTGCAATATCCAAGCTCATATATCCATCGTCTAAGGCCCAAGAGGTGTGGGGAGGTGCCCCAAGGCATGTCCAATCATCATATGGCCCAACGTTCTGTATCAAATGTGCAACGTCCTCCATATAGTGCAAAATGTTCTAGGTATCATGATAAAAACGTCCTCCAAAGGACCATGTCAAGGGTGCATCATGATCAAACAAAGGCCACATAATCAAGTAAAACCAACAACTACAAGAGCCATTAGAATCATACAAAGTAAGCCACCACTTAATACAAAAGACACGTAAGCAATTCACATTAGGTATCTTCTTCAAACTTCACACTAACTCAAGACTTTATGCAATTGACCAAGTTTAAGTATGGGAGGACCATCATAAGACCCTATTAGGTGTGTCAGTGCCAAGGTAGAAGGATAGTTCCCAGAAAACCCATCAAAGTGTAAGTATAGTGATGATGTGCCATGGGGTTTACTTCATGGTTATGGAGTCATTGAAATGCAAGGTAACCGTGCTCCATCCATTTCCATGAGCGCCTTTGTAGAGGGAGTGCTTGCTACTGGAGATACCCTTTCCTCAGTAGTGTGTGTATTCCAAACCCCTTTCTTGCCTTTTGATATTCTTTTATTGTTTTTGCAAGTCGCCTTTTCAGGTTTCAAGCATTCATTATTTTTCTTACTGGAATTAAGGCCTTTTAATTGATATGCATTCAATACACTAGGACTAGGGCGATTGCCTCATAGCAAGGGGGAAGAGCTCAAGCTGACCTTTGGCTTTTGAATTCGGTCATTTATTATCCCATATTTCTTCTTTCTTTTATAACATGCTTTCTTTTTTATTCATTTTTTCCAGCAGCTACATCAACCTCAACATTCTAGCCCTTGTTAATTTTTTGTAGCAGCAGAAGGTGTCCATCCACTCGCCTAGTGCCCAAGGCATGCATAGGACATTAAATCAACCCAAATCAGCCTAGTTCTATTAGCCTAAGTCTGACTTAGGAAACTCATCTCATAAAGTTGTTTCTTAGTGGATTATGGGGCCCTGTCAAGGAGGGCGCTCAGCCTTAGTGCTGAGTGGGGCCCTGCCTAGGAGGTGCACTTCCTTAGTGTTGTGTGGGGTCCAGAGAGAGGAGGCACCTCAATCTAGACCATTGAAGCCTTTGCTGGGTGTGAATCCCAAGGCAGCAGGTGAGGGTGGCTGGGTATAGAGGAGGTTGAGGGTGTTAGGCATCTCATTCTTCATGTTTGAGAAGAGGAGGGGCTAGAGGCTGTGGAAGAGGTTTAGTGTTGCTGGGAGAGAGATCAAGTCTTGGCTGTGTTGAACAACAAGCTCAGGGCTATTTTTGGGCTACCTGGCAGCAAGAAGAGGCCACCTACAGGACTGTACAGTACAACAAAGTGTTGCTATGAGTTGGGTCTTGTAACAGCAGCCAAAGGGGATTGTTTTGGTCCATACAGCTTCAGCAAAAGATGGGTAGAACAGGGGCAGAGTTACAACAGTTCAAAAGGTCATTCAGAGACCATTCAGCGGCCATCTAAGAAGGAAATCAGGGTCATGCAGCGACAGCCTTGAGCAGCTGAATCTGTTGGGCCGTACACTCTAGTGGAGCATTTATGGGCTACAAGAAATTGTATTTTCTGTTGTAGTTATTTTTACCTCTGAAGCCTCTAATAAAAGCCCTCCTGTGTTGGTTTTCCCCACACTGGGGTTTCCAGGGTATCTACTGTCATTGTGTGTGATTGTTTTTATTTCTTTTGTTGTGCATGCATGTATACTCAGCTGGTATAATCTTAGCATAGATCAGATTTAAATTTTTGAGTTGAAATTAATTTATGGGTTAAAATCTATTGGCTAGATTATCATAGTTTGTTGGGTATTAAAAGTTTTTACATGGTATCAGAGTTGTGCCTCTAATTAGCACACAAGTCACAGGTTCAAGTCTCAAAAATATTTCTGCAAATTTTCTGAAGGTTCCAGCAGCCCAGAATCAGAGTTTTCATGGCTATCGGCGTGAGGTATGAGGATAGGCTTGAGGGGGGCTGAAACTATCTTTAGTGGAAGGTCAAAATTACAGTTGTGTTGAAGGAGAACAAGTTGTTTTCTTATATCAGCAAAATAGTTCCTGTATCAATCCATAACCCAATTGCCTTGGGCATCCATGAGGTGAAAGAAGCCAGGGCGCAAAGGATACTACTGGATGGTGTCGAGGACCATCTTATTCCACATCTGGCTGAGAAGAAAACAACAAAATAAATGTGGGATGCTCTGACCAAACTATATCAGAGTGATAACCAGAACTAGAAGATGTCTCTCAAGGACAAGTTACATGCCACCAAGATGGCAAGGGGTGAAGGTGTGACATCCTACCTCATTGGGCTCACACAAGTCAGAGATGAGGTAGTAGTTGTAGGAGATATTATTCCTGAAGAAGAGTTGGTACGCATTGCCTTGAATGGCTTTGGCAAACAATGGGATGTGTTTGTCAAGTGTGTAGTGGGTCGTGAGAAGATGCCCACTTGGGAAAGGTTGTGGGATGATTTTACTCAAGAAGAGATCTGGGAGGGGTCTCAACGTGGAGAACAGAAAAGGAAATATGAAGATGAGGAGAACTTTGCTTTGGCATCAAAGAGAAAGGGGAAGAGCAAGAAGAGTTCAGTTGAAGGAACTTCTTCAAAATAGGGCAGCAAGAAGAAGTTTGACACCAGCAAAGTCAAATGCTTTGCTTGCCATCAGCTTGGGCATTTTGCCAGCCAATGTCTCAACAAGAAGAAGGGCAAACCCAAGAAGCAGATGGCTGCCACAGTTGATATGGATGCATTTGCAGCGAGATTTGAGGATGAATTTTCACTCTTAGCGTGCCTATCTACCTCCATGGTCACTGGTACATGGTACATTGACAGTGGTGCTTCATGCCACATGACAGGGTTGCGTGAGTACTTCAACAGCTTGAGGGAGTTCAATGCCAACTTCAACATTGTACATGGAGATAATGCCAAGTACAGGCCAGCAAGCAGTGGAACCGTGAGGTTTCAAAGGGAGTCTGGTAAGCCTTTGTCAATTAACGATGTTTTGTTTGTTCTTGGTTTGACTAAAAATATGATTTATGTTTCAGCCTTAGAAGATAAGGGATATGTGGTCACTTTCCGGGATGGAAGAGTATTCATACATCCCAAGGGCTCCAACGCTAGCACGGGGAAAGTGTTGGGAGTAAGGAAGGACAAACTATACAAGTTGCAGTTTGAACCAACCTGTGCGTTGGTTAGTAGTAGTAGCAATGGTCGAGATTTGGGGGAGCTTTGGCATAGGAGGATGGCTCATTTACATCATGGAGCACTCAAGGTGCTCAGGCAAGCCGTGATTGGGCTTCCAGAGTTCAGATCTGATCAGCATGGTGTGTGCAAGGGGTGTTCTTTGGGCAAGTACGCCAAGACAGTCTTTCCTAGCAGTGACAGCAAGTCCAAAGGGATTTTGGACTTGATCCATTCGGATGTCTGTGGACCCATGTCAACAGTGTCTATTGGAGGATTCAACGACTATGTCTCCTTTATTGACGATCATTCCAGGAAGACCTGGATCTATTTTATGAAGACCAAGGATGAGGTCTTCAGTCGGTTCCAAAAGTTCAAAGCTCTTGTGGAGAACCAGATAGAAAGAAAGATCAAGGTACTCAGATCAGACAATGGAGGCAAGTATACCTCGAGTGCCTTCAATGGGTTATGTGCAGATTCCAGGATTAAGAGGGAGCTGACTATGCCGTATAACCCGCAGCAAAATGGAGTCTCAGAGAGGAAGAACAGGCGAATAGTTGGGGCAGCAAAGGCTATGCTGCATGATCAGGACTTGCCCATGTTTCTATGGGCTGAGGCATGCAACACTGCAGTCTATCTACAGAACAGGAGTCCGCATAAGGTATTGGGGAGGATAACCCCTGAGGAGGCCTTCATAGGTGTTAGCCTGCATAAATTTACAAAGTCAAAACATCTTGTTTTGTTTACTGTTGAGTCTTGTAGCTAATCAGTTTGAAGCTCGCTGCAAAAACTCCTAACATTTCACAGCATCACATCATTTTTGTCATTTCACTACAAAATACCGCCTTACCTCCACAACAGTTTTGCTATCATGAGTTTTAGTGTCGAAGTTAGTGGCAGAGCATTTCAGGGTAAAAAGAAAGCCCAAAAAACAGAGATTTCGCAGCGAATTTTGGCACGCTGCAAAATTTCCTGTAGCAGCAGTTTCACTGCGAAAGTGTATTTTCATCATAACTTTTAAACCGTGCGCCCGTTTGCCACGAAATTTTTAGGGGAGATGCATCAAGGTAAGATGGAAAACCTGTTTAATTTCAAGTCAAAATGCTTCACGGTTTTCGAGAAATGAGCCACCATCACTTACAGCCATTTTGGGTTTTTCTCGAGAACCATGAACTGGGTTTTGCTCAAATTTTTTTGTGGAGAAGCATTATAACGTTATTAACCTGCTGATAAAAAATCGGCCCAACCCAGTTCGCCATTTGGGAGAAAAGGCAAAATTATCAATTCACTGCTAAATTGTTGAAAACATAGATTTCGCGGCAAATTTCCCAGTTCACTGCAAAATGGTACAATCAGCACAAATCAAGGTTATTCGACTGCCAACTGGATGGAGCATGCTAAATCACCATGAAGACTTGAAGAATTATTTATTTTTCCCTCAGATAGTGTAATTTGTTGAGATTTGTATGTATAAATTAGTCAAGAAACAAAACCCTAAAATCTAGGAATCAGTTCTAGTTTGTTATAATTGGTTGTAACTCCTAAATTGGGAAAACCTAAAGATTTCGACCCTCTTCAGCTACAATGTAATATCACTTTATATATGATGAAAGAGAGGAGGGTGAGGGGGTGAGAGTGTGTGAGAGAAAAGACCATTGTGCTTGTACATTTTCTGAATTGTTTCAAAGAATCAATACAGAAGTACAGAACCTTCTTGAGCAGAGATTCATGTATCAATGTGTTTCAAATTTGTGGTTTTCCCTTTTGTGTATGTGTTTCTATCTTGTTCTCATTTAAATGTTTAGTCTTCAGTATTTAATTGAGATTAAATGATACAGAATTCGTCTTTTCTGATGCTCTGTTTTCATAGCAATTAAATACTCCACCCTTTTCCTCTAAAGTTAAGACAGAATTCACCCATGTTTGATGCTATGTTTTAATGGGTTGTTAATTATCAATTCCTCTACCATACTACAGCGAATTAAGAAGCTTTGGAAACATTGTTATCTTGCCTTTGTTGTTAGACTGTGCACCCACCAGTTATTGATCTCTTTAGATAATAGTTTAAATTTATGACTCCATGCCCAATGGTTGTCTTCTCTTAACCCTACCAACCACATTAATAAAACCCTATCATTATCTAAAGATCTAGCCATTATGCCTATCAAATAACCAGCCTTTTTGTGGTTGAGTTATAAGAAAGAGCCCTCTCTGGGTTGGAAGGGCTAGCTTCCAATTTGAAAGTAGGTTTGTGGTTACCTCTGGGTTTTCCTCCCACAGCCAAGGAAAATTACGGAGTGATAACATTTTTGGCGCCATTGCCGGAAAGCGAAGGTGAAATCTTCCCTGGGAAAGAACGAAAAAGATCAAATTTGACTCCTGAGGGTAGATAGAGAGTCAAACACAGAAATTGGCTGTATTTTTTACCCTGGCGACTCCGTTTTCAGAAGAATCCAGATTTCAGAGCTTTCATGGTGACTCCATTGTCCGAAAATGAATTCATCTGTAAGGTATGCTCCTATGAATCGTTCACATATTCGTAGTTTTCCAAATCGAATGCCTTGTATAGATTGGCAAACTTATTTTCCAAAATTTAAAGATGAAGAAGGAGATGATGTTGCTTTACATTTGATTAAGTTTCACATGCATTCACATAAGTTAAAGGTTAAATGGCATGAAGATTGTCTGATGAAGATGTTCATGGTCACCTTGGAGGGAAAGGCAAGATCATGGTATGAAAATTTGCCACCTGCTAGCTTATATTCCTTGAATGATTTTCATTCGATATCTTTTGAGCATTATAGAGAATCCTATCCATCTTTGTTATTGGTTGAAAACTGCTGTGAACGTATTGAAAGCTTCATTCAACACCTGGAAATTTTTTATGATGATGAAGAGTTTATGGATGAAGAAATTATAGAAGCCTTATATGAAAATCCTTTTCAGCATCAAGAGGAAAAAGTAGAGGGTAGCTGTCACGATATTCAGGAAAACTTCCAGCCAACAGTAGCTTCTTCCTTGGCTGAACACGAAACTGGTCAGGATTTTATTGATGAAAGTTATTTTCCTTCTCCTGAGTTTGATGAAGATATTCAGCAGTCTTGTCAATTTTTAAGTAATCAAAAGGAATATGGGGATAGTCAGTCAAATTGTTCTTCAGATTATTCATTTTCTGCAATTTTATTTCAAGAACAATTGTGTCAAAAACAGATTTCAGAATTTGTATGTACAGAAAATTTAGATAGTGAACCTACACATGACAGCCTTCAAATAAAATCACAGGAGGATAAGTATGATAGGCAACAAAATCTGCTAATCAGCTCTTCATTACAAGAAAATTTTATCACTAAGTTGCAAGGAGATTGTGAAGAAGAGCAGGTTGTTTTAGACACCTCGGACGGTAGAGAAACTATTCATGATTTTACATCCCTTGAATTGATAAATTCAGAAATTTTTAGAAGCCAAAATGACACTCTTGTTGACGTACATGAAGGGTCATTTTTAGACATTTTTGTTATACAGGATATGGCTGCTCCAATTGAAGATTTTCAAGAACATACAAATCTTTTCCCTGATGTGCATGATAATACAGATAAACAGGTTGTTGAGATTTGGATACCTTGGAAAGTGGTCCCCATGTGCTTATGAGTCTCTAAGCACATAGGGGGAAGACTTTTACCCTCATACTTTACTTTATGATTCTAATTTCACTTTGACTTAGGAGTTTTAAGTCAAAAGTGAAATATGTCACTTAAGTCATAAAGTGACAATTAATTC
>JZKD02S2024977.1:258489-280675 GCA_000966675.3 Picea glauca | reverse complement strand
ACTAACAATATTACACTGTTTTTTACATTAAATGCTAAAAATGTCACAATATGAGCTCAAAAAGGAGACGTCAAGCCCCTCTGAGGGAGACATTGGCCCTTTTTGGGCAAGCTCAGCATCCAAGAAGCAGAACGTTGGCCCTTCTAGGGCTCCTCCAAGCTGCCACACGTGCCAAATGACCCCAGCACACTGCCACATGCTCCAGAAAAACGTCCAGCTGCCTCAGGTGATGTCCTGTCCATCAAAAGCAAACGCCCTGTCTGCAGTGGGTGATTCCCCCTAGGTCGGGCTCTGCCAAGGTGTCCTGGTGGAACGTCCTTCTGTCTTCTATGTGCAAAGGCTCATCACAACGTTGTCCTGTCTCTGCCATCCCAGCAACCATCTGATGGGCTCTTCGGCCCCATGGAGGTCCGAGCTAATCATATCCCCATGTGTACCGGTCCACTGGTACCTGTCCGCCGGGTATGGTCGTGAACATCAAAAACTACGCCCTCCATGGGTTCATCAGTCCTTGGGATCATGGCAATGTCAATCATATTTCATCATTAAATTTATCAAATACATGCATGAAATCCCTAGCATATCATCCAAGAGCTCAAAGACATTACACATATCTACTATACAAAGCTGAAGAAACCACCAAAACAACCTATTGGGCTAACACCCACAAGAAAGGGAAAGTTTCCTCAGAGGATCATTCAAGCCATGTTTATGAGGTGATATGATCTGGGGATGTCCAATCATAGTAAGACCAGGGGCAGGTGTTGTCCGTGGGTGCCTTTGTAGGAGGTGAGTTGTACCCATCATGGATGCACTTTTTCCAAGCCCCTTTTATTGCCTTTATTTTTTTATTTATTGCTTTTCTTTCTTTTTTACTTCAAGGTCTGACCAGAGGACACCACCTTGGCGCGGTGACCAGAGATGACGGTGTTACCCACTGGTATCTTTACAGAAATGATAAGGCTGGCTCGTGATGAGACCCCCTTTCCCTTGGCCATGCAGCCAAAGGTCACTACCCTGGTGTGGTGACCAGATAATGGCAATGTCATACTGTTGGATACCTATGAACATAATGGGCCGGCTCGTGATGAGACCTCCCATCCTCTTGGTTAGGTCTTGTTTTATTATTTTTCTTAGGGTCCCTTTAGTTTCTTATCGAGGGGCGTTTTATTGCCTTCTCAGGGATCCCTGGGCGAAGCATCTCTAGGTTTTATTCCCTATGGCTTTTATCTTTTACCAGCTGCTTTTACCCCCTGGGCCTTTAGCCCCTTCTTCCCACAGGACAAAGTGTAACCCCCAAATGGTCATCCTAATGGCCGGACCAGGGGAATGGGATGGATGTGTGGGAGATAAGATGTAAAATGATAGAATGGTGGGAGCGGACGATGGCTCTTCAAATCCCCCTTGGTGGCTAACCAAAACCCGTGAATACAAGATTGCTAAGTCACCCCGTTAATCATCCCAACATTGGTCAAGTGGATTAGTGTAAGATCCAAGCAGTTATCAGAAATGTAAGGAACCTGATGCATATATAAGAAGGTTATAACGATCAAATATGACACATACCATGATACCTTGGACCAATTACCTCATGGAGCAAGAGTCCTCTCTGATGCAAGTCCAAGCCGATGGTGATGGAAGTTGTCGATGCTAACAGGACAAGTCTGGCGAAGAAGAAGAAGAATGGGCCCTCCAGGGCCATGCTCAGGTCAATCCTGCTCTCGGTACTCCATGTCTAGGACCTGCGGGCCTCGAGACATGATCTCCTAGTTATCCCTAGATATCGGGGATAACAGTCCCTATCCATGAACAGTTGCAATCGGATTTCATCTGCTTTAGTGCCTCTTTGATAATGCGTAATTGGGTACTAGTGACTCCATCTGTAATTCCCTTTTGCCTTTCCTCCAACTGGGTTTTCCACAAAAGGTCTTCAATAAACTTATAAGCACCATCTGCGCTCGTCAATACATGCACAATTTTCTCCTCTATGACAAATAATTAGTCCTCCAAATCTTGCAATGCTAAGGATCTTTGTTCCATTTCATCATCATGTTGAGATAGAGTCACTTCCTCATCATCATTAGCATCATAAATGAGATATGGTGTTGAATCCTCATCATGCATAGGTGTTATCACGCTTGAACTACCCTCATTATAAGCATCATACACAGTGAGTGATGTTGGGTCCTCAACATCAATTGATTGGAACATTTCCTCATAGTCATCATAAGATGTTGCATCCTCATCTTTTGTTGATTCATCAAAGGTATATCCATCCAACACTCTAGTGTCATCGGCCGTGTTATCGCACAATTTGTACTTGGAAATAAAGGAAAGGTGAAATAAAGGCAAACTGGCAAAACTGGAGACTATCCTACCACTGTCACCTCGATAGGATAACTCTTTCTCTTTAGGGTGGTAGGCCCAGGGGACGTCCCCGATAACCTGGGGTTTTGAGAAGGCAAAGGCTTATGGCTAAGTAAAAGTTTCCCCCTCACAAGTCACCACCGATCAGCAGGTTCGGCTAAATAGCCAATAAAGATAAAGATAACCAGAAGTGTACCTGCCCGAGACAAAGCAACAAGAAAACTATATATATGCAAGATCACTTGTTGGTTAGTACTTCATATAATCAAGGACTTTCTGATATAAAGCAATTGACCGATAATATTGATGAAGCAAATCAATGATGTACAATAGCAACAGTCACAATGCGTCACTTCACAATCAATGCTAAAGAAAGCTTCACAATGAGCAAGAACGTTATATCATCAATATTGTAATACCATCATTCATTTAGAAGTAAAGACTATTGTGCATTAGCCAATCTTTCAATTGCTTTAAAGATGTAATAAATGTTGCATGGATAATTATGACATAAGTAAATGACGGCAGCAATAGGGTTAGTAGGTTAGTCTAAGCTAGGGTTAGAAGGAGTTAATAATTGTTCAAAGTATTGGATATTTGTGATCAAGGTACTCAAGCATAGAAGGTCTTAGATCARTGCGTTATTRGGGCAAATGGAGTCAAAYYAGCTGCAAAAGTTGAAGGGCCAAAATGATAATGATAGGGCCAAAGACAAGAGGRATATKATGGTTGAAGWGTTGTTAAGACAAGGCTTCAACCTATCAACCCTAGGGGAAGACAACTCACTAAGGTGTAGTAAACCTAGGCCTTAGTGCGTCTTCCTCCTTCTTTAGCTCAAAAGACAAAGTAAAAATGGTTAGCTTGAAGAGTGAATGGTAGGGTATTGCAATGGCAAGGCCCTAGCATTTATCTTCAGTAAATAAAATGGCTTCTTAGCATAACCTAGTAGGGACTTGAAACAAGGACACCAACATGTGCTTATTTCCTAGGGTTTAATCCAGCAAATGTCATTAACAAAATGCAAGTAAAATACCATAACCATTCAAGCAAAGGAAGGATTGCAGAAATTCACTTACATTCACAAAGTATTATCAATGCCAAACCCTAGATGTAAACCTTCCACCAAGAAAATGCAGAAAATAGCCAAGAAAAGCCTCCTTCAACAAGTCCGCACTAGTAATTTCCGCCACAAACCCTAAGAAGGGCGCAAATTTCAAACCTCACCAAGCGGTGAGTGAGAGATGAGAAAATGAGAGTTAAAACCCTCAATTTATACCATACCAATGACCTTAATTTAATTTTATGTCACCAAAAGGCTGGCATGGCCAAAATACATAATAATATTGTTTTTACATTAAATGTCATAATCAAACCCTAAATCAAGCAAAAATGAGGACATCATGCCCTTTTAGGGTGATGTTATCCCTTTCTAGGGCAACGTTGGCCTCCTGCAGCAAAACGTTAGGGCCTCCTTAGGCCTCCGGAACAAGCCACACGTGCCACACATGCCACAACTGCCTCCCAAAGCCTCCACAAATGTTGGATGACGTCATGAATGTCATGGGTGACGCCATGGCCTTCCAACGCCAACGTCCTGGTGGAAAAGGAGAAACCCCCCTGGGTACAGGTCTGCTCAGCTACCTCTGATGGAACGTCCTCCTCTTCCCCGATGCAAACCCTCTTACCTGTCTCTGCTCCCTGCTGGGGTCTCAGCATCCATCTGGTGGGCTCTCAGCCCCATGGAGGTCCGAACTAATCATCTCCCCATGTGTACCTGCCCAATATGGTACCTGTCCGTCGAGTATGATCCTGCACATAAACAGATACGCCCTCCATGGGCTCATAAGTCACAAGGATCATAGAAATGTCAATCACATCTAATCATCAATTTTATTAAACATGTGCATAAAACCCCTTTTACTCAGTCAAGTGCTCAAAGACATTATACAAATCTGCAAGCCAAGTTTGGAGGAAGTGACAGGGCGTCCTATTGGGCTAATGCTCACTGGATGTGGGGTGTTTCCGGGAGAAATCAAATCCAAGTCATGTTAGTGGATGAGGTGGATAAGGGATGTCTGGACAAGGGGTGCGGTGATAGCAGGGAAATGTAGGGCTTACCTGTGGGTGCCTCTGTAGAGGGTGAGTTGCACTTGTCCTGGATGCAAATGTTTCCAAGCCCATTCATGCCTTTTATCTTTATTCTTTATTGCTTTTTCTTTCAAGAAGCTAATCAGGGGACACTGCCCTGGCATGGTGACCAGTGGTGGCAATGTTACCCACAAGCACTTTCATGGAAATGAGAAGGCTGGCTCGTGATGAGACCCCCTTTCTCTTGGCTATGCCACCAAGAGCCACTACCCTGGCATGGTAACCAGTTGCTAGTAGTGTCATACCGCTAGATGCCCGTGGACCTAATAGGCTAGCTCATGATGAGACCCCCATCCTCTGACTAGATCTTGTTTTATTATTTTTTATGGGTCCCTCTGTTTCTTGCTAAGAAGACTTTTACTGCTTTCTCGGGGATCCCTAGGCGAAGCATCTCGAGGTTTTATTTTTAGGCTTTTATCTTTTGCCACCTGCTTTTACCCTCTGAGCCTTTAGCCCCTTATTCCCACAAGGTAAGGTGCAACCCTTAAATAATTGGCCAACCCAATGCCTGGACCAGTGTAATGGGATGGATGAGCAGGAGTAAGATGGAAAGTGGTAAGTATGATAGGAGCGGACGATGACTTTTCATGAATCCCCCCCAGTGGCAACTCAAAACCTATGGGCACAAGATTACTAGGGCATCCTGTCATTCCCCCCAGACATGGTCAAGTGGATAAGTATAAGATCCAAGCACCCGTTAGAAACAAAAAGATCTAAATGCACATATTCAAAGGTTTTGAGGATCAGAGTGACACATACCATGATACCCGAACTCATTACCTCATGGAGCAAGATCCATCTCTGCTACAGGACCATGCCAAGGTGATGGATGTTGTTGTTGCTGATAAGGTGGAGGCACTGAAGAAAAGAAAAGATGGGCCCTCCAGGGCTATGCTCAAGTTGATCTGGCTCTCGGTACTCCATGTCTAGGACTTGTGGGCCTCGAGACATAATCTCCTTAGTTATCCCTAAAGTGGGGGATAACAGGCCGCATCAGTTAACTATGATGATGTATCATAGGCTGATGTTTGGTCTTCCCCTATGCACACATCCTCCTCATGACTAGATGTATACTCCTCCACCTATCATTCATGCTCATCTCTCTTCAATTTATGCCCTATGTCTTTCAAGTACACTTTACCGTTTCTATTTTACAATTGACTTTTGCCAAGGCATAATAGGGCCGACTTTTACAAAGGCACAATAGGGCCGACTTTACAAATACAATATAATATTATTCTTTAGGGTTTTGTCTTGGTCTGATACAATATTGATATAATAAGAATATCTTCCGAAACTACTCAAACTTCAACACTGAGACACTCCCTCTTAGCAAGGAAGGTATTCTTCTGGCACGATCATCATTACTGCTTCTGCGCTTCTGTACACTTGACCATTGACTTGTTGACTTTCCACGAATCTATATTGAAGAAGTTTTGTAACCACATCATGCATCCAGGGTCTCATCATCCATCCGGGCTTTATGTCACCACAGGGCTTTAACTCACCAGCTCACACAAAATCTAGCATCTAGTTCATACAGAACTAGTAACTCGCTAGCTCACACAGAATCTGACATCTAGTTCATAAAGAACTAGTAACTCGTCAGTTCACACAGAATTTGACATCTAGTTCATAAAGAACTAGTAACTCGCCAGCTCACACAGAATCTGACATCTAGTTCATAAAGAACTAGTAACTCACCAGCTCACACAGAATCTAGCATCTAGTTCATAAAGAACTAGTAACCTCTAGTTGGCACACCAGGCAACTGGTCCACAATGACCAGGCATCTAATCACAAGGATTAGGCGATGTAATGCGCACACACTACTCATCCATCCTAAGGCTAGGAAACACCTCCAACCACACAGGTTGGCCCACTAGGTAACTCGCAAGCCCTGAAGGTTTGGCATCTGATGACCTTGTGTGAGGTCATGCTGACTGGTGCCATAATCAGTAACATGCCCGTGAATGACTACCCGTTGCCACATGTTGATGTTGTTGGCCTGGAATCGCATATGTAACCCATCACTCCCTCTTACTAGGGAAGTCCTTCTGGACCACACCAAGCTTGTCTCTGAAGTACACAAACTTCACTCTTGACAGAGGATGGGTTAACACGTCTACTATCTGCTCATCTGTAGCGACATACTAGAGCTTCACTGCTCCCTTCTGTACCATATCTCTGATGTAATGGTACCTGATCTCGATATGCTTGGACTTGTCATGAAACACTGGGTTCTCTGACAACCTCACACAACTTTGGTTGTCACACCAGATACAAGTTGCCTCTAACTCGAGATCAAACAATCCTGCAAGTAACTTTCGAAGCCACACTACTTCGCTGCTAGCTGAACACGCTGCTATATACTCTGCCTCAGCCGTAATGAGCGCCACACTAGTTTGCTTCCTGTTGAACCATGAGATCGTAATTGATCCCATACTGAAGCAACATCCAGATGTACTCTTCTGATCTGCAACACTACCGACCCAATCCGAATCAGTAAAGCCTTGCAGGCTTATCTCACGATCTGACGCATATCTAAGTCCATAATCAATTGTACCTTTCAGGTACCTCATCACATGTTTTGTTGCAACCAAGTGAACACTTCTCGACTCCACCATATACTGAATCAATGTGTTCACCGCAAAACATATATTTGGCCTCGTGTTCATTAAGTACATCAACTAACCAATCATCTGTCTTTACATGGTGGCATCCACTGTCTCTGAAGATGTATCACTCAATAACTTCAGATTTGTCACCATGGGTGTAGGCATGGCCTTACAATCCATCATTCTGAATCTCTTCAGAATCTCTATAGCATATTTTGCTTGGTTAAGGAAAATCTCACTCGGTCTCTGACATACCTCTAGACCTAAGAAATAATGCATCATACCCAGTTCTTTTATTTCAAACTCTGTAGCAAGCTTCCTCTTACTTTCAGTGATGAGCTTCTTGTCTCCTGTTAGGAACAAGTCATCCACATATAACAGTAGTATCATTGGTCCATCATCCACAACCTTGAAATATAGGTTGGAATCTGCTTTACTCTTGGTAAAGCCCAAGCTCATCAAGAAACTGTCAATTCTACCATACCATGCCCTGGGTGCTTGCTTCAATCCATACAAGGCTTTCTTCAATCTGCACACGTTTCTGACTGTCATGTGTCTCGAAACCTTGTGGTTGCTCCACATACACTTCCTCTTCTATTACACCATTTAGAAAAGTTGTTTTCACGTACATCTGGTGTACCTTCCACTTCATCACTGCAGCTATCGCAAGTATAGCTCTAATCGAAGTGTATCTCGCCACAGGAGCAAATGTCTCCTCATAATCTATTCCTTCTTTCTAGGAGAAACCACGCACCACGAACCTTGCCTTGTACTTCTCGATACTTCCATATGTGAATGCTTCGTCTTGTAAATCCACTTGGAACTTACCATTGTCTTCTCTTTTGGTCTCGGAACCACATTCCAAACATCATTCTTTGCAATGGACTGGTACTCTTCAACCATGGCATCCTTCCATTCTTTCTTTTCTGCAGCCTCTTCATAACTAGTAGGCTCCGTATCAATAATGTCACTTAACAATGCCACGTAACTAGAATATGGTAGTGGTCTCTTGCTTTCTCTGAAGGATCCATCTGGAGCACCATACTTCTCTGCATCTTGGATAATTTCTCGAGCCCAAGTTGATCTTCTCTTCTTAGTATTCACCTCTCGGGATGAATCTGCAGGTCTTTGTGGTTCTTCTATATCATGATCTTCTAGTACAACATCGTCGCTTGCATCTGTATCTGCAACTCTAGGAGCTTCAAGTTCCTCATCATGGATCACATCTGAATGATTTTGTCTTGATCTACTGAAGGTTGCATCTTCATCGAAGGTGACATCTCTGCTAGTCTCAATCTACTTGTGACCAGGGATGTAGACTCTATATGCCTTCAATGTCTCATTGTATCCAACAAATATACCCTTCTTGCCTGAAGGGTCCAACTTCGATCTCTTGTCCTTGGGGACATTGCACATACATTGGACAACCAAATATCCTCAGGTGGTTGACCTCTGGATTTTCACCTATAAACATTTCTTCTGGTGTCTTGTTCCCAAGTACACGATGGGGACTTTTGTTCTGCACATGTACAGCAGTCCTAACTGCTTCTGCCCACAAATGCATCAGTAAATCTTGATCATGAATCACAGCCTTCACTGCTTCCATGATTGTACGGTTCTTTCTTTCTACCACACCATTCTGCTGAGGATTGTAGTGAGTATAGAGCTCCCTCTTAATCTCAACTTCTTTGCAGAATGCCTTGAATTCATCTTATGTGAATTCTCCTCCATTATCTAACCTCGAAATCGTTATCTTCTTTTCATAGAGGTTTTCAACAAGTGCCTTGAATTCTTTGAACTTGTTGAATACTTCACTTTTAGCTTTCAAAAAGTAAATCCAAGTTTTACGTGAGAAATCATCAATAAATGAAACATAGTATACATACCACTAAGTGAAGTGGCTGACATCGGTCCACACACGTCTAAATGTATGATGTCCAAGGCTCCTTTAGCTTTGCTATCACTCCTTGGAAATGGTTTCTTCACGTGCTGGCCTTGTGCGCATCCCTTGCATATGCCTTCATGATTGACTTGGATTTCTGGAAAACTGTCACCATCTTGCTCACGATCGGTAGGGCTTTGTAATGTATGTGAGCAAATCTTCTATGCCATTGCTCACTTGGAGTGACTGTAGTGTGTACTAATGTTGAAACCGAATGTCCCTTTAACTTGTATAGGCCTCCTTCTTGAAGACCAATCACTACAGCATCATCGATAGATTTTCCTTTTGGCCACATGAGAACTTCACCATCAATAAAAGCAACTCTAAATCCTTTCACATCCAAAGCAGAGATAGAAAGGAGATTCTTCTTCAAACCAGGTACATATAGAACATCCTTCATCTTATCTAATTTGTAGGATGCTTCTCCTTCTCCTCTAATGGGATATTGATAGTCATCACTGAGCTTCACCTTGTGAGGTGAATCCTTCTGAACTAATTCTGAGAAAGAATCCTTGTAACATGTCGTGTGCTTAGAAGCACCGCTATCAATAAGCCATGTGTCACTTCCATGAGTGATTGTACCTGTAAGAGTTGATATTAAAACATATTTTTCGCTTGAGTCATCTTCTTTGGCTCTTTCATCATCAGGTTCATCATCTTCTACGGCATAAGCATGATGTCTTTTATACTTACCTTTTCTGACCTGACTTAGAGTTGGGACAGTTTATTGCAATGTGTCCCATCTTCTGACAGATGTAGCATCTGTAATTTGAGAAATCCTTCTTAAACTTGTGTGTCTTTTGTAATCCGTGAGGCTTCTTGTGTGAGTGAACTTCCTTCTTGCTCTTTCCTTTTCATGCATGAGCTGCTAGAGCTTGATTTTCTTCATCGCCTATTTTCTCTTCTCTTGTTGAGCTTCTTCCTGAGTGCAATCCTCCCATAGTCTGCTAAACCTTGTTAGCCTTCTTCTTGAACATATTCCCTAAATGAATGATTCCCAAGATCTGGGGAGACCATTCAAGGTAGTCATTACTAATTCAGCTTCTTCGATTGTGTCTCCAATGGCTTCAAGTTGTTCTTTGATTTGAGACACCCTTGTGAAGTAAGATTGGATACTTTATGAACTCTGCATCTTCACATTCTTGAGTTGTGTCCTCAAGGTCATCTTTCAGTTGATATTCTTGCCTTCATACAATCGAGATAAGGCATCAAACATTTGCTTGGGGGTTGTCGATGATGAGACATGAGGGATCAAATGATCTTTGATAGAATCAGCAATGATTCTCTTTGCCTTAACCAGGTTCTTTTTGTACTTTGCTTTGTCCTCATCTTTGTCTGGTTCTGGAAATTTTTCTTTGACGAAATCTTCTAGGTCATTCTCTTCCAGAATGAGCATCACTCTATACTTCCATGCTCAGAAGTTATCAGCACCCTCAAGCTTCTCATCAAGCTTGGTATTGGGTGCCATCTTGTCCTTGAACAGTAATACAATAAGGAAAATGAAAACTTTTCAAAGAAAGGTTTTGAACTTACCAGAGAGTGTGCTATGCCAAGGTGAACTGCTCCAACTTCAATCTGCAGTTGCCAAGACGTCTTGAGCTAGGGTTTATGAGGAAACCCTAATTTTTCAAAATGTGAATTTTCGAATTCTACTCCAAGGGAAAGGTGCACCCTCCTTAGGCGAGCTCCTTGGTAGCTTTACTTTGACCAGCGTCCTCCAGAAAGTGGGAGAAATCACCTTCTAAGGTTTTATGCAGTTGCAGTTTTCAAATCTTCGTCAAACTGAAAATCTAAACCCAAGGAAATATGCGCTAGGGTTAGGAGAGTCTTCCTATGGTCTTGTTTTCCCCAACGAGTTCCTCCTAGACTGTGAAAATGGCTTCTTTCAAGCCCGCTCTGATACCATGTTAAGATTTCGCTAAGCAGTTAAGTGTATTCAGTATTCTTTAACTTTAAGCTATTAAAACAATAACTGCTTGCATAAGGATCACTGAAAGAAAGACATCCACAGTATACACAAGATTTATCCTGGGAAACCCTCGTGGGGGAGAAAACCCAGCAAAGCTTCTTCAATATAGATTCGTCAACAAGTACAATGTCTCTCTCAAGAGAGATCTCACCAAACAGAAGATAAACCAGAAACCCTAACCAGAATAGG
This sequence comes from Picea glauca, assembly GCA_000966675.3. NCBI lineage: Eukaryota > Viridiplantae > Streptophyta > Pinopsida > Pinales > Pinaceae > Picea > Picea glauca. The sequence continues at coordinate 269,442 of JZKD02S2024977.1, read as the reverse complement.
GTAGCGCACCACTAGACCAAGATAGTCCTCCAACAAATAACCAAAACGTTTACCAGAACACCCTTCCTCTGTAGTTGTGTCTCCTCTTCAAACTTGCGCACTTTTACCTGTGTGAGAGAGCTTGTGTTGTATGTTCTTCAAGTGAGGCGCCTAGCCTCTTATAAATTAAAGTTGAGCCAACCAGAAATAGGTCAAGGCCGACATGTACACTTTACCCTTTCTATTTTACAATCGATTTTTGCCAAGGCACAATAGGGCTGACTTTTACAAAGGCACAATAGGGTCGACTTAACAAATACAATATAATATTATTCGTTAGGGTTTTGTCTTGGTATAATACAATATTGATATAATAAGAATATCTTCTGAAGCTACTCAAACTTCAACACCTTTTACTTAATGTCACTTTAAAAACATAAAATCTCCTAACTAAGTGACATTAAATAACCCCTTTGACTCCCTTTTCCTTCACTGTCAAGCCACATAAGTCATTTCCAACTGCGGAACAGGGGAACCCAAAAATGGGGACATGACAATCAGATTTAAATTTTTGAGTTGAAATTAATTTCTAGGTTAAAATCTATTGGCTAGATTATCATAGTTTGCAAGGTATTCAAAGTTTTGCAGCCCTTATTCTCATAAGAGAATGAACCACGGGCCTTTTTGGTGTACATGTAACAACCATTACCAAAAGATAGGACATTGCAAAAGGCCCTAAAATGAAAAGTGTTAAGTATGAAAGGGAGCAATACGTTACCCCTATCAAGGCCTCCCAGTAGTACCCATGTTCCCCAAGAGTGACAACAGTGGACTAGGACACAAATGATGGACACCAAGGTAAAACAAGGCAAAAATCATAACTTCAAAGCTCATGATCCATTATTTGGCTTCAATCCACGATCCTCATCTAAATGCCTAATGCATTAAATGTGACACTTTATATGAAACAATGACTAGTGTACCTCATGTGTGTTGGACCACCATCATCAAATGAACCATGTTGATCAAGTGAAATGAGCTAAGTTGGATGAGGGGGGGAGGCATCTAAGGGGTTGTTGCCTGTGGAGAATACCGATGATCATTATCATCGGGATCATTGTCTTCATTACGGGCCATGAGACATGATCTCCTCTAGTTAACCCTTGGTGAGAGGGGGTAACAAGGCTTACATAAAAAGTTACAAGACATAGGTTGCCACTAGGCAAGATTACACATCGTAACATCCATCCTTAATATTGACTAGGGGCATAATACAAAATACATCAAGAAGAGGAGGAAGAAGGAGACATTACATCACTCACCCCCTTGATGTCAACTTTTTTCATACCCAGCATAGATCTCAACTTCATGAACTTTGTATTTGTGAAACATTTGGTGAAGATGTCTATTGCGTGTTCTTCATGTCTACAAAACTTCAATTCAATAATTCCATCCTACACGACATCTCTAAGGTAGTGGACATCTATCTCCACATGCTTAGCCTTGACATGAAAAAAATGAATTCTTCACTAACTAAATTGCACTCCACTTGTCACATTTGATTTCCATATCCTTCCTTTGATGAAGACCGAGCTCAGACAAGACAAAACTCCAATTCAATAATGTCATCTTACACAAGAACTCTAAGGTAGTGGACATCTATCTCCACATGCTTAGCCTTCATATCAAAAAATGGATTCTTCACCGACTAAATTGCACTCCTCTAGTCACATCTGATTTATGTACCCTTCCTTTGATTAAAACCAAACTCAAACAAGACATCCCTGATCCAAACTACTAAGTCCTTCATAGAATTTTCCCATTCTTCTTTACCTCCATTTAATGATAATTCATTGGATCTTTTGCAACCATTACCTTAGCAAGGAGAGCATGATTATTTTACCTTCTAGTCCTTCTTGGCTCGAAAAGATTACCTACATCAAACCCTGCAACCTCAATGGTTTTAGAACACACTTGGGAAAATTCCTATTCCTACTTGCTTCATTAGAACTAACATTAGAAGGATTAATGTTTGAAGAAGAAATATCCACAACCACATCATTAGAAGAGGAAAGATCAACCAACTAAACACTAGAATTTGTAGAATCTTCACTATGATTATCATCATTTGTCATTATCATCATCAACATAAATACCCAACTCAATTGAAAGAGTATATACAAAAGTGTGAGGGTTAGAAAGAGAGGGATCTTCATCAAACTTCACATCCCTCCCAACAAACACATCATTGACCTCTAGATCATACAGGGCTTGTACTCCTCACTATATCCAACAAAGATGCATTTCTTGCTCTTAGGTTTAAGCTTGGATCTTTTTTCATCAAGTTTATATGCCCAACAAATACTACCAAATACCCTAAAGCAAGTAACTATAGGCTTTCTACCACTCCATTTTTCCTGAGTAACATTCCTTATGCTCTAACAGAAACTCTATTCAAAATATGTGTAGCACATGTGACAACTTCACCGCAAAATTTATAATTCAATCCCTTTGAATGCAACATGCAACTTGCCATTTATAACAAAATTATATTCTTTCTTTCAACGACACCATTTTGTTGTAGTGTATATGGAATGGTCCTTTGAATCCTTATCCCACATTTAACACAATAATTTTTCAAAATCCGTCTTGGTGTATTCACCTCCATTGTCACTTCTTAAACATTTTATCACCTTTCACTTGCATTCTCAACCAAATCTTTGAACTCTTTAAAGTTTAAACACCTCAAAGACTTCACTTTATGTTTAAGGAAATAAACCCATACCTTTCTTGTGCAATTATTAATGACGGTTAACAAGTATTTGGATATTTTGATTGTGGGATTATTCATTCGTCCACAAATGTCACTATGGATTCGCTAGAATGGGTAGTCTACCCTCCAAGATTTCCCTTATCAAATTTCTCCTTGTGGTGCTTTCCTAGCACACATCCTTCACACGCACCCTAAGTAGTTGAAATACTAGAAAAAACCCTTACCATATTTAACCTAGACATGACCTAAAACTTTCCATAATAAATGTGTCCCAAGTTCCAACGTTGCATGCCATAACCTATTATTATCATTAGATTAAGCCACAAAAGCATAATATGGAGTAGACTTGGATTAAGAGAAACCAAGGAATTTATATAAAGCAATATCATGATCATTTTTTCTTGAAGCAACTATCTTATAGTTATCTCCAATATCTTTAATTACAAAGTAGATTAAGCCAAAACTAAACTTTATATCCACTTTGTACACATCTATAAACAACAAGTAGGTTTCCTCTCAAATCATGCCCATTAGCTATACATGTACCATGAACTTGTATATTCACTCCATTCTTGTTGAAATTTTTCCTGAATTGATTTTTAATGCAAAACAGAGAAACATCACCTCTTTGACTAAAGGTTTCCCAGTTCTTAACCCTGTGAATTTTCAACCTTACTGCTGTTATAAAATGGAGCACAAAATAGCAGCAGAAAGACTACAATATTTCACTTTTTGGCATCCCAATCTTCTAGGCAATCCAAGGAGAAAAAATACCAAACTATCTTGATAAGTTTCAGCCATCTAGGGCAACTTATCCCAAATAAATCAAACCTAAAAATTCCCTTTTACAGCAGTTATAACAGCAAATATAGCAGCAGTGAAACAGCCCTTGCATTCTTCAATGATGACGTTAAATCAATCAACAAATTGTCCTTTTACTTATGTCAAATCATCAAAACATCTAAAACTGTAAATAACAATATATGAAGAACATATATGGCTGAAAACCAAATCTGGAAATTGCACAAGTTTTGGATAGCTGAAAACTTCATATGCTCAATATGAAGTTCATGTGCATACCATAGCCTTCTCTCAAGGCTAGTAAAAATCATTAGCTCTCCAAAACCCTAACTCAACCAAGCAGCTCCAACATGCAAGAATCACTCAACAAGTCCTCCAAGGTAAGATGTCCTCTTTTGTCCTTCTGTTCCACCAAATATATACCCTAGGATTTTCTCACAAAACCCTAATCTCAAACCTCCAAGGAATAAACCCTAACCCTGGACTTTCAAGATACTCCAAGATGATCAAGAAACCCTAGCGAATCCAAGGAAAAGAGAGATAGATCAAGTACAAATGAAGACCAGGAGAAAGAGAGAAGACTAGTGTGCACTCTTCTCTAGGTCACATCTCAACACTAGAGAGAATACAAGCTGAGTGAATGATCTATGAATGAGGACTCTCTCATTCCTCTATTTATATGAGAGGCAAGGGAGGCCAACAATACAATGTTCCAAGAAGATAGATGTTCTTGATAGTCATTATATTATACTCCAAGAAGATCAAGAAACCCTATAATGGTCATTATATTATACTCCAAGAATATAATGACCACTTGTGATTATTATGGAACATCCATATAAGATCAAGATCAAGACAAGTGGATCACATCTAACAAAATCACAAAGATATAAATCTACACAAGTCAACTCCTCAATCTTGGAATGCAAGGATCATGGTATACGCAACAATCCATGCAAGGCCATCAACAACTTGTCAACATGAGAATCCCTCTCATGTACCTCAAATCCTCCGACAACTAAATCATCCTAAACTAGATCAAATCCCTCATCCCAATAGAATCCTTAAGCAAGAGTAACATCATGGGAAACTCTCTCTATCTAAGAGAATCCACAAGAAACTCCCTCTGTTTAAGAGAATCGAACAACCCTGTCCATGTACTCTGCAATAGTCAACTACAAACCTAGAATCAATCTCAACATCATCCTCCATCAAGGTATCACACCTCTCCTCAAAAGGACAACTAGCAGACTTGTGAATGGAAGAAACCAATGCAATATGACTAGCATATGTCCTAGGAGGTATACTCACCCTCACTAGAGATTTGGGCACTCCTACATGCTCTTGAGCCTCCTCAAGACTAGAAGACTCATCTAGCCTCTCACTGAAATGTACACAAGCTATTGCATTAGTAAGTAACCTGTAAAGGCCACCCTCTCTCACCCCTCTAGCCAAAGTCCTCGGTCTAGCTAGACTACAAGCATTGATGGTGCACTACTATCCCTCAAATGCAACACTCCTTTGTACACATGCCATACAAGAAATTGAAAGGAGGTTCTTTCTTAAACCAGGAACCAATAGAATATCACTCGGCTCAAGAACATCACCTAACTCAAAAGAAATGGAGCCAACTCCTCTCACAGGATAAGTGGCCTCATCACCAAGCTCCAGAGTCCATAGTCATGCCTCCCTATAGCTCCTAAATCATGTTGAATAAGGACCTTTCATATCATATATGCCATGCGTCTCGAAGCTCCATTGTCCATATACCATCCAACACTAGACACATCGTTAGAAGATAAACAAGAAGCTATGGAAAAGGTAGTCTCAATCTGAGAGTTAATCTCCTCTACACTTGCTATAATCCCAGTTGCAACCTGTTTCACACCCTTTCCCTTCTTCTTCAGTGGACACTAGCTGACATAATGTCCCATCTCGTGACATCAAAAGCACATCACCTTACTCAAGTCCTTCTTTCCTATATATGTCCCATCCTTCTTCTTGAAGCCTTTCTTTCTACTCTTCTTTGTCTTCCTAACGAGGCCAATAGCATCTACTGTTGTTTTTTTCTTCATATGAGATATGATCAATATATTATTACAATGATGAGTGTTCCATATATAGGGAACATATGGTGACCATCCATGAAAGGATGTGTCCCTTGAATAATCAATAACTATTTATTATTATCATTTACTTATCAATAATTATATTATTAATTATTATTCTAAGAGAATGTCTTCCCGATGTTGTCCAAACATCAACACTCCCTCTCAACGAGAGAGACATTCTGCATCATGCCAAGCTTGTCTTTGAAGTATACAAACTTCACCCTAGACTCATGACACTTGTCTATCAGTCTTAGGAGACGTCTCTCTCCCACCTGAACCAAGGAGAAACTCCTTATGCGGCTCTCCCTCTGAGCCAATTAACTCTCTCTAAGATCATGCTCACTCTGGGTCCGCATGTAATAGCATATAGCATCTTGAATCTTTATTATTCCTTGTCAAATCACCATGACTAGGACAAAGACCACACCAGGATCTTTCACCACAAGTAAACACTAGTGAGTGAATGTCAGCCTGAAGCTAACTGACACGTGGAAAGCACTTCAAGCACCTCGAGTCCATATTATTCCTTGTCATGATCAAGGAAGGACTACGTCTGGGCCCATTTACCACAAGTGCACCTTTATGATAAATGTATCCTATCTCCCTTGGTTTGCAGCCCAATCTAGGAGAAGGTCCCCCCGATGTTGAAACATCAACACTCCCTCTTAGCTAGGGAGGTATCTTTCCATAGTAGTACACAACTACTGTCCAGAGACACACAGTCTCCGCCAGTGGTACATAACTACCATAGTAGCAAAAGGTTTGTCACACATGGCACTCCCATGTAGGCTTCTAGAGGCTACTCCCTCTAGGAACACTTAGGGTCAACTCCCCATAGTGTGTGACGTCAAGGTCAACTCCCTTGACATGTTCTCATGTACTCTCCACAAGGGACGTTGGGCTATAAGCCCAAACACACTTATCCCTTCTCAGATAAGTGTCCTCACAGATCAACTCAACTCAATTCACAAAGGAGTACGATCTGGAGAATGTTTGTCACACATGGCACACCCATGTGGACTTCTATAGGCTACTCCCTCTAGAAACACTAGGGTCAACTCCCCATAGTGTGTAACGTCAAGGTCAATTCCCTTGATATGTCCTCATGTGCTCTCCACATGGGACGTGTCCTCATGTGCTCTCCATAAGGGACGTTGGGCTATAAGCCCAAACGCACTTATCCCTTCTCGGATAAGTGTCATCATAGATCAACTCAACTCAGTCAAAGAGGAGTACGATCTGGAGAATGTCTTAGGAAGCTGCAAACATCAACACTCCCTCTCAGCGAGGGAGGCATTCTCTGCCATGCCAAGTCTGTCACGAAAGTACTTGAACTTCGTCATGGTTTGGTAAGAACATCAGCGACCTGCTCATCTGTAGGAAAGTACTGCACCAGTACTTCCTTCCTCTGCACCATGTCTCAGATGTAATGGTACTTGATCTCAATGTGGTTCGATTTGTCATGAAACACTGGATTCTCTAAGATCTTCACACAACTTTGGTTACCATAATGGATAGTGGTGGAATCCAACACATGTTCGGATAAATCTGCAAGGAGCTCGTGAAGCCACACTGCTTCACGGACTGACATACTTAATGCAATGTACTCGGCTTCTGTTGTTCTCAAAGCCACGGAAGTTTGTTTCCTGCTACACTAGGAAACCATGGAAGATCCCAAAGTGAAGCAACACCCGAAGGTGCTCTTTCTGTCCACTGCGCTCCCTGCCCAATCAAAGTCAATATATTCCTGCCATATCATATCAATACTGGAAGTATATCTCAAACCATGCCCAATTGTGTCTCGCAGGTATCTCAACACATGCTTCACAACAATCCAGTGTGTCTATCTTGGTTGAATCATAAACTGGCTAAGTGCACTCACTGCATAGCGAATATTTGGTCTGGTGTTAACCAGATACATCAATGATCCAATCAGTTGTATGTACAGAGTCGGATCAATTTCGTCAGAATCAAAAGAAGACACACTTAATTTCTTCAGATTCGTCACCATTAGTGTAGCCACGGGCTTCAAGTTCAGCATCCCAAACTTCTTCAATATCTCAACTGTGTACTTCCCCCGACTCAGAAAGATCTCATCAGTTCTCTGCCACACCTATAGTCCCAAGAAGTAGTGCATCATACCAAGGTCCTTCATCTCAAACTTAGAGGCCAACGCATACTTGCATTCAGCAATAAGGCTCTCTGTATCGGTGAGAAATAAATCATCAACGTAGAGGACCAAAATCAAGGACTCGCCATTAACAATCTTGTAATACAGGTTGGGATCGACAACACTTTTGTTGAAGCCCAAAAATCATCAGGTGTCCATCAATCCTCACATACCAAGCTCGAGGTGGTTGCTTGAATCCATACAAGGCCTTCTTCAACCTGCACACATGAGACTCCTCATGTATCACGAAACCATCTGGCTGCTCTATGTATACTTATTCCTCAATCTCTCCATTGAGAAAGGTTGTCTTTACATCCATCTGATGCACTCTCCAACCCATGGATGCTACAGGGGAAATAATCATCCGGATAGAAGTGTATCAAGCAACAGAAGTAAATGTCTCCTCATAATCTATTCCCTCCACCTGAGAGAATCCTCTAGCAACAAATCTCATTTTGTGCCTCTCAATGCTCCCGTCAACTGTGTGTTTGATCTTGTAGATCCATTTGGAAGTCACTACAAACTTCCCGTCAGGTCTCGGAACAATATCCCACACATCATTCTTCATGATGGATCGATACTCCTCCATCATGACATCTCTCCATACTGGATGACTAGTTTCCTCCTCATAATAGGAAGGCTCAAAATGATGTGGTTCATAGTTGTTGCATAGCATGAATATCTCTGAGGTCTCTTGCTCACTCGGAAGGTACCACGAGGAGCTACATATCCTTCTACCTCTTGCAAAGTCTGACGAGCCCATGTAGGTCTCTTCTAACCTACTGCAATATCTTTGGGAACATCAACTAGAGCTACAGGATCAACGAGATCAATTGGATCAATTTCATCAATCTCCAAGTGAGATCCTCTAGATCTCTTAAAGGATACCTCCTCCTCAAAGATAACATCTCTGCTCACCTCAATCTGTCTCTGACCAGGGATGTAGATCCGGTATGCCTTCGAAGACTCATTGTACCCCACAAATGTACCCTTTCTGCCTGAAGGGTTTAGCTTGATCCTTTTCTCCTTGGGTACATGAATGTATACTAGACACCCAAATATCCTGTAGTGTCCAACCTCAAGCTTCACTCCGATGAAGGCCTCCTCGAGCGTCATGTTCCTCAAAGTCTTATGAAGACTTCTGTTCTGAACATACACTACAGTAATGGATGCCTTTTCCCACGGAAACATAGGTAAATGTTGATCATGCTAAGTAATCTTGGACCATACTTGATATATCGAGGTTCCCTCATGAAACCAATGTCTTAGGAAGCTGAAAAACATCAACACTCCCTCTGGAGTTGGAGGTGACTCCTCCTCTGTCTCTGCTCCCTCTGACACTAAAGGTAGCTCTTCCTCCTTCTCTGGAGGTAACTCAATCTCTGCTCCCTCTAACACTAAAGGTAGTTCTTCCTCCTTCTCTGGAGGTAACTCAATCTCTACTCCCTCTGGATGTAGTACCGCCTCCCTCTCTGGGAATGCCTCTACATACACTGGAACTACTGCCATGCCTGCTTCCTCAACATCTCATGGCTCGACTCATGTACTGGGACTGCTACACCTGCTCCCTCTGAGTCTCATAATGTGTTTGCCTCCTCTACTGGATCCACCATAGTTGTGCTACAGTCGGTCTTGACTCTTTGTATACATGATCATTTGAACTGTCTCTGCTATCTAGCATGGTCCCGTCCTGAGAGGTACATTGCTCCTAGAGACTTCTTGTCTCTGAGCATCATGTTTGGCAATGTCTCTCTTTGATATCATGTTGGAAGGTCTTTCCCTCCATGTCTTCCTCTTGCGACTGTCATTATGGCTCCTTCTCAGAGCTATTACCTGTGACCTTCTCGGAACAAGAAACAAGAACAACAAAAAGCATCTCCTAGAGGAGATCAATTTATCTTGTGCACAACTATATACAGTTGTAGAAATATCTGAGGTCCTATCAGGCTGCCACCTAAGGTCTGTCCTTGACCTTAGTGTGGCTCTAAGTTTCAATTGTATGGCTATCTTCTTTTGCTGTTTTAGGACAGCAAACAGTCATCCCACTTTCTGTTCAATGTTTTGAAGGTTAAGTGCTCTTTTAAGGTGCCCTTACAAGTGTTTTCTTATCTCAATGTTAGCACATGCAATATAACTTAAAACACATAACACTACCTCTAGATCTTTAACTTTAAAATGTTGATCTACACTTCTAAACATGCATAAATTTGACACAGGTATTTTTGGTCAACATGACCCTGGATAAACCCCAGGGAAAACCAATTTGGGATATATGTCTATATAATGATGATCAAAGCAAAAGATACAACAAGTAATACAATACAATGGAACATGTATACATAGCAAGCTCCTCACAAGCCTTGCCACAAGATCCAGAAAGAGATGTGCCCAAACTCAGGTACGCCCTCTCCCTTTGTTGCCCTCTGCACTGAAGTGAAGCGCTCTAGCTCCTCTTTGACCCAATGAAGAAATCCCTCCACAGGAATGTGCTCTCCTGTGTTGCCTCTCCACTGAAACTGTCAGAACTCGAATCCTCCAAGCAGATCTGCTACCAGGTAGCTGTCAACCCTCTCCACAGGTGCGCCCTCCTCCTAGCAGAAATGATCACCATAAAATAACAGAAGCCAAAGCTGGATATCTCTCACCATTAAAGCATGCGCCCTCCCTCTAGCCTCCTCATGCATCTAACCTCATCTCAAGGTGACAAGTCCTCCTCTCCTGGTGAGTAAATGAAGGAAACAAGTGCGCCTCCTCTCCTAGATGCGCCCCTCCTCCATATAAAATGTTCCCTCTCAGAAATGAAGGCTAAGACTCCATGGATATACTCTCCATGCAAGCTCCAAGCAATAAGAGCCTCCTCCTCAAGCTCTCAAGGGTTTTACTCAAACCCTCATCAAGTGCGCCCTCTCCCTCCTTGAGAAATGCACCCTCCTCTCTTCTCCAAAACTCACAAGTTAAGAATGAATCTCAATAATACACTTTACCCTCTCTTTAGCCTCCTTTGGCCAACCCTAAAAGATCAATAGCCTAGATTAGATCTAGCCAAGTCTAATCAATGGGTGAGATCTCATCCAAAAATCTCACTAAGGAAACCCACTTTCCTTAGTTGCTTTATGTCT
>JZKD02S2024977.1:230973-243747 GCA_000966675.3 Picea glauca | reverse complement strand
TTGAGAAACTTAGTGAAAGAATGAGGAAAGAAGAGGAATTATGACAGCCATATACACATATGCATATCTGAAATGAAATAATAGACAACAAACCATAACACGCAGATTGATAACGAAGTTCGGCACAACTTTGCCTACGTCTCCGGGCCTTTGTCTCTGTGGGGGAGGCTTCTTTATTTCTGTTCAAAAGATCAAAAGTACATCGCTGCAGTGCCAATTGGCTACAAGACTGATCTGGTCATGTTCGTCCAGATCTCAAGAACCCTGCAAAGAAAACGACACACAAAACGGACGTTCGGAGCTCCTAGAAATGGCCCGACAATGTCTGCTCCTCAAAAGCTTCCCTGCATAAAAATGGCATTGGCTTGGATTCCCTTCAGCATAACTCTGCTCTGACTGCTGCTTCATGGCCTCAAACAGGCCTGGTTTATATAGATTTGAAGTTGGTTGTTCATCTCCAACTTCCTCCCAAAATTTGGGCTCCAAAAATGCCCAATATCTCCCAAAAATGGAGAAAAACCAATAATATCACGCATAATAACAATAAAATCCCAAATTGTATAGTATAAAACCCACTTTTGATTAAAATCGGGCATTATCCCCCTTCATCCGGTGTGCGCACCCTCCGGCATGGTCATATGGGCCACCATGTGGCCAGGCGCTCCTTGTTCGCGCGCCCCCTGTCTGTTGGCTCCCGGTCGTGGCATGTAGGCATAAGGCCACGGGCTATAACAATATAAAACTTCCCGCGCCCTTTTTGTGGATAGGCCCTGGTCCTGTGGGATCCGCCCGGGATCCAGGGGCTAGTCCCTATCCACAACTCCCGCATATGGTTTTAAACCCCGCGCTATTTGGCTCCTGGCTACATGGTTGCGGTTGTGTGGTGTGTTGTATGTTGCGCCAAGGGTTGGGGCTAATCCCCGACCCTTTCCCCCGCCGCATAAACCATCAACCAAATTCAAATAATTTTTAAACCGTATAGTTAACAAGAACCACTCTTGGGGCGGGCGATTAGCCCAGCCCTGCCAGTCCACAAGCTCGGAGGGGAGGTCGCCGGTTCGACTCCCGTTAAACCCATACCAATTTTACATATAACCTATGAACCAATCACGGGGTGCCACATGGCACCTCAACAACCAACCAATATATGCCATGCGTCAGATGTTGATTGGTCCACGTGCCTGCCACCTGTCGCCATACGTCTGCTACGTCACTGCCTTGTCACGTCAGCTGCTGACGTTATCCGTGCCATGTGTCACCCTTACAGTGGTGACATGTGTCACCCCTAGATAGGTCCAATTGTACGCCAAATCAACCTGCCACGCTCTGCCATGTGTTGTCACCCGAGGCTACCACGTGTCGTCTCCAGAAGCTTCCATGTCAGCCTGTACGGACTGTACAGTCATCCCTTTTTTTTACCTATTTGCCTTTTCGGACAGAACGCGATATCTTGCTCATACAGAGCTTGTTTGACGAAGTAAATATACCGCCGGAATTAGGAAGACGAGACAGACGCAATGGCGCTGGTTTTGTCGCATTCCGAGCACTTTCATTTTTTAGCATTTTTAAAGCCTGTTAGGCTTCTGGATCCGATTTCGGATCATCAACCATGGGCTATCTGGACTATTCTTCCCAAGCATGGAAGAATAACTGTCCCTGATTTCTGAGCCTGGACCATTCCTCTGACACTAAACATAGTGCAACTTGGAGAGAATGAGTCCGCCCTAGGGAATGCCTATCCCTTATTGTTGAACTTGGACCATTCAGCTAACTGGGGCATTCCTTCGGCACTAAACATAGTGCAACTTGGAGAGAATGAGCCTACCCTAGGGAATGATTGTCCAGACCATTTCCTAAGGAGATGACTGTCCTGCACCAACCTCCAAAACAAACCATTCTTTGAAACTGCTCACAACTGTAAACTTCGAAAGAATGACTGCCCGACGAGGTAGACCATTCTGCTTGACCACTACTGAGAGTGAATTCCAAGAAGAATGATTGTCCTAGACCATTCCCCCACACTGGCCACAAGGGGAATCATTGTCTATGGTACATCAACAATCTATTGAACCATTTTCATTACAAAAATTACTGTCCGATCTGGACCATTTTCCAAACTAGAAAATGCTTGTTCGTCAGAAATCTCAAACCACTTTCCGAACTAGAAAGGAACTGCCCATCCTAGACCATTTTCTAAGCTGGAAAATGACTATCCATAAATCAATGATGTATCAGTGCTCCCTCCCAACCTGGAGAGCCATCTCTTCCCTTTCAGCTAAGGGAATTATTTCCATGATCCCCAACTTGTCTCATAAGTATGAAAACTTTATCCTCGACAGAGGCTTTGTCAAAATTTCTGATGTTTGCTCATCTGTGGGGATTTATTGGAGCTTCACTTCTCCTTCCTGGACTTTATCTCGAATAAATTAGTATTTGATATCAATGTGTTTCGACCGATCATGAAACATTGGGTGTTTAGATAGCCTTATACAACTTTGATTGTCACCGTATATTATGGTCGAATCTGGAACCTGATCAAATAATCCAGAAATCAACTTTCTCAGCCATATTGCTTCTGTACATGCCTCATATGTTGTGATATATTATGCTTTTTCTATGTTGACTACGATAGAATTTTGTTTCCTGCTGCCCTAAGATATCATAGCAGGGCCCAAGCTGAAACACATCCCTGAAGTACTCCTTCTGTCTTCTACAGTTCCTACTCAATCTGAATTTGTGAATCCATGAAGTTGTATATCACTAGATGCGGTATATCTTAATCCATAGTTTAGTGTCACATGAATGTATCTTAGAACATGCTTTGCATCTATCCAATGCTCATGTCGGGGTTCCACCTAAAACTGGCTTAGGGTGTTTACAACAAAGCAAATATATGGTCGAGTATTCACTAAATACATCAATGACCCAATCAATTGCCGATATAGGGACGGGTCTCTGGATCAGAATCTGAGTCTCTTACTTTCCTTATATCTGTGGTCATAGGATTTTCCATGGATTTGCAATCCATCATTCCAAACTTCTGAAGAATCTTCACTGCATACTTTCCTTGTCCAAGGAATACTTCACCACACTTCTGCCCTACTTCTAGTCCCAAGTAATAATGCATGAGACCAAGATCTTTCATATTGAACTCAGAATCTAGTTCCTTATTACACTGGATGATGAGAGACTCTTCACCTGTCAAGAATAAATCGTCGACATATAGCAGTAGAATCACAGGTGCATTGTTCACGACTTTGTAGTAAAGATTTGGATCTACATGACTCTTGGAGAAGCCAAGTCTCATTAAGTAGTTGTCTATTCTGGCATACCAAGCTCTTGGAGCTTTCTTGAGTCCATACAAGGCTTTCTTTAATCTGCAAACATGAGTGTATATGGAGTGTACTTCAAATCATTGAGGTTGTTCAATGTATACTTCTTCTTCGATTGCTCCATTGAGGAAAGTTGTCTTTACATCCATTTGATGTAAACTCCATCCCATGGAATCAACAAGAGACATAATGGCTCTAATAGAAGTATATCTGGCAACATGAGAAAATGTCTTGTCATAGTCTTCTCCCTCCTTCTGGGAGAACCCTCTAGCTACAAACCTTGCATTGTATTTGTCCATGCTTCCGTCTGCTGCATGTTTGATCTTATAGACCCATTTTGAAGTTACTACTGATTTTTCTTTGGGTCTAGGCACAATTTCCCATACATCATTTTTCATGATGGACTGGTGTTCTTCTGTCATGGCTTCTTTCCACTGTTTCTTCTGAGATGCCTCTTCAAATGTGGTGGGTTCTTCATTTAGAAGCTTTGTCATACATGTTGCATAGCTGGAGAATCTTTTGGGCCTTTTGCTTTTTCTGAAGGTGCCACTTGGGGATTTGAGTCTCTCTACTTCTTGTAGAGTAGCTTCAAGCCAAGTTGGACGTTTCTTGGTTTTGGGTACAATGTATGATTCAATAGTTTCACATGGTTGCTTCGGATGATCAAGTTGTTATGTTTCTTCATTCTGACTTTCTGGAAGACATGTGCTTTCTTCTTTAGGCACTTCATACTCTTCTTCTTCTATAGTTTCTTCTATGGATTTCTTGAAAGCCATCTTTTCATTGAAGGTTACGTCTCTGCTGACTTCAACCTTATGTTGTTCCAGGATATAGATTATGTAGGCCTTGTATGATTCACTGTATCCCACAAATATGCCCTTCTTTCATGAGGGTTCTAATTTCTTCCTTTTATCCTTGGGGATGTGAATGTAAACAGGGCATCCAAAGATTCTTAAGTGTTCCACATTAGGTTTATTTCTTGAGAAGGCTTCTTCTGGAGTCATATCCTTCAATATGCGGTGGGGACTTTTGTTTTGAACATATATTGTTGTCATGGCTGCTTCTCCCCACAAATACATAGATAAACCTTGATCGTTCATTAGTGCTTTCACAGTTTCTTCAATAGATCTGTTCTTCCTTTTTGCAACACCTTTTTGTTGAGGATTATAAGGAGCAATTAGCTCCCTCCTAACCCCTGTCGATTTGCAAAAGGAAACAAATTCCTTGGATGTATATTATCCTCCATTATCTGTTCTCAAGGTCTTGATTTTCTTGTTTGTGAGGTTCTCTATCTTTGCTTTGAATTCTTGAAACTTGTTGAAAACTTCGTCCTTTGTCTTCAGGAGATATAACCAAGTCTTTCTTGAGTAATCATCTATGAAGATTACATAGTAAAGAGAACCTCCTAGAGATTTGACTGGCATCGAACCACAAACATCTGAACGTATTAGATCTAGGATTTCCTTAGATCTATTATTGTTGCTTGAGAATGGTTTCTTAACAGTCTTACCAAGAGCACATCCTTTGCAAATTCCTTCATGTGTAGATTGTAGTTCTGGTATTCCTTCAACCATCTTTTTGAGGAAAGGTAATGCTTGATAGTTGATATGAGCATACCTTATGTGCCAAAGTTCATTGGGATTGACTTCATCATGTACAAGAGCTTCATCATTTCTTTCTAGTAGTCTGTACAATTTTCCTTCACGGGTTCCAATAACTCTAGTGTTCTCTATACTGGAGTCTCTAGATCAAGATAATACTTTTCCATCTACAAAGGCTATTTTGTTTCCTTTGTCTTCTAGGCAAGATATGGATACAAGATTCTTTTTTAAACTAGGTACACATAAGACATTGCTCAAATGAACATTGTTACATATTTTCAATTTGACAAAGGCTTGACCAATTCCTTCGACTGGATAGGAGTTTTTTATCTCCAAGTTCTACCTTGTAGGATGTCTTCTTTTCATTTAGATTAGAGAGTTTGGCCTGGTCTCCTGTCATATGCCTGGAAGCTCCATTGTCAATTATCCACATGTCATCTTCAAGAGTTCCTGTGAGCACTGAATAGTGTATATGATCCATCTTTTTATTCATGATTTCTGTTGACTGATAACTGGTCAAGCTTTGACCCAAAATCTCAACCTTGATGGGTTTTTTTTGCCTTCTGAGAGTGCCAAGAGGTGCACTGGACTAAGGCACACTAGAATATCTTCTCCTTGAGTAAGGTATTCCATCATAAGGTGCTAGGCAAGATTTTTTGGGGTTTATGCAACTGCACCTACTAGTAACCCTAACGACAGTGCTTCAGTAACTGCACCTGCTAGAAACCCTAGCAACAATTCTTCAACGAGCTTGATAACCTTATGGCTTAGCTTCCTTCCCATGGTTAGACTGAATGAAGGAGGAGTCGGCCCATAACATGTTAGAAAAGTGGGTGTGCTCGTTTAACCATAGCCATATATCAATATTGTCACCCAACCATATGCACTAATGCCACCCCCGAGCACCTTGATCTTGACAGAGAGAATAATTCCGGTAGCAAATCAATAGCCAACCAAGGCTAATGCACCAAGAAAAGATAACCAAGACTGATCAGAAAGTCCAACCCAGAAAAACCGAAAATACAGATTGCAGGAACTGCAGGTGCAACTGCTCCCCAGACTTGGGCACTACTAGATTTCTGCAGTGCACACAAGTGGATTTCTACAGTTTTGAGATATCTGTCTCAAATGAGAACTGGTGTCATGTATTTATACTGCTCTTACCAGGCTGTCTGGGCCGACTTCTCTTTCTGGGTGCTAAAGACTTCATATAAAATATTCTCTTTAGCCGACTTTACTTCTAAGGTTGTGTCCAAGTGTTTTCTCTGTTCCGGAATATTCTAATCTCATCAAAGGTCACAAATGGAGGTTAATACCTCCCGCAACTACCATAATATCAACATTGCATTCATCCATTAATGCCAATAAATTGATCTCTCTTCCATATAATATTGGTATGAACACATGTTGCACTGATTAAACATGTATTACAATGATTAATAGATAAAGAGATAACAAATAAACAAGTGCTAAATGGCATTTAGGAAAATATTGGTATCTTATGATTTTTTATTTAATTTTTGTATCTAATAATACTTGTAAAATTATATAAAAACAATCATATCAATACTTTTAATTAATTAAAAATATTTTTTTGAATTCAATTAAAAATATTTTTTTGAATTTTAGAATTCAAAAATATTACTTTAACATAATGAATAAAAAAAATTTGAATTTTAAAATTCAAAAATATTTTATTCATTATGTTAATACTTGTAACCAATCAATTTTTTCTTTTAAATTTTAAAATTCAAAAATATTTTATTCTTTTAATTTTTTTTTATGTTAATAATAAAAAAATTATAAACCCTTTTAAAATTTATGTTAATAATGAAAAATTTATAAACTCTTGGAAAATTTGAATAATTTAATTTAATATAAAGTCAACTTTGATCGACGATAAAACATAATCTCTATTACAAGCACACTAATAAAAAGGGAAAAAAGACATCAAATCTTACTATATGGATTATGAACAAGGGAATGAAAGAGTTAATGTTTGGTTTTCTATTAAATCACGAGTGAGATAAATTTAGTATATTTGTAGCAAAATGTATAAGAGGTTTTGAATGCATTAGAGGTTTTGATTATATAAAGTTCGTTCAAAATTTTGGTAGAATAGGTATAAGATTAATTTGTTAAGGTGGTTAAGAACATGTGTTTCCTCTTAAGAGGTCACAGGTTCAAATCCAGAGGGGGGTAGGGTATGTATACCTTCGTAGACTTTACTAGTCAAATCGCTGGGTGGAGGGGGGTCCCTTGTCCCACAAACAAGGGGGTCTCATACACCAATTTGGTGTGCTGGCTTGGCCGTGACCTTAAAAATAGATTATTATTATTATTAATAATCTAGCTCTAATTTTAATGAATGTTTAATATAATATTGTGCTTAGCAAAAATAATCATTAATTAAATAAAATGGAATATATTTAGGGTCTAGGTACAAACAACAGGGCCGAGTTCATAGTCTTATGGACTATTCTGGAGGTAGTTATGAGTAAAAAAATCCAGGTTATGAGCGACTCCAAAATTGTGATTCACTGGGCAAACCAAAAATCTCCAATCACAAGTGTCAGGCTCGGTTATCTTATATGGGACATCAGGGCAGATACCAGTGCGTTTGAATGGATCTCTTTCATGCATATTTTCCGCGATCTTAACTTGAAAGCAAATGAATTATCAAAGGAGGCTTCAAGCTTACCAGTCAACGCTTTTGGATATTACAAGTTTATTGATGGAGTGGAGACACAAGTAATGGAATTTCACCACTAGCTATTTTTTAGTCATCCACATGGAACTTGTTGTGTATCATTTTTGAATGAGTATGTCAAAAACCTAAGATTTTTTTATGGAAAAAATGAAACAAATTATAGCTAATAAAGTAGGTGATGTAAGGACTCAAGATATCATATCTCTCAAGATTTAGTATAGTATATAGGTTGTAAAACAATCTCTTTTTTTTTATGAGACAACAACATGTGTATTCATTTTTGAATATAATGTTTTTTTTCAATGGAAAATATGGTATATATCTAAAATTATCCATAAAGGAAATTATGCACATGATTAACATAAGTTGGAAATTTTCCTTCACACATTAAGTATATTTACACATGTAACATTTTCAATTATTGTGTAAAGCACAAAGGAAATTATGCACATGACTTCCCTAGATAGGGTGTCACGTGTCACATGCGTTTAATGAGGGTGGTCAGAGTGGTGCAACCTTGGGATGCCACGTCTCCCGCACTATGCTCTCCCTTCCATCCTTTTTAATGCATCTCCCCCTATGCATTCACTTCATTATGTACAAACCTATGTTGGCTTTGCACCTTAGCTCCACTTTGAACTTAATGGTGTCAGTCGACTCACATGGTATGTCAAGTCATGGCACGTGAGATCCTGACCTTTGGGTTATGTTTTTGACATTAGTTTTCATGGTTCTCTATGGTATAAATAGATCTACAACTACTTCTCCCATTGCCGGTGGTCGAGATATCTAGTTTCGCTTTCTCTTCGGGTTGTGTCTACATAACTCTCTTACTCTCTCCCTGCTCTTCCGCCTCCTAGTTATGTCGTGCCTGCGATGTCGTTGAAAGCGTGGGTCAGCTTGGTACAACACTTATGGCATAACGATGAACATGAACGTTGTCAAGGAATCAAGACCTCATAGTCCTGTAGATTCCTCTTCCTCCTTGTCTTCTAATGGTCCGCGCAGTCCAGGGCCATGGTAGTCTCCCTGGTCTTGCCCTGTTGAGTGGTTTGATAATCAAGGAAAATCGTTGTGCTTTGCTCTGAGGTTGACTAAGAACAACCCCTCCTATTCTCATCCCTCTAGTCATCCGGATACTCCACAAGCTAAGCAACCTCCTCAGATCCAACAAGTGAATAGTCGCACCTGTGGGTATTTCTCACATCTTTTGGACTCCATGGAAATTCTGCAAAGCCTTGTCTTTGAGGTGTGTTGATAATTGGCGAATATGCGGTTTAAATTAGAGATGATGGACTAGCGGGGCGAAACAATGGAAGCTCTTCTGACTACTTTGCTCAATAAAGAGGCCACTCCTGCAACAGTCGTTGATCCTCTCGTTCCAAAGCTTGTCAGGGATGTTGGTGTGAACATGACTATGGATAGGGGTCTCCACATGAATGACACAAGAACATGGCCTTCTCTAGGCTAATAGCTTTGATTCTAGTCCCAAGTTTTGATTATGTCTTTTGTTTGGATCATGTTGATTTGGAATTTTTATATTTGGGCCCGGTGTGGCAGTGTGTTGTCTAGATAGTTAAGAACTACTACTTTTAGAACTTTTTCTGGTCACGGTTTTATTCTGCTCACTAGGATGAATTGGTTTCCTTCCGGGGCAGTTCAAACCCTGAGCTATCATGCTATGGATGCCATGAATATACATCTTGTTTATGAAAGGTAATTTATAGATCTATTTAAAAAAATAAAATTATGTACATGACTAATATAAGTTGGGAAATTTTCCTTTTAAGTATGATATACTTTTAATTGTTAAGTAGTTAAAAAGAATAGTGGAAGAGAATTATTTAAAAATCTTTCTAAATTTTTTAATTGATATTTTATATTTTAGAGATAGAAGTGGTAGGTGTGGAGTTATCTTTGAATTTGAAGGAAAACAAGTTATTTAGTTTGCATGGGGTATCAACATCACTTTTAATAAAGAGGTGGAAGCAACGACTTTACTTGAAGGCATTTCACTATTGTTAGGGATGGGCATTCATAGAGTTATAATAGGGGGACTCAGTAATTCTTATTAGGTCTCTCTTTTTCAATAACTTCCAAGGAGATTGCCCTTATGTCATTTAACTCAATGGATTCTTCAAACAAGTTAGGGCTTTAAGTAGATTGAGTATTTTTTAACAATAAAGGGGGAATTTGTATTAGTACAAAAATGCGCAGGAAGCACCCGAGCATTACAACAGATACAAAGTTTCAAAATTAAGTGATGAGCGAAGGGCATGCTCATCCTAGGACCATAAACACTAGATTGTTGCACATAAAATATTTTCATAGTTACATGGTGTCCAAAAAGCCTATATGTGTATACCCTATAGAAAATCCCCAGAATGCAGATACAAAAATAGTTCATATGCTAGAGGAGAATAACTGAGACCATTCATATTTCAAACCCATGACTAGAACCTGGAATGGGTTGTTCAAGTCCCACATAGGAGGTTGTTGCATTGGAGAAGATGTCATTTACAGGATGCCACATTCATTACGAGGGGAGAAGTTGGGAGGAGGATAAAGGCAAATATCTTCCAATTGAGACTGGAGAGCCTCACATTCATCCTTAAGATGCTAAATGTTATGCCTCTGATGCACTGAGACTTCTAAAATCATGAGCACCCGAGACGATTATTCACTGAATTGTAATAGTGGTGAGTGGACCGTAGTGCGCAGATCGCCAAGCTCCTCCTCAATCATGTCCATACACTTTAAGCAATGACCAAGTGAGCCCCTCACCATGAATGCCAGAAGACGCATAAAGGGATCAACAAACTAGAGAGAGACAGTAGAGTAGCAACTAGAGGTAGATACCTCCAAGCTAGAATTGCCATAGTGCTTCGGGGACATAAACCTTAAGCTAGAATTCACACAAGTGTAAGCTAATGCAGACAACTAGGAACCTGATCTCAATATCTACCAAGAACCATGATTACAGGTACAGGCTATCGCGTCCATGATGAGATTGTACATCCCACATGAGCCATGTTTGTATTGTGAGGTACTGATGTATTTAAAGAAGTTGAAGGGAAAAAATGGTTTGCACATGGAGTTGCGGTCTATGCATGTGGTATCCTCATGTCTAATTGAGTGATGGTGATATGCCATGTTTGTATTGTGTCATCGATCCAAGTATTTAATACCATATGGGGGTACTGGTGGAGATATAGGCCCCCTTTTTTCTTTTCCTTTTGGATTTTGGAGAGAATCATGGGATAGGAGAAAAAGAGAGGGTCTCATTACCCAAGATGACATCGGATGGATGTTGTATAGCTTGATTTGCAAGATGATCTGCCTCCATGTTGTTTGATCTGAGGATGTGGAAGAAGTCAATCTTGTTGAAGGTCTTTATTTCTTGATGAATTCTTAGAAAGATGGATTTGAGTTAAGTGTTATTTAGGAGTGTTTGAAGCCTTGTGTGCTTGATTATTACTTCAGAGTCTCCTAACACAATAAGAGTGTGAATGCCCCAAACACTGGCTAAATATAATCCTTGTTGAAGTGCATAAACTTCTGCCTGGTTGTTAGATACCACCCCAATACTCCACTCATAGGATAATTCTATATTTCCTCTAGGGTCTTGAAGTACCCCACCCGCTCCTGCCACCCCAGACTAGATTGAGTATTACCATGTTATGTGTGGACAAAAAATTTGGCCAAATTCACAAGCCAATCATGGAGTGCGTTCAAATGAATGTATTAGATTGAAAAATGGGGAGGCCTTGACATGCACCCATGGCCCCGCTATAGTATTAACATTGATATCATGAGATCACTTTCATTCAACACTTGGAAAGACATTCATCCATAATGGCACAAGGGAAAGTTATGGCTTGACTATGTAGATACTTACTATCCTTCACAAGCTTTAACATTTATATGGAGTACGATGGTGAATAGTCGAATTGAATGTGGGTTAAGGCAAGGATATGATGGCCTCTCTCAATGTCTTTAATAATTTAATTGTCAATGGTTGGTTTTGGAATAGTCACAGTTACCCGTGGGAGAGTGACACTACGTTTGGCCTCACATAAGTGGTTTAACATTTGTGGCCACTTGTGCATGCAGTGGACTATGTAAAAATGGTAATTCTCCATCCTCTCCTATCCTTGAATTCTACAATTTGTTTCTAGGTATCTTGCATGGTTGGTTTGGTAACCGCTTTGTGGGAGATTGGCATGTCGATATTTCATAACGGTCTTCTCGATTACCCGCAATTAGAGCCATTATGTCATCGACGTTTCGAATCCTCAAACTGGATTCATCTTCAAGACCAATCATCAAAAGTAAGAGTTGTGGATCATCACCATAAATACAAGATGCAGGACAATTTGGAACTAATCTAGTCAAACCTAAAAAGAAACCTTAAGAGCAAGATGATAAAAAACCCTAAATCGAAACCCTACGACAAGATGTAATAATAATTATTATGATAATGAATTAAAACTATAATTTAGTATATCAAAAATGTTGCAAGTTAATGTTTTAAACTAAATATTTAATACATAGTATTGCAAGCACTAAATATCATATTCATATATTATTAAGAAATAAATTATTAAATAATAATTTAAGTATTAATATACTAATGTATATAGAATATTAATTAATAATGTGAGTAATAAACTAATAAAGTTAGATATTTAAGTATAAACTACTAAATAATAAGGATACTAAATAATAATGATGGTATATATAGAAAGGTAGTAGGGAATAGTAATTTGAGTATTGATTACTCAATAGTGATGCATATTAATTAATAATGTAAGTAATACAATAATATTATTAATACATTAGGTTTATATTAATTAATAATGTAAGTAATACAATAATATTATTAATATATTAGGTATATAGTATATATTATACTAAGCATTAGGTAGGTATTAATATACTAGGTATATAGTATATATTATATTAAAACAAGGTAGGTATTAATATACTAGGTATATAGTATATATTATATTAAAACATTAGGTATAAATAATCATAGAATTAATATATATTAATTAATAATGTAAGTAATACAATAATACTATTAATAAATTAGGTTTATATCAATTAATAATGTAAATAATACTATTAA
>JZKD02S2024977.1:192382-227248 GCA_000966675.3 Picea glauca | reverse complement strand
GAACCCAAAGTATTACATACTATAAAATCATATATTATATATATAGTAATATAAAGCGAACCAAAAGTATTACATAAACTAGGGTTTAATATGTAATATAAAGAAAAATAAAGCTCTAAGTATTTAATAAATATAATATTAAAGGAAAACCTAAGGAATTGTTTAAATTAGGTGATTTATAATATTTAGTAAAATGTGAATAGACTAAGTACTAATGCTATGCTAGAGAAAGAAATAAAGGGATTTTTATTTCTAAGAATCATTACAAAGAGAATCAGAGAAAGGAGATTTAGGGAGGAGGAAAACGTGAAATCAGATTGTACAAATCTCATCTTCAGGATCCCTTAGTTGGTTTATTAAGGGGAGATAATTGTTGCTTACCTCTAGGCTGTTATCTATGTTTATATTGTTTGGGTGCTTGATTATTTCAAGGGCTTCTTTGAAGCGTCTTTTGTAGTAATGGTCTTCTTTAACCCGGATTTTTGTGTCTTCAAGGCACACATGATGCTTGGTTTTGAGAAAATGTCCTGGTAAGGCGGAGCTGCAAATACATTCATTTTTGATGTTTGCTTCATGTTCCTTAATCCTTACTTGGAACATTTGTCTAGTTTATCCAATGTAGCATTTTCCACAGGAACAAGAGACCTTGTAGATGTCTTTCCCCTAACACTGGTCGGTAGGGTCTTTTATGGACCTCATTCTTTGTTTGAAAATTATCAGGGGTTTGAAGGAAATCGTGATTTCCTTTCTTTTCTAGACCTTTGCAATCTTGTACACGACCCCACAGATGCATGGAAGGTATGCCTTCATGTTCGAGGTTGGTTTGTTCTGAGGTCGAGTCCATCTCTCTTTCTTTTCCATTGCATTCTTTATGTCCTTATCTATGTAGCCTATGCTCTTAAAAACCTTGGTTAGGTGGTATGTCTCTTATTCAAGATGCTTCTTGTTAGAGATTTGTGCTGCCCTTATGGTTAGGGTATCGAGAACCCCCATCTTCTGAGAAGGGTGGTGGTGGGATTTTGCATGCAGGTAGCTATCTATGTGAGTTTTCTTTTTGAAGACTTTGTGATTGAGTGTTCCATCCTGCTTCCTGGTGACTAGTACATCTAGGAAAGGAATACTTTCATTTTCTTATAGTTCCGTGGTAAATTTTATGTCTTTAGAAATTCCATTGAGGTGTTCAAAGAATTTGTTCAGTTCTTCGTTGTCATGAGGCCACTTAATGTTGGTATCATTTACACACATTTTCCATCTAGATGGTTTTAGGGATTATGATTCTAAAGCCCTCTTCTCAAACTTCTCCATGAAGAGGTTGCCTACAATCGGGGATAGAGGGGATCCCATGGCCACCCTGCTTATTTGTTCAAAAAACTCTTCTTGGAAGCTAAAAAAAAATGATCTTAGAGATACCTCTACTAATCTAGCTATTTTAGGGTCCACAACTTCATTGATAACCTGAATGACCTCATTTAACGTAAATTTTGTAAAAGGGGACTCCACATCAAAGCTAATGAACATGTCCTTTGGTTCAATTTTCTCTTCTTTGATGAGTTTCACGAAATCACTTGAATCCTTGATGTAAGAGCTTCGCTACATACTTTGTGAGTTCATAGGTTGGGAAACCAATTTTTTTTACAGTCGATCTGAGAGGAACTCCTTCCTTGTGGATCTTTCCCCGAGTTGAATTGATGGCATAAAATTTTGGATGTGATAGGTTCTATTGTATTTTCATATGACAATTTCACCTCAGAATTTTAGTTGTCAGAAAATTCCCACCACAATTCTCCCAAGTCAACAATGGCATCTTCTTTCAACATGCTAGTTTCAGATGGTGTTGATTGCAGTGGAGGGGGATCAAAGCTTCAATGCGACTCCACTATAATAGACTATATTTCTTGGTCTTCCAGTGGGTTATCCATATAGTCGAAAACCTCCTCATCCATCCCGTCGACCCTACATTAAAACCCTAGCCCTCATTTCTTCTTGTCCAAACTTGAAAAGAGTCTCATCAATGAAGATATTGGTACTACATGAATAATTAAGCACTATGATCTATTGCTTCTTAATTTATCCAATAATCTTAAGGGTTTGAGGTGCAGACAAACATGCCAATGTATGAACAAATATTTCACGCTTGTTTGGATCCATGTTGTGCAAAATTTCGACATCTTTTTCCTACACTTTTAAGTTCACAAGTTCTTCCTCACCCATTTGTGTAGATGCCTTTATTTCCTCCTCATCATTATTTTTCAAAGTGAGCAATTTTGTTTCTTAACATTTATGCAATTTGACAATTTTCTGTTACAACCAAAGCATAATCCTTTTGCAATTCTTTCATCCATTTCCTTCTGTGATATTCAAGTAGCTTGACGTAGGGTTTCCCTATGTGGCACAAATCGATCTCTATTTCCTACATATTTTCCAGTAGTATACTTGTGTGTAGCCCCATTCTTGGCTTGAATATGAGTAGTATATTGCATAGTTTCCATAACATTTTCAACATGTTTTAAGCAAATCTCATGTACAATGTCTTCTTTTAATCCACCTATGTAAGCTTCCAACAAATGTTCATCACTTATGTTATCCACCTTTGTGGCTGATATCTAAAATTTTGAACTACAATCTTCAACATCACCTAAGTGCTTGATTCTTGTCAACTGACTAAAGTAGTATTGTTCCCAAACTTTTCCATATTTTGGTTCTAAGCCTCTTGTAAATAAACCCCAAGTATAATGATAAGAGGGTTCCTTTTAACTACCCATTGATAGGTTTTAGATCAAAGTACAAAATTTCCAAGGAAATCCTTTGCTTATTTCCCATAGTATCATAATATTGTGCAATTCAAAGTATTGTTCTATTTGGTTCACCTATGTAAAGACATCTATTCCATCAAACTTCCTTAATTCAACCTTCGTAAAGTAGAAACCTATCTATGATTAGCTCCAATATTAGAGTTAAATACTCCTAGCATATGCTTATTAATGGAAGGTTGTTTACTGTGAATATTACCTGTATTGTCATGAGTTTCCCCGGTCACATTATCACTTTTAGGGAGCCTCTCATATAGGGTCTATATTATCCTGGCCACCATATTTTTTTTCCCATGTAAAGCATGGGAAACCCTCCGAGTACTTCCCCACATTTCGTGGATGGTAAATGGGGTAAACCATCGACCCTGATTATGAGGCCTCACATTGGGGGAATCAAACAAATCGAATTTGTGACTAACAACAAGCATGAAAAATCACGTATGGCTTTAGACTAATCAAGCTAACCCTCGGGGCTATCTTGACCACCATCTTCTATTCCATCTGTTCCACCTTTTGATCCATCTTTTGTTCCATCTTTTCCATCTTTTGATCCATATTTTACATATTTATTTCTATTTTTCTTTGTGTAATTACCAAATCAACACTTGTCATTGACCTATCACTCAATTCCTTAAGTTGGTTCTCCAAATTGGATAGTTGGTTATGTATGTCTTCACTTTCTTCATGAGTCATGGTTGATCTCTCTAAAGGTTTGATTGGTGTATAATTTTTTGCATCACCATTTTCCATGTGGGATAACAA
Organism: Picea glauca; assembly: GCA_000966675.3. Classification (NCBI taxonomy): domain Eukaryota; kingdom Viridiplantae; phylum Streptophyta; class Pinopsida; order Pinales; family Pinaceae; genus Picea; species Picea glauca. Next base: position 223,676 of record JZKD02S2024977.1, on the reverse strand, counting down.
TAATATCTATCTATAGTTCTTTTATATTTTACTTTTACCACACTTTTTTAATCACCCCAAATATATCTTCTAATTAAATTTATGTTAATTGTAAGTTATATATTTTAAAATTCTAATTTTGAGACTCTCTTGATGATTGGCCTTCCACCTAAGCAAACTCTAAAATTTTGGCACCTACAAATGTGGAATTTTGTGCTATAGTATCTCTATATGTCTTCTCTACAATGCCATAGGTTTGACCAAATTCTGAAGTGTCAAGAGAAAGTTATGGTAACTTTCTCAAAACTTATTGTTTTTTGTCCTTTCGGGAGAGTGAACTTGTATGACATGCCATGTGTCCAATTTTTATTTTTCCCGATATGCTTCTAAAATTTGGACCTGGAACACTTTGGTCCATCCTCTTTCCAATGAAAGTAGTGGTGAAGATTCGTGATTGCTTCTTAAGCTCTATTGAAAAGTATTCTATAAGGATTTTTAAGCAGAGAGGATGGGCCTCACTATGCACAAACCTTATGCAAGGTAAAGCACTCAATTTGGATCTTTTTACAATCAAATATGATTATTTTACTTAGAACACCTATTTGATAATAGTCTTAGGACTAGTCAAAAACTCTAACTTGATCAAAGAATTGCTCCATCTAGAATATCCATGTTATAGTATCTTTACCATCAAGCTTCCTCATATTAATATTCATAATTAAATAAGTCCTTGGTCCCAAGTTGAACCCTTGATGATTCAGATCTTGGAGTGATGAATGATCATGATTATGTGACTCAAACTTTGTGTTCTCTAATTGTGTTAGAATTTTCTCAATATGTGACTAGGATTCAAGAATTTTTTTTTCCTTATTTTCATGATTTCCTAGGGTCATATTATCACTTTTAGGGAGCCTCTCATCTAGAGTATGTAAGAGAATGACTTCCATGGAAATTTGTGATCGTTCCATCTTTTGATCCATCGACTCTTCCATTTCCCTTTAAAGTATTTATTTTGAATGTGTTAAATCAACCTTTTCAATACATTATTACCCATATCATTAAATTGGTTTCTCAATTGGGATAACTAGTTCCCTAGGTATTCACAAATTTCTTTGGGAGTCATGGAATAACTCTTTGGAGGTTTAGCAGGTGTAGAATTTTTTCGACCAGCTCTTGCCATGTGAGCCACAAATAACATTTACCTATATTTCTCCTATATTTTCTCTCTACTTTACCTTTTGAATCACTTCAAACAGATCTTCCAATAGAAATTTATGCAAGTTTCAAGTTAACATACCTTTTTAAACCCTCAATTTGGAGATTGCCCTACATGCTAACCTCGCACATGATATAACTCCAAGTTTTTATACTTTTGAGTATGAAATTTTAGCCTATAGTATCCTAGTGTATCTTCTCTACAATGCCACAAGTTCCTCTAAATTCTAATATGCCGAAAATTTATGACAACTTTCCTCAAATTGATTTGGACACCTTTTTAAAGAACAAAATTGTAGGGTCTGCCAAAAGTTCAATTTTTATAGATACAATTATGAATTTTTTATCTAAGACATTATGGTGCATGTTTTTTCTAATTTCTTTTTTTTTTTGTAAGTTAGGTGGTACCTTTCTATTTTCTATTTATATATGCAGGACAAGCTACATTAAAATATTTATACTTTGGCCTCAACCTGCCCGTAGGAAACCAGGTCTGTTGGTCGTCTAAGTGCTTTGAATGCTTGCCAAAATTGAAATTGTCTCTTTATCCTATATATCACATCAACTAGCTGTCCTACTGCTTCACCATGTTCAAGCTGATAACATAAAATAAGTTCTAGCTTATAACATAACATAAGATGCCATACTTCCAAAAAAACAAGATCCTATGAAAACTATCCWTCAKAAGATGAAATTGGGGYTGGATCCTTGGCATGTGATCCCGGCATGTCCACCTGTTGCAGCTGTTGAAGCAACTTCTCCATACGTTCCATCCTATCGTCCATTCTCTGAATGCGATCAGTTCCTTCCTCGTTTCTGTGGTAGCTGTTCCTGCTGTACCTGCTTCCCCTTGGCTGTTTCAGAACGCAGACCACGTTTCCCCATGGTGCCTTGGTCCCAAACAGTAGTTATGAAATTGTCAGGGTGGTCGCGCCTCCTATTCGTCTCCCAAGCTCTTGCATGCARCAGACTGTGCATGAGCTTTTTAGACGAAAGAGGGCGAAAACATACCTTAAACAAACCTTCCGTCCCGGGCGCTGACAGTCTATCATGACTGGCTCTCTGCATCATTAAACTCGCACAAGTGATCACCACAACTACTGATAGAGCTTGGCGGTGGATCATGATGGTTATTAACTGTAGGAAGGGTGGCGTGCCGTGAGCTTGCCACGGTTTTTCCTATTGGCCAGCTGTTCACCCCGATCGGGGGTTGTTTTTTCTAATTTCATTGGTGGCACTCAATTTGGATTTCACTAGCTTTAAATATCACTGTTTTACCAAGAACAAATGTTTGAAACTAATTTGAGGACTCAAAAAAACCCGAGCTTCCATATCTTGTAACATGAAAACTATAAAAACTAGAATCTAAAATTTTGATAAAATGTGCTTCGATATGTCCTCTCTATACCTTGAAAATTCTCCCCAAAAAAATTATGGCGAAAATGGTAAGATGACTCATTTTAAGGAGCCCAACCAAGGACAATATTCTCTAATACCCAGTGTTAGGCACCAAATACCCATATAGTGTAAAAATAAAAAGAAGAAGTAACTCAACACCTTCAGAATGAAAGAATAAGAAGTCTCTTCAAGACAACAACCTCCATTTACAATATGAAAAATACAAAGAGGAGATGATCTCTACAACTAAATCTCCTTGATATATATAAGAGACAAAATATATAATTAAAATTAAAGGGCTTAGTCAATCAATAACGACAACACTAATATAACAATATAGATTTAATGCCTCAATATTTAGGGTTGAACAGAGAGGAAGTGGAGCACATGTTGAGCACTTTCTTTCCTTTTAGATCTTTTGACCTGTTTAAATATTTTGGCTTTATTTTCAAGAGAAATGGTTATGGAAAAAGAGATTGGGGGTGGTTATTGGAATGGATAGAAAGAAAGATTCTTCATTGGTGTAATATGTGGCATTCAAGAGGTGGAAGATTAACCCTTGTTAAGTTTCCATTGGAATCCATTCTAGTGTACTCTCATTATATTCCAAAAAAAAAAGTTTTAGAGAGGTTTAGGAAAGCTTGTTTTAATTTATTATGGGGAGGAAAAAGTGAAAGTAAAGGGATCCATTTGGCTTGGTGGAAAAATATTGTTAAACCTAAAGATAACATAGGATGGGGATTAAAGCACATAAACCTATTTGGTAAATCTTTAGCTATTAAAAGCCTTTAGAATATTTTATCTAAAAAGAGTTTGTGGAAAAAGGTGATTAAGAACAAGTACAATATGCCTATTTATTTCTTGGACAAGACTCAAACTATTAGAAAGAGCATAAAAAAAAGTTTCAAATCAATGGAAATATTTTCTTTTGGCTTCCCTATAATAGGGTACAACTTGGTCTATAAGTTTGGTAATGGGGAGGAGGTGAGAGTAGGAGTAGATATATTCTGGGATATGGTTAAGCATTTTTTTAAGTTCACAATTAACATCACATCTTCAATATCAAGGCATTTATTCTTTAAATCGATTGGAGTAGCTTACCACTATTATAATATGGAAATAGGGGTGGAGATCAACATAGTTCGTGGGTATAAAAGGAGAATGGATAGAAGATGGAATTAAATATGGGGCATGTTAGCTTGAAGGATGAGTTGGATAGCTTAGAATGAGTTAAAAACATATCTATAGGTATGTATACTATTGGATTAGGGTATAAGGTTATGCTCACAATGAGGCATAAGACAAGGTATGGTGGTGGTCAAAGGCGTGGAAAATAAAATCTCCAAAGGCATTTAGAACCCTCCCATGCCTGGTCTCTTGGGGTATTTTGTTGTCTCCTAATGTGATGTTATTTGATGATAGGCAACCCCAACTCTCTAGGTGTGTACGCGCATGTTTATACTTTATTCCAAGGATATAGGATGGAGATTAAATAAATGTCTCCAAAGTAAATAGGGGAATTGTTGATTGCCAAGGAGCAGTTAGATTCCTTATAATGATTTAAAAACATATATATAGGTAATGTATACTATTAGATTAGGGTATACAGTTATGATCACAACCGAGGCACAAGACAAGGGATGGTGGTGGTCAAAGGTGTGGAAAATAAAATCTCTAAAGGCATTTAGAACCCCCCATGTCTTGTCTCTCGAGGTATTTTGTTGTCTCATAATGTGATGTTATTTGATGATAGGAAACTTCCAACTGTCTAGGTGTACTCACAAGTTTATTCTTTATTCCAAGGATGCAGGATGGAGATTAAAGAAATGCCTCCAAAGAAAATAGGGGAATTGTTGATTGACAAATCCTATGCCTAGGAATTTTTTGATGGGGTCAAATAAGGTTCACCTTATTTTTGCAGTGACAAGGGCATTTTTTTTTTTTTATCTTTAACAATCATTTTCTTAAATTTAAGGCGAGACTAGGTCTTGGTACAGACAATTCAGCTAAGTTGACGGCTTTGAGATGCTTACTAAATATGGCTTTAGAAAAAAAAGATTTCGTAGTTGTAAGTTTTTGGACATTCATTCTTAGACATTAATTGGATGAAAGGAGAATTACATATACAAAATGTCCTTTTGAAACTCTTGGTTGATCAATTAGAAGAGGTATATTCACTATGTGAAAATCTATCTTAGATTAATGTATCCAAGTAACTAAATATAAGTGTAGATGGTCTATCAAAAGACAATCAATAGGTTGAAGTTGTGATTATGATTTTGGAGGAATATTTAAATGGAGTCATTTTTGTGTCAAGTCAAGAGGTTTGGTCACAATTTTAATTATTGTTCATATTTTTTTATATAGTATGGTCATGTTATGTAGAATTGTTACATATCTTCTTCTTCTTCTTTTCCTAGAGGGTGAGGGTATGAGCAAAGGGAGAGGGGGTTTGTTGTATATTGCTTAGGATATTGGGCATAAACCTTTATAAGACACCATCTTGGGTTATCTTAGTGATTTATATCTTTTAGAAGGATATATATTATGTGATAGGTCTTTTTTCGATATGAGGCATGGAAAGACTTTATTACCGATCAAAGTTTTGTAATCATGCTTTGAGCACCTCAAAAATGTGATTTTCCATTCTATTTGGAATGGAAATTGCATTTTTTTTATCTTTTTAGAAAAAAAAAACCATTTATTTTTTTAAAGCTATGATTTTCATCTAATTATATATTTCAATACATTTAGATACCATAAATTTTAAATAAAAAATGAAATATTATTTTTTAACATTTTTTTTTCTTTATTTAAATGCATAATTGATAAATATAGCTAAATAATACTAATTATGTGGGTATGTACGCGCACACACCTCCTTATAACGAAAAATATTTACATTATAGAATTTTTTTATATGTCAAATAAAGCATTTTAAAAATTAGAATTGTTAAAAGAAACATATTTGTATAGATTTCATATATAAAAATAACAACATTTATGGTATTTTCTTTAAAGTAATGATTTATATAAAATAAAATCTATCACGCCCCCACAGTCTACATGGGAACACAAAACAATTTTGCACACCCAAGCCGCTCAACACTTGAGGTTTGTGTAGCACGACGACGTTTCTAACTCGACAACTAAACCAAACTGAGAGTACTTCACCTAGACTATGCCTCTTCATTCAAGGTTTTCCCATAACTACACCTTGAGCTACTTGATGAGTCAAACCTCAACACTTAACTCCTTGTCACCAAGGCGCCCACCCAATCATGCACACTTCATTACAAACACTTGCATTCTTTAGCATATACAGTTATCAAGTTCTATACTTAGCCAAATACAAGAACCAAGAACAAGAAACATACATACACATGAGAAACATACACAAATATGGTTGGGTAAAACTAGACGTTCCTAACACCTATACAATCTCTTATTATACAAGATGTTACAATAATGTACAATACAATGTATTGATACAAGAAGAGAGCACTTGGCTCATACATTAGACACAAGTTTTTCCAAGTCGCCTAACTTGCCTCCCTATTGTCTAACATCCTCCTCATATTGTCGCGACCGAGTCTATCTCACATCCTCATTGCAAGACTCCTCCCCATCACACACACTGTCCAAATCCATAGTCACTCTACCTGCCAAAATCACCTCAATAGACTCACCCCAACTCTATCCACGAAACCTCCACAAGGTAGCACAACTCCTCCCATGTGGAGAAAATTGTATCCTTGGGGGAGCTTTGCTAGAAAGTAATGGATGTGCTCGTTTAACCATAGACAATATAGTAATATTGTCACCCAACCATAGGTCGAAGCCACCCCCGAGCACCTTAACCTTGACATAGAATCATTCTGGAAGCAAACCCTAGGCTGGATAGCCAAACAAAGGTGGCACACCTTTCTCCAAGGATAGCGCACCAAGCAAGAGTAAAAAGAGCTGATCAGAGAGTCCAAACCATAACTAAGAGAGAGTCCAAGCCAAAACTGAAATATGCTAGCTGCAACAACAACTCTCCTCCAAACTTGAGCACAAACTGGCTAACTACAGTGCGCACAAGTGCTGCTTCTGTAGTTCTAAGAATACTGTCCAGAATGAAGACTGGCCTCTTGTATTTATAATAATTCTGGCAGATTGCCTGGGCCGACTTCTCATTCTGGGTACTAATTCTTTAATATATAATATTTCCTTTAGTCGGCTTCTTCTCTTGGAGGCTAATAACCTAATACAAGTCATTCTCTTGAGCCGACTTGTCTTCTAGGGTTATTAACCAATTAATTAGTTTTTCTTCTTGCTTCCCAGAATATTCTATTCTCGTCAGGTTTACACGTGTAGGTAAATACCTCTCGCAGCTACCATAATATCAACAAGCTTAGCCCTCTCTACCCAAATTTGCCTTAGATTCCTTGGTGTGAATATTTCTCAAGTGTTGTGTGATGCTTTGGTTCATCCCATCTCACACCATATATATGTGACTCGCCTCACTGAATTGTTGTGTCACTTTGTTCCGAACCATTGCGTCCCTTGGGTGAGGTTGAGTTGTCTCACCAAGTCACTCTGTCATGCAGAACACTTCGATGTGATGTGCCCATCATCGTGTCGGTTGGTTTTAGCATGACCCCACATTTCTCGTTGCATGATTCGACCTCACCTCAATTCATCCACACAAGGCACCCAAAGGTGGCGTGCCCAAGACATCCACACAATGAGTGCACCCATTGTTTGCGATTTGGGGCGACATGTGCCTTAAGGCACCAAAATTTCCCATCACGATCCCCAAGTGTGGGGCGCCCATCCATATAAGTCTTGGTCTACCTCCTTAGTCACCTAACCAAGTATGCCTTCATTGTGGTGAGCCCAACTTAGCCGTCTCATCACACATCCTACCCAACTCCAGGTGTGCGCATCCATTCGAGTCACCTCAACAACCCCAAATTCCTTAACTTTCTTTCATACAAGTCGATCGGGCAGAGGTGATGTGCGCCCTCCTCACCGAAATCCTTACATACTCCCCCACAGAAATTCATTGTCTTCCCGACAACACACATAAAATGTGTTTTCTCCAAGTATCTACTTGAACTCATGCCCCCATTCACAACTAAGTATGTTGGAAACCCCAAGTTTCGTGCCAACTGGAAACCCCAAATTTTTTTCAAGTAGAAATCCCTGCAAAGTGGGAACTGCAAGTTTCCCTACGAGTTGGAAAACCCAAATTCCCAACTCATAGTACAATCATCTACAACCTCGTGCAACCACCACGCTGGTCTCTGCCCAAAGATATATGCGACCAATCTATCCACTACATTGGAAGGATGTCTCCTCCCCAACTCTGTTTACAATGCCCAAGCTACCACTGTCCTATTGATATGATCACACTCTATTATGATGTTGTTGTCATTGCTGCAACCTCAATCAAAACTTAAAAAATGTCTAAGTGTTGAACTCTTGTGAATTTACTATTGTGCCCATACTTCAACTAACTCGGCCATGTCTCTGCACACTGCATGCCTCAAGTCCTGCATTGGTTGGGTAGCTAGTCCAACTGTCGCTTCCAGTTCTTGAATGTGCATTTCCATGCCCAAAATTAGTCTTTTATTTTCGCATCTCCGTTACTCCATCCAACTCCAAAGACTAAGGCAAGTATCCACCCTTTCCTCACTACTGCTGCAATCATCCAATCTTCATCAAGGAGATCCTCTGTAATGTCTAAGTTTTGCACTTCAAACCTACGGTGCGTCCGTACTTTGAACTCTTAGTCATGCTCTCGTGCACTAACTCTCCAAGTGTTGAAATATCATGCTCATTTCTTTAGAATGCATAGCATTCCCAAATCTTGGTCACTTCATTCTGTAATTCATCCCATTCGCACAACAACCCCATACCAAGGCAAAAGTCACCCCTCACCTTGTTGCATTGTGAATTCATCCCAAAACAAAGTCATCCATGAAAACTTGACTCCACTGCCCACCTCAAGGTACAGTTAGTCAATCTGTTGCAAGTCACATAGTTTGTTCCACATCCAAGTCTATGAAGATTCAAGGAGATCACTGTGCATCGCACGTCCAACCAACCCCACTGTTGCGACTCAAACTGCGATCAAGTCCACAAGTTTGGCTTCCTTGGTTGAATTCTCCCCGTCTTCTTCATCTACGTCTTCGGATATAAAACGTTCCATCCACTCCAAGAACTACATGTCTAGAATACCTTTGCCCCATTACTTCACCAACTGGCCATGTTGCTACATCTACCTATCCATGCCTTGAAATGGTTAAGCTTCACCCTCAACCATGCTCTGAAATAAAGAGAAACACCCATGCCCAAGTAATCTCTTCGCACCGCAATCTGCCCGTCTGCCAAATCCTCTTGACCAAGGAAATTCCTCAACTCACCTCCTTCCATCAAATCACCTTTCCAAAACTCAACATATGCGATCAGTGTGGCCAATGCACCCACACTCCTCAAACGTCCCAATGAACTATCCAAAGCGCTCTAAGTAGAAGAAGTCACCCCAAAGAACTTCTATGCCTTGACACATCCGAGCTAATACTTTTGTGAACCTCAACCAATGACCCCCTCTAGATCTCCAAGTCATCACACAATCATCTGCAAGTCACGAAGTGATCCGAAAAGATCTTTTAATGACTGTGGTTGAGTTATTAATTGCATGTGTTAATTAACCGTTTATGAAGTTGAACCAAAAGGATGAATTTAATGAAGAAACATAGAAGCTATAAAACAATATACATATCTGAACATAAGCATGAAGAACAACAAACCATAACAAGAGAAGTGATAATGGAGTTCAACAAGGTTGCGTACATCTCTGGGCCTTTGTCTTAGTGGGGGAGGATTCTTTATTAATTATTCAGTGCTTTAAAAGTACAACAAAAGTACATCAAATGGATCTCATACTGGTCTCACTGTGTTTTTCTCGACCTCAGAAATCCAACACAACTAACGGCACTAAAAAATACTGGGTGTAGCTCCCATAAATGGCCCGCAAAGGTCTCCTCCTCAACAACTTCCCTGCATAAAAATGACGTTGACTTGGCTTTGCTTCAGCATAACTCTGCTTTGACTGTCCTCCATGGCCTCAAACAGGCCTGGTTTTTATAGATCTGAATTTGGTTATCCTTCCCCAACTTCCTCCCAAAATCTGGGCTCAAAAAGAGCCCAATATCCCCCCAAAATGGACAAAAATCTCTTATTACAGGCATAAAAATCAATTATAAATCCCCAAACTATGTAAATAAAACCCACTCTGTAACAAAATTCAATTATAGTCCAAAGGGGTTGGCACGCACACTTAAAATAGGATCACATGCATACCATTGGCCAAGCGCCAACCCCCTAGGGGCTGCACGCTGACCCTCAATCTGCAAGCACCTGGATACAAGGCGCATCTCATGTGACCTCTGGTCTATGGATAAACCTCCCACGCGCTTTTCATGTGGATAACTCCTGGTCTTGTGGGAACAACCTGAGATCCGAGGGTTAATCCTTATCATTCCACCCCGAGATCATTTATTAAACCGGAGTCACATGGTAAGGTCGGATGGGTGCTCGAGGGCTGGGGCTAGGCCCCAGCCCATTCCACCACATTACATAATATATGGAAATTTAAATAATACATTGTGGGTTATATGCAACAAGAAACACAGTGGCACGTTGGCTATTGGGGCCTTTGTGAAAGTGCTATGCTCTTTGGGAGAGGTCATCGGTTCGATTCCTGCTACTCCACAATATTTTTTGCCAATGAATCTAATGTCCAACCAATGGGTTCCACTTGGTAGCCCATGTTTGGGCCATGTGGCACCCCACCATTTGTTGTCCTCCGATGCCACGTGTAAATGTGCTATTGGTTTCTGTCACTGTCCAGTCAACCCATTGTTGTGCTGCCACATGTCACTATGCTTACATCAACATGGTGATGTCATGCTGATGTTAGCATTGACGTTTTACCAGTTTGACTTTTTCTCTATTTGGGAAAACAATCAGAGTGCGATAAATCTCGCATACAACGTTCGTTTGAGAAAGTAAATATATGGCCGGAATCAGCAAGACGAGCCGGTCGCAATGGAATTGGTTTCGTCTGAATCCGAGAACTTTCATTTTTGAGCCTTTTCTAGCCCTGGGAAGCCTCCTAGATCCGATTCTGGATTACTAAGGAGCACTATGCCTCATCCAATGTCCCATACCAAAGTCAAGAAAACACCTCCCAAGTCACTTGGTGTACATTCTTCTCATTCAAGTTGATTGTCAACATTTCTTGGTCAACTTCTTTGTTGATCCCATCCGTCACTTAGAACAAAATTATCTTGCGCCTCCACAATTGTCTCAAACTCTAGCAATGTCGTCGCAACTCATCAAGTCATTGCATGACTAAACAATTTTTTTGAAGGCACCCATGCACCAAGACACCTCATCAAAGAGTTATGAAACTTCCTCAATCCACCTCCATGGATGCATCCAAATCTTCCTAAGTCCACCACTGGACTCATCCACACTGATTTCCCCAAGCTCTTCGCACATTTACCCAAGTCAAGGCATTGAAACTGCTACATGTCTTCTTTAAAATATGCACCACTTGAGCCACCCTCAAGTCTATCAATTTTCAATGTGGAAACATATTGCACTTGAACCACCAAGTCACCTGACTTCCCTTCAAAGAACTCATTACAACTCTCAAGAAATGCAAGAACTCAAAACCAACCATACCTTTTCCAATGGAATTCTTGGTTGCACCCATGGTTCAAGTATGTTGTCCTAAGCATGCACTCACCCAAGCCATTAACTCTTCACAAAAACTCGCCCAATTCACCTTTCACATATATACAACAGTTATAGTCCCTCTGTTGTGACCCCAGGCCGAGTCCATCCGTCTTCTTCAAAACTGGCTAAGTCATAAACTTATGACGTGTTCAAGTCGTCTCATATTCCACCGAACCGTCTACTTGCACCTTGGTTGTTATCCACACCAAGGCACCAAGGTCACCCTCACAACTTATCGAACCAATTCATCACTGCAATCCATCTTCTGTGAATTGTGCCACTTCAAGTTATGCAACAACTTGACTCAACAAACATGCTTGGCGATGCTCGACATAGGGACGTATAAGTGAAGTGTGCCTGAACTACCCATGTCATGTCTGTGACCCAACCCTTGTGATCTTCAAAACTTTGCGATGTTTATCTAAGTCACAATTGAGTTTGCGAATGACCATCTTTCCCAAGTGCCTCAACTCATCACATGGTCTCCTACCTTGTCCTAAGTATGCATAAGGAAGCGTCCATTTCAACACAACCCATAATTGCTTCACTTCACAATCTTCAAACCTAAAACCACTTATGCGATCAACTCGCATGATCACTAATGTGATCAACAAGCTCTAATTTGTTCACACGATGCCTTGGCTGCCTACTGCACCAATATATTGGAGCTGCTCATGTCTCAACTAATGCACCACTTTGTGATCGTCCATCACTTGGAAACTGATTGCAATCCCATTGTCATGTTCAAAGTTTATCGCCTATCCAATGGAACGTCCAATCTATCACAGAGTTGAGCCAACAATCCCAACTTTGCACGAACTCTGCTATGATACAATTTTTCATGAAGGTGACATTGGTGAAGAGCTCACCAAACCATCCACCAAACTCACTCTTTGAAGCCTGCTTTGATGTGCGATATGCCATACGCTCTGATACCATCTATCACAAAGGTGATAGTGGTGAAGAGCTCATCGAACAGTCTTCGCAAGAACAATGCACTCTAGTACCATCTGTCATGCCCCCACAATCTACCAGGAGATCCAACATGACTTGGCACACCCAAGTCACCTGACACTTGAGGGTCGTGTGGCACCTCGAAGTTTCCAACTTGACGACTAAACCAAATCGAGAGTACTTCACTTGAATTATGCCTCTTCACTCAATATCTTCCCATAACTACACCTTGAGCTACTTGACAAGTCAAGCCTCAACACTTAACTCCTTGTCACCAAGGTGCCCACCCAACCGTTTACACTTCATTACAAACACTTGTGTTCTTTAACATATAAAGTTATCAAGTTCTATACTTAGCCAAATATGTGAACCAAGAACAAGCAACATATATACACATGAGAAAGAGACACAAGAATGGTTGGGAAACACTAGTGGTGCCTAACACTCGTACAAACTCTTATTATACAAGAAGTTACGACAATGTATAATACAATGCATAGATACAAGAAAAGAGCACTTGGCTCATACATAAGACACAAGTTTTTCCAATTCGCCTGACTTGGCTCCCTGTTGTCTCACATCCTCCTCATAGTGTCGGAACAGAGTTTGTCTCACGTCCTCATTGCAAGATTCCTGCCCATCACATGCACTATCCAACTTCAGAGTCACTCTGCTTGCCAAAATCGTCTCAAGAGACTCGCCCCAACTCCATCCATAAAAATTCCTCAAGGAAACACAAGTCCTCCCATGTGAAGTGACTTAGCTCCTTAGGGGAGCTCGCTCCTCTCTGCTCGAATTTGCCTTAGATTCCTTGGTGATGATCTTGCCAAGTGTTGTGTGATGCTTTGGTTCAACCTAGCTCACACCATATATATGTGACTCTCCTCATTGAACAATCGTGTTGCTGCATGTCGAACTGCTATGTCTGTTGGGTGAGGTTGAGCCGACTCACCAAGTCACTCTGCCATGCAAAACACTTCACTGTGATGTGCCCATCGTCGCATCGGTTGGTTGGGTCATGACCCCAACTTTCCCATCACATGAGTCGACCTTGCCTGAATTTGTCTACACGAGGCACCCAAAGGTAGTGTGTCTAAGATGTCTGCATGATGAGTGCACCCATTGGTCATGATCCAGGGTGACGTGTGCCTTAAGGCACCAGGCCCACCCATCAAAATCCCCAAGTGGAAGGAGCTCATCCATATAAGTCATGGTTTTCCTCCTTGATCTCCTAGCTAAGTCCACCCTCATCATAGTGCATCCATCTTAGTCGTCTCGTCGTACATCCTACCCAACCGTAGGTGTGCATATCTGTCCAAGTCGCCTCAACAACCCCAACTTCCATGACTTGCCTTATAATACATTTGGTCAATACATCATTTTCAATGTATATGCTAATTTCTTCCTTTCATGAAACATATTAACATTCGTCCAATTTTGTGATCATGATAAAAGTGGGTGTGTACTACAAAACAATACAATTCTATGTCACAAAAATCCTTCTTGCATGGCAAGGAAGATTATCGAGACGATAGCTTTCCTTGACAACAAATTTATATTAGTGGATATAGGATATCATTGATTTTGAGTACTGATAAAAATAAATAAATTAATTTGAAAAATAAACTAATAAAACCCTCAATATACATGAATAAATTAATATTAATAATTAAGCATACTATACATATGAATCAATTAATATTAATAATTAAGCATATAGTGAATTCAAGTGTAAAATGTTAAAAAAAAAATCTAAATTAGAAACAAAATACACATAATTAGATAAACAATTGCAAGTTAATCATGAAATGGGATCAATGAACAAGCTTTCTTGGTTTGATGGATCAATGAACACGCTTTCGAGGTAGGTGGCGCACTAGTGAATCTTTGGATCTCTGCGATGAGGATGCAATTAAATGGAATTGTTTCACTATTGCTTTAAGGGACACATGTATTGCTCTTCGAAACTGTGAAGATTCCCTTGTGTGGGCCAGTGGGGATGCGTCGAGTGCTATATCAGCAAACAATCTCTATCAGGCACTCATAATTCCTTATAAATACAAGTGTGACAGAGCATGGATTCTCAAATTATGGAAGTGGGCGATACAACTCAAAGTCATATTGTTTGTGTGGCTGACATTGTATGATAAAATCCTTACCTGGGACGTGCTGCAGAGAAGAGGTTGGGAAGGTCCTAGGGTGTGCAAGCTCTGCAATTGCAACTCTGAATTTACTAACCATCTATTAGTCCACTGCCCCTTTACAAAAGCAATTTGGCTCCAATTATATAACATCTACCATTTAAAAATCTAGTGGGATTGTACCATGGTTTCAGACTGTTTTAATAAGTGGACTACCGAAAAATCTGCTCTTGCAAGTTTGGCAGCTATTGCTTGCTGGCACATCTATATTGAGAGAAATAAGACTTTATTTGAAGATCTCACTCCCTATCAACTCTCAGTAACCTACATGATTTGAAGACTACATGATTTCAATTACTTTCTCTTGGCAACCAACTATCATTAACCTCATCCCAAATAGAGTTTGTGATATTACTCAGACCGAGGGGTTCACTTTGGCATGTTGCGATGGAGCAACCCTTTCAACTGGGTAGTGTTGTGCAACATGAGGTATTTTCAAGACTCATGCCTCCAAGATTACAAAATGGTACATAAATTGTGGAGCAGGTACCAACACAAAGGATGAGCTCATGGGATTGTGGGCGACTCTCACTTTGGCTTCACTTTGGGCGATTGAAAAAATCCAAATCCTGGGGGATTCGAAAGTTATCATTGACTGGATTAATCAAAAGGGACAACTCCGTGCAGTGAACATCGAAGGATAGAAAATTAAAACAAAGGAACTAGCAATTTTTTTTAAAGATATAAGGTACCAACACGTTTACAGGGACCACAATAAAGAGGCCGACTTACTGTCAAAGAGGGCGCTAAAGGAACCTAAAGGTAGACTGTCAGTTTATCATTGGGACAATGGGGAATAAAGCCCTCTTACCCACCTTAATATCTTCGAAGCTTGAGCTCTTAGACCAGTGAGTGATCGAGTTGCAAGTGGAGAAGCTGGGTTGTATTGTGGAGAGTACCAATTCTTTATGCAAAACTCCTGTCCTCATTTCAGATTTTAGTTGTGATCTTTATTGTGCGAACAATATGGTATTTTCATTTGTATCCAATGTAGTCAAATCTTTCAAATGGTTGTTCCTTTATTGTATCGTGTTGAATCGATACCGCTATGTAAGAGAAATTATACCTTATATAATTTTGAGACATTTTTCTATTGGAAAAAAGAACTATTGTGAAAATGGCGAACGCTTGGAACCAAATAATTCGATGTCATTGTTAGAAAATG
Source organism: Picea glauca (assembly GCA_000966675.3). Taxonomy (NCBI): domain Eukaryota; kingdom Viridiplantae; phylum Streptophyta; class Pinopsida; order Pinales; family Pinaceae; genus Picea; species Picea glauca. Next base: position 207,968 of record JZKD02S2024977.1, on the reverse strand, counting down.
CTTCCTTTATAAGTGAATAATTATAATGACAAAGGAAGAAGATTTAATAAATCATATATAACATTATGAAATACACATGAAAAAAATCATATATAACATTATGAAATACACATGAAAAAAAAGTATGTTTTATATGATCATTGTATGTATGATATTTTTGTATTAATTAACATTTATTTATCATATTTATATGTTACTAAGATTTAAATATGTAATTATATATACTTTTATTTAGAAAAAGTTAAAGATAATAATACATCTTATATTTATTGCATTTTAATTTTTTTTTAATGTATGGAGTTAATTTGAAATGTATATTTTGATATTACATGATTTTTGATTGGTCTTAGTGATGATGGAGCAAAAAGGATAGGGATACTGGATAGAGATGTTATAAAGAGATGAAACAATTCTTTTGGTCCTGGAGTAAGACCTAAAACTAATTTATTAACGATGCAATATTTTTTGAGGGCAAAATTTTACCAATTGGCTATTTTTTTGCCTTTTTTTATGAAAAAAATATTTGTCAATCTTGTTAAAAATTTACCTTTTTTTTTTACATAAATATGATTAAATTGATAATATTTGCCAAAATTTTACAAGTTTTAATAGTAAATTAGATGTTTTTTTATTGAATATTGGCCTAAAATCTATATGTATGATTTTTCAAACCGAAGTAATCATCTAGAATACTATACATAGTTATAATATTTGAATCCTTAAAAAATACCCTGGTTAATGACCCAAAACTCAGAGGCATTTGGTAAGAGAGAAAGCATGTCCCCTTACATACCACCAACGAATTATTTTAAGTAAAGTGGGTTTCCTTGAATAACAACGATGAATGAATCCAAATTCATAAATAACAACTAATAAAAATTGTTCTAACTATCAATTAACAACTAAATTATAACAGGTTTTACTACCTTCACTATATAATTTAAAAAAAAAAAATAAATAACATGTGGGCCTAATGGTTAAGAACATGTGTTTCCTCTTAAGAGGGCACAAGTTCAAATCCAGAGGGGGGTAGGGTATGTATACCTCCGTAGACTTTACCAGTCAAATCATTGGGCAGAGGGGGGTCCCTTGTCCCACAAACAAGGGGGTCTCATACACCAATTTGGTGTGGCTTGGCCGTAACCTTAAAAATAGATTATTATTATTATATAAAATCTAAAATCTAAAATACTATTTATTTAATACAAAAATATAAAATAGTATTTAAAATAATACATACACCTTAAATGTTTAGCATGATTCATATTAAATGATTTGATATGGATTTATAGTAGCTTATAGATTAAAACAAAATTGGAACAACAAATATAAATCCCATCACCCACGAACGACATAGAGATTCTATAAAAAGAAACAAATTCAACTTCTACATTGTGTTAAGATTCGTTTTCCTCTTTAAAATACCTTCGACGACGAGGTGTACATAGTTCAACCTTTCATTAGAACAAATTAATGGTCAAGGCAACGAGGGTTGGAGACCATGGGTTAGTCTGCTCGCTATGAAGTAATCTATGTAGCTACAATATTTGAACACTGATATTTCCATGCCAATAACATGAGATATATAGTGCTAGAACAACTTCCAGAGATAACTATTAGTGTGGGTAATCTTTATTTCGATTGTAGATTTCGTCTATCCAACTACTATGAATACTGATATTTCCATGAGATATATTGAGATACATAGTGTTGGAACAACCTTAAGACATAACTATTAGTGTGGGTAATCCTTATTTCAATTGTAGATTTTGTCTATCCAACTGGTATGAAGCAAAGTGAGGTCAAAGAGTGACTTTGCTCTATGTCCATTGAATACTGATATTTCCATGACTACCAATAACATGAGATATATTGAGATACATAGTGCTAGAACAACCTTAAGACATAACTATTAGTGTGGGTAATCCTGATCTCAATTGTAGATTTCGTCTATCCAGCTGGTATGAAGCAAAGTTAGGTCAAAGAGTGACTTTGCTCTATGTCCATTGAAAACTGATATTTCCATGACTGCCAATAACATGGGATATATTAAGATATATAGTGCTAGAACAACCTTCAGACATAACTATTAGTGTGGGTAATCCTTATCTTGATTGTAGATTCCATCTATCCAACTGGTATGAAACAAAGTTGGGTCAAATAGTGGCTTTGCTCTATGTCCATTGGATTAATGGAATTTGCAATCAAGTTAAGTTCATATATTAAGATGCAGCGTGTTAACTTTAAAATTAAATATTTTCATGGTTTTTAGAGTTGGATGATTGAATATGAAAACATAATACCTTATCATCCTTTAGAACCCTTGAGTAGAATTGATGCATCAACCTTAAGTATAAGGTTGACAAAAATCACTAAGCTTGTACTTGTGCAAGATTAAAGGATGAGAACGTTGTTTTGACGAAATAATTAGATAATTTCCAAATGGAACTTAGAAAAACCCAATGGCAAATGGATATCTACAAAGAATGATTTTTTTTCAATATAAAATTATCTCGAAATTATATTAAGGTATAATTCCATTTACATCACCATAGTCAATCCTTTAATAATACACAAAGAATCAGCCAGATCAGAAAAATTTACAAAAATTGACCATGCACTAGACAGTCAATACTCCCCCAAAAGACAAAAAAATAGAGTACAGAGAGAAAGTAAAAAACTCATATATAATAGATTATATCCTCTTCGCATTGGAGCATAAAACAATGCCCCTCACCCAGCTCAAGCTTCAAAGATGTCTAAATGGGTATGAGGACTCTCTACCCCATTACACCATTGATAGTAAGACAGTCTGCCTTCCGGTTCCAATAGTGCCCTTTTAGATAATAAATCGACCTCTTTATTGAAAACCTTGTAGATATGTTGGAAGCTTATGTCTTGGAATGAATTTGTCAGATCCCTAGTCTTTTTCTTCCAGCCTTCAATGTCCACCACCTAGAGATTACCTTTTATATTTATCCAATCAATAATAACCTTTGAATCCCTCAGGATTTGGATTTTTTGGATAGACCACAAGGTTGCCAGAGTGAGTGTAGCCCATAATCCCATGAGCTTCGCCTTTGTGTTGGTGCCAACTCCGCAATTGATATGCCACTTAATAACATTCGACGCATGAGTTATGATGATACCTCCAACTCCGCAACACTCACCATTAGATAGGGCCGCACCATCAAAGCATGCCAAGGAGAAGCCAACTTTGTGAGTAATTGTGCACACCCTATTTGGGACCGAAATAAGTGACGTAGGACGCCAAGAAAAAGACCCAGAAATCCTATGAAACACTGCAAGATGTGAGGGGGCTCTCTCCTAAAAAATAGATTTGTTCCTCTCAAGCCATAAGTGCCAACAAATGAGAGCCGCTAGGCCAGTTGGAACTGTTATAACCTTTGACCAAGTGGAAAAGCAATATGAAACTGAAGCGCCTTCCCATTTTCTTTTTAATTGATAGAGAGTGTATAATATAGCCCAGACTGCCCTTGTGAATGAACAATGGACGAGCAAATGGTCGATGTCGTCAGCATCAAGCTTACAAAGATAACAAACCCCCAGACCCTCCCAACCTTTTTTTTGTAGTGTATCCTAGGTCAACACCTTATGATTCTCTGCCAACCATAAAAACAATTTAATTTTTAATTGAAGATTCCACTTCCACAAGTTTAACATCCATCCACTTTCAATCGGGTAGTCTAGCGTAGTGATGAGTGCACTATACACATTCTTTACAGTCATATTGCCCGATGAGTCCCCCCCAGTCCACACCAGGGTGTCTGCTGAATTTCGAATAGTGATGCCTACGCCCCGAAGTGCCCTGCGATACTGATCCCACTCCGTTGCAAGCCTTCCTCTTAAACCCAGAGAATCACTACTTAACCAAGCCTCAGTGATGGAGTTCGCGCTGATAGGATCTCTTACTTGTGCTAGGATTGTTATTATAATATCATTTAGGTGAGATAAGAACGTCTCCGAGAGGATTGACTTGTTGCCCATCCTAATTATTTGATCCCTACCTATGGAGATTAAATGACCCGAGCCTGGGCTCCATCTCAACCAATGGAGAATCACATTTAATTTACTATTGAGACTGTCCCAAATTCTGGATGCCGCTTGATGTTTGTGGGAATCCCTTCTATACCAATTTATCATAGTTGAATTACATATATATTTATTCATTAAAACTTTGTGCCATAATCCATCCTGCACCAGAATTCTCCAAAGAGTGTTTGCTAGTAATGTCAAGTTAAAAAGTGGGAGGTTTCGAAAACCCCATTCGCCAAATTTCTTAGGTCTAGACAGGATGTCCCATCTACAGAGGTGAAACTGTTTATTTTCATTGTTCCCGCTCCAAAGAAAATCAAACATCAACTTTCAAATTTTATTTAGAATCATGCGCGGGATGACCTCCAGAGACATCCAGTAAACAATTTGGCTTTCCAACACTGCTTTCACCAAAATAAAACGACCATCTAGAGATAGCCATTTATTACACCATAGACCAATCTTTTTTCCATTTTCGTCACTAACCATAACCCATCTTCAGTCTTTGTAGCACCAGTCTTTAAGTAGTACCATAGATATTTGAAACCCATCGCCAACTCGACAAAAGAAAAAGGAAGAATCTCCTTTAAAGGAGTTAATTATGTCTCCGATAAACCCCCATGATGGATTGTAGTTTTAAAATTATTAATCCACAGACCCGATGCCATACAAAAATACTGAAGTATGTTTGTAACCTCCCTCCATTCATTTATATTTTCCTTTGTCATAATAAGGACGCCATCTACAAACAATAAGTGAACAATCTTGATCAGTTTGGAGACTTTTATACCTGTGATTGTGCCCTCAAAAATGATACTTTTTAACATCAGACTGAGCCCTTCCATAACCAAGATAAACCATAATGGTGATAGTGGGCATCCTTGATGAAGCCCCTTACCACTTTTGAAAAAATCTGTCACCTCTCCATTGAACAACACAACAAAGGTGGAGGTTGTAACACAACTCATGATCCAATTGGTCAGCTGAATGCCGAAACCCACTGTAATTAAAGTCAGTCTTAAGTAATCCCAATCTATGCAATCATAGGCTTTCCTCAAGTCAAGTTTCATCACTATAGACTTTTTTTTTTTTTTTTATACAGTGCAGACTCTCATGGGCCATACCTATAGCATCATGTATCCTTATGCCTTGTAGAAAACCCAGTTGTTTAGTCGAGAGGAATTTTGACAGTATCGGTTTGATTTGATTTGCTATAACTTTGGAAATCACCTTATAGCAGAGATTGCATAATGAGATTGGCCAGAAATCATCAAAGGTAACAAGTTTGTTTTCCTTCGAAATAAGAGCCAGAAAAGTAGAGTTTAGTCCTCCACAAATGTTGCCTTTCCTCCTCGATTCCTCCGCCATCTCTTGAAGGTCTTCTCCTACGAGATCAAAAAATAAAGTAAAGAATTTTGTAGTCTACCCGTCTGGTCTCGGGATCTTCTCTTTTTTGAAGTGTAATAGCATTGACTTTAATTCCTCCAATGTGACAAGGCTGCAGAGGGATCCCGCTTCCTCCTCGCTAACCATCCTAGGATAAAGACTTGCAATCTTGACTTGATCATTATATCAATTGGGCCTAAAAAAATGTTTAAAGTAGTCAACCACTTCGGCCTTTATCGCCCCCTGATCAGTAAGGTATATTCCATTTCTATTCATGATTTCCCATACATGTTTTTGATTCCTGTTGTGGCTGTCCACCTTATGGAAAAATTTAGTATTATTATCACCACTTTTGATCCTTGTTGCCTTGCTATGAAGTCTCCAAGACTCCTCCTCCCCGCACAATATTTTGTTTATGTTACGTTCTAGCTCTCGAAGATAATGTTCCTCCTCCAAACAAGTGGGATTCCCAATAATTTTTAATAAAAAATGTTTGATCTCAGCTTCCAGGTTCTCCAAAAGTGCCTTCTCTCTAGCCTTTACTTCTTTAATCCATATTTTTGTTTGACACTTTAGTTCCTTTTAACTTCCAAACAAGTCTAACTTGCTTATCACCTTCCAAAAGAAAACGAGGATCTTTCCATACTTTTTGGACCAAAGCCACATAATCACTATCCTCTAGCCAAAATGCATTGAGTTTAAAGGGGTAGGTCTTGTAGATAGGTGGAATTTCCAGCTGTAAAAGGATTGGGGCATGATATGATATAAAAGGATATTCCACCCATGACCTGAATAATCCAACTGTCACTAATAAACCCTCAGATACCAAACACCTGACAAGTCATCTCACTATGGCTTCTTGACTAGAACGACCATTCCGTCACATTGGAACCACTTTGATCGGCTTAATATCGATCAGTTTCTTTGAGATAAATAAATCTTTGTAGTTATCCTCTGTCAAACTAGGAGCAAAGGAGCCACCCCGTTTCTCATCCGAGGAGAAAATGATATTCAGGTCACCATCAATAATCAAATTGTTGATGGAGAGGATGCCACTATTGACCAACAAACTCCAGAAAAGCTTCCGATCTAGACACGCCCCAAATACATTTAGTAGGGCGATCTCCCTTTGGTTGATAACACTCCTGCCTGCTAACAAAATACCTCTGATTGTAAGAAAAGGAACCAAATCATACAAATTAGGGTCCCATGTCACAAGTAAGCCACCTAAGTTGCCAACTGAATTTACAGCACTCAAAACCCATGAGGGTCGGAGGTGGTTCATAAAGTCTCTGGCTTTTTGTTCATGTGTAAGGGTCTCTTGAAGAAATACAATGTTAGGACGAGTGTGTTCCAGGAGCCTACGTACCGAGGCAACTTTGAGGGTGCCTCCTATCCCTCAAATATTTAAGAAGAGAAGTAACATCACTTAGCCCGCACTAGGGCTTTCATTTCTCTAAGAGCCCCACAATCAGTGGAGGAAAGGACTGTGTCTTCGGTCTGTTTAGTGAGTCCCGCCAATTTTTTATGTGAAATTCTCATCTTTATGGGCAAAAGTTCTATGCCAATGCCCCGAGACCAGGCATATTCCTTAACCTCCTTTCCTAGAATCTTGAGAGGATTTGAGGTTCCCGTTCCCAGGTTGGGATCATAGATGGATTTGCCTAAATAGGTTAGCAGGGACAGATTATCATTTGAGTTTTTGATATGGGGTATCAAAGAATATAGAACAACATTGAGAGTGGAGTCTTCCTCCTCAGCCTCTCTGAAACTCGGCTCAATCGAGTAGTTTAGTTGTGAGTCCAAAGGTGGAGAAGGAGATCGTATCGGCCTCTCCGGTGAGGGGTTTTGTGACTGGGATAAATCCCGAGCTATAAACAACAACTGGGGGACCTCAGAAGGCACACTAACAAAAGATGTAACCACAGGGACTGCAGGACAATTGGACTGAAAGGTACTCGATGGTAAAGGGTCTATAGGCTTCTTATTCTTGTCAGGACTCCGTGAAACAAGAGTAGTTAAGGAAAGTAACCAGTTAGAGTTATTTAAAGCCTCCTTCTCCCAGTGCGTCAGTTATTTAAAGCCTCCTTCTCCCAATGCGTCAGTGGGGCAGAGAATTTGTAACTTACCCGTTAATGTCGACTGAACCTCCTGTTGTTGTGAAGGGGTATCTCCGGTGTGAAGATTCTCGCATCCCAGAGAATATGCTTCGTCCATATAGTCAGGTGGATCCCTTTGAAGTTCTGTATTCTCAAAAATGTCCTCAGCTTCCTTTCCATCATAGTCACGACAAAGGTGACCCATTTGGCGGCATAGGTTGCAATGAAAGGGTATCCCGAGGTAGTCAAGCGACTGTGCTATTCTACGGCTACGCCATTCTATATCAATAGTTTCAGGTAACCCATAGTGGATGTCCATCTCCACTAGAATTCTGCCCATTTTCTGCACTGGGTCATTTAATAACTTAGACTCCAAATATATGAATTTACCAAGAGTATCACCAATAGCTTGCAAGGCACCTTCCACAAATGTAACGGGAGGCTGGGTAAGAGTACCCATAGATGTCGAAATTGAAAATGCTCAGTAGATGGATTAAAATCAACCGACCACCGTTTGAGCATTAGACTTCTTCCGCCAAATACCCACAGTGTGCTCATTAATAAGGATGTGTCCTCCAGAGACCTGCAAATAAACCCAAGCCACCCTTTGGTGAGATAGAGAATCTCAGGTTCGTAGCCCAAGAGCGACAACCACTGTTTTTTAATCCAATCCTCAACATGTTCCTTTCTAAGATAGCTATAAGAAATTCTGCCCACCAGACCGCAGAGGGCCATCCTGCACGTTTCTTCTAACCCCACATCAGACCCTAACACCATTCGTTTAGCCTTTCTATTCGCTTTCCACGCCTTTTGTCGGATGGATATATGATGTATCTGTCTGTGAGACTTTCTTTGTCCCTCTAGGGAAGGATTCTTTTTGGTAACAACCGGGGTGAAGCTGAAAGAATGTGGATCAGACGAAAGAAAACTAGGTAAATTTGTTGCAGGAGGCGCTACCAGGGAACTGAACGGGGGTAAATACGAGAGGGTACTTGGAAAGCCTGTAGTAAGGGATGACGTAAAGGTGCTAGTAGGTAAATCTAAAGGCCCACTCCATAAGCCATCTGCCTTTGCATAAATTCCCACTTGTTCCCAAGTCACCTCGTCATCAACGCTCATGAGTGCCCTGATGTTCCTTTCCACTTCAATATGGGAGAAGGTTCCCATTTATGACCACCTGTAATACACTAAACTCTGACCATAAAGAGGAGTGACAAGAGTTCAGTTTCCTAGAGAAGAAATAAATAACAGATGGGACCCGAGACCCTATGTGTCATCAAGCCGCTAAAAACAAAGGGGCAAAAAAAACATATTAACGTTGATGTTCGCCAAGGTAGGTAAAAACAAAGCCAAAGTTAATGGAGATGAGAGGCCAGAGATACGACTCTAAAACCTGTAAACTATTGTTAAAAACTAAACCGCTCCAACCTTTAACAGTCTAATGTAAATCTGGTAAATCATTAACGAAATCAGAAGCATAAACATCGCCATTACTGGTACACAACCAAACTTCCAGGTTCAAAAAATCCATTCCCGCCCAAACTGCTCCTCGGCTCCCCCAACTTGCATCTCAATGGACCAAAGAATTCCTATGTACAAAGAATGATAGATAATAGGTTTGAGCTCAGAAAAGGAATGGATATCTACACATAATCATCGATAATATGTTTGATCTCAGAAAAGGAGTTACTAATAAAGAAGAAGGCAATCATAGGTGTGGATATTCACATTCATAGCTGCCGATATCAAGATGCATTCTTTTACATTTAAAAAAACCTTGGAAAAGTCATTCTCATAGTTGATGGTTAATCACAATACATTTGATTTATGAATAAGAACCTGTAAAATCAGCAATGATATCATGTGAACTTTTATGTTTAACAAAAACAATGAAATCTTAATTCAATGAGTGTTCATAATTAAAATATGTAATTACATTTTTAAAAAACTTGGAAAAGTCATTCTCATATTTGATTGTCAATCACAATATATTTGATTTATGAATAAGAACCTGTGAAATCATCAATGATATACTGTGAACTTTATGTCTAACAAAAAATGAAATCTGAATTCAGTGAGTGTTCATGATTAAAATGTGTAAATGGGAATAATATGTAATTTTTTCGAAAATTTATTTTAGAAAAAATTATAAAGTTATAATTTTGTGAGATAAAACAATTGAAAATTATATTTTTATTTTTAAAAATATATAAAAAACAATTAATAACTTTTATAATTTTGTAAGATAAAATAATTGAAAATTGCATTTTTATTTTTAAAAAGATATAAAAAATAATTAATAACTTTCATTTGATATTAGTTTATGACTACTTTTAAATATTTATTTTTTTCCTAAGTTTATTTTGCAAAAAATTACAAAGTCATAATTTTGTGAGGCTAAAATAGTTGAAAATTACATTTTTATTTTAAAAAAATTAAAAAAATTAATTAATAACTTTCATTTGATATTATTTTATGATTACTTTTAAATATTTATAATATGATAAAAGCAATTTTTATAAAAAAAATAAAAACTTTCATTTAATATTAGTTTATGATTATTTTAAAATATTTATAATATGATAAAATCAAATTAACTTTCATGAAATAGAAATATTTTTTTTTATTATTTTCCATTTTAAGGCATGATAAAATTGAATTGTAGGATACGACTTAAGACATTTATGCACTTTTTTTTTTTTTTAATAAAAAATACATATCACAAAGTTCATCTATTGAAATTTCTTTGTGATTAAGGGATTTCCCCCCTATGATCTTGGGTTTGGATCACAACAGAGCATGACTAAGTAGCAGAGACAATACTTTCCCCTCAAAGACAAGCACACAAAATTTAAAGACAAAAACTACTTAACTTATGAGGAAGTAGGGATAGAAAGGAGAAAATAATGTGCACCTTGTTCTCCCATCTGATGTCGATCCCCACTCCAAGTCGTTGAAGAGCTCATGATCTCCCACTGGAACCAACCTGTAAGATAGATACAAAACAGGGGTTGCAACGAAAGTAGTAATGCAAACAAAAGCACGTGCATATTACATGTCATATTCAAAGTAAGTATAGAGATGAACATACACTGAAGACAAAATCCGAGGGAAAACATACTCTTTTATTATCAACAAGTGGAAAAGGTAAGTTACAACCTTTTCCAGCCTTTAGGCATCGTCTTAAAGCCAACTATCTGGATTCCTCTAGGAATCCTCAAGCATCAACTCAACCAATGTAATCTTCCTTCAATGACTCAGATAGGGACAAGGATACACCCTATAGTCACATAACATGAGAAAAAAGTGTTGGAAAATGAGTTTCCAGACTACATGGGATGTTTCTCAGAGAATTATAGGGATGGGGGGCTTGTTAGATGTTGGCAACATAACTTTGCATAAAATAACTTGACCTCTCCTTAGCCCTCAATGATTGTTTTATATCTTCCCAAAGAGGTTTGGGGAGTTGGATTTCGTTGAGTACGGGAAATGGTCATTGGTAAACAAGTCCACCCGAAAAACCCACCTGAAAAACAAAATTATTTTATTTTTCACACATTTTGAGGGCATCTACAAATTGAAGTGTGGAAAGTCGCAGATGTCCACGTGTTGCACTAGGAAAATCCGCGAATATTCTCTCAGGGCACATTTTTTAAGTGATTTTTTAGAGGTCTTTTGGGGGAAAAGTCTAGCAAACATTAGGAAAGAGTTGGGCCATGACACAAATGCATAGGTGTGGCATTTTGTGCTATAACAGATGCCTCCTAATGTGTGAGGTTAGAAGGGAAAAATAATGGCCAAAAAACATTATGCACTTTGAGAGGCAAGGATGCATCGAAGAATCCATGGAGGTTCCCAAACAAATGATCCAAAAACAAAAACCGTCAATAAGGATCGAGCAACAGTTTTGTTTCCCAAGTTTGGCATAGCCATGCTCAGGAGTGATGTAAGCATGTCTGCCAAAAAAAGTGCACTGTGGATCCATATCATATGTAAAATATAGCTATAGTCCATGGCCATGAATAATACACAGTGGATCCATGTGATATAAATGAAATAGCAAGCATGGCCATGAGGAATACACAGTGGATCCATGTCAAAGTAGATCATAGCCACAAATAGATACACAGTGGAGCTATGTCTTAAAATCAATAATAGAGGATAAATGGAACCAAAGCAACGAACAATATGATCCTCTATGAGTAACAATATGAGAGGTGGCACCATATAATTCGGGAAAGGAGCACAAAAGATGTGGTTCTCGTACTTCACCCGAAGTCTTCACTACAATCTGTCATGGTACAAGTCTACATTATGTGAATAAATGAGTCAAATTTGAACACAGTGAGACATCGTTTGATTACCGGTCATTGAGGTATATCGTTAACAAACATGAGACAACCCACCAATAATGATAATGTGAGTCAAGGTACCATGGTACTATCTAACAAGTGTGAATGAATGAGTTGGCGCTGAACACCTAGTAGAAACTATCGAACATGGTACATTAAGGTATTCCCACTGTCAATAGCGAGGGAACCTTCCACTGATGACTACAAGCCCCAAGGTAACAAAGAATAACTCTAGATCCCACTCCTAGAGAAAGATGTGTCGAAGTCGATGGGAGGGAACCTTCTGGAAGGAAGGCATTAAGGCATCCTCCATCATCCATCACAAGGGATGGCAGAAAGCCAAATATTTGGAAGAGATCGAACGAAGAGACTGATACTTGTGATGATGATATTGACTTGGGAAGGCCGACTTGCAAGGTCACAGGATAACTGCAGAATGGCCGACACAGGTTTAAAAATTTCTCTTGAACATAAGCACGACACATTATGTGACTCAGGAAGCATGACTATAAGCCGGGATACATTTGTGATGCAGGAAGAATCAACAAATTGTCCATATAGCTGGAAGAATAACCAACCGGGGGAGAAAAAACTCAAAGTGAGAAAAAGTCTCCTAAAGCCACACTAACCCAAAATGATGAGATGCTGACTCAAGATTGTTCTTTTTTCAAGGGAGACAAGACTGCTGCCAATAAAAGAGACATATGTTTTCCCATTCTTTTTGGTTTTTTGATTTTTTTGTCTTTTTCATGTTATAAAAGCCTGAAAAGGAATAAAAGAATGCTATCGTACAATGGAAGGAATACGTGTCGCAGGAAAGCAAACTAGTTCCATAGTGCAAGGAACATACCTATGCTCAATGCAAAGAAGCATGTGCAGGATAAGGACACTCGGGGGATGTTCCTTCCAGGGATAAGGTATCGAGTCGCAAAGACATAAAATGCAAGGCTGGGAATTGATAGGAATGCATAGGCAATTGGTTCAATGAGAGCATGCTGAAGCCGAAATTAGGCCAAAAAGCGTGAGTAGTCAATATGCAGATGCAATTATGACTCAAATTTGGGAAGTAAACCTCCCATGATGGTATTTTTCATAAGTTTAGTCTTCAGGGCCCGAAAAAGAATAAAAGCATACCAAGGAGAACTCTTCTGGTCACTAGGGCTAGAGTATTCCTTTTTCGTACATAGTACAAGCGATCTGGAAAAGGGTTAAACTTATACTGAAAGGGAGTCTCTTCAAAATCTTTTTAACGAGTGTGACAAAGACAAGATCACTTGACTATCTTTTCATATTTAAGGAGTCTGAAAAGAGCTTAACTATGGACTCTAGAGGCCTTTTTCGTAAAGTTAGTCCCATGAAACCGAAAATGTATAAAACACAACTTAGGAGAACTCTTCTAGCCCATAGACTAGAGTATACCTTTTTCGTAAATAGTCTTTTCTAGTCCAAAAAAGGGGTAAACCTATGATGGATAGACGTTCCTACAGGTCCATTAACGATTGTACAAGGAACAACATCACTCAACAATATTTTAAATTTTAAGGAGTCTTAAAAGAGATTAGCTATGGACTCAATAATGTGATATAGATATCCCACTAGAAAAAGGCCAGAACGAGAGAGAGTAAGAAGCATGAAGTTTAAACACAAACTCACGGCGAGACTAAACCAGGACCCCCAAGCCTAAAGACAAATTTGCAACATGAGCGCCATAATGCAAAAGGATTATATGCTAGAGCGCTCATGGAAGCTATTCTCTACCACCAATCAAATGATGCTTTTAAGTAGAGATAAATGTTTCATCGCTCATTAATGGGGTTGACCCTAGGTTTTAATGGTAACAGTAACTGATGATGCAAAGTTCGAGTGGAATGCACCCTAACCTAAATGCTAGTTAAAAACACATTACATGCCCATAGTCTTGTAAAAGACTCGACCAATCGATGATAAGTGTACCGGAGAAAAAGTCTTAGGACCTGCCAAAATGTCGATAATGCTAGAAAAATTTGATCATTAGTTGAAAATTTGGAAAAAATAAGAAATTTTAGGAAGCGGGTTTTCAAAATTTTAATAAAAATTAGTATATTTATCCATTTACCATTCTATTTTCACCATTTCACCCAAACAACCACCAAAGTGACCAAACCATTGGAGAGAAAAATCAAGAAAACACGGAGCTTGGAGAAACTCCACTACTTGCCACCCTAAACAAGTAAGTATTTTCACCTTATCTTGGATGACCCATCTTGACCACTTCCACACAATATTTAAAGATTGAAGGCCAAAAGTATCCCGTGCGCAATTTTTTTTGGGTTATCGCCAACCCAGAGAGATGACCACCACATGCTCCATTGTGGCAGTCATTCAAAACAACCTTCGCTTCTTCAATAGTTAAGCAACGCCTAAGGATCGAGTCTACCCCTCTATAATACAAAGTGTTAGTGATGATAAGGTAGTTTTTTTCCATATAACGCATCCTTCACTGCTCATCTATCGAGCAATTTTGAGGGAACTTAAGAGTTTGGGGATATATAAGGATATCCCCATACCGCAGATCATATGAAGAGATAAGGAAGATGTGTTCATCTGGAAAGGAGTCTATCATCTCGCCTTCCTCATTCTCTACTGAAAACTATGACATCAACTCAATGAAGATTAAATACTTTTTAGACTTTGCAGACGCAAAATCCAAGTCAAACTCTTGAAGAACAACAATCCACTTGTTTTACTTTCCACCAATAATTCTCCTAGTCAAAACATATTGAAATGGATTGACCGTGGCGATGACAATGCTCTTTCATAATAGAATATAATGTCAGAGTCACTAGACAACATGAAAAGCTGCTAATGCCAGTTTCTCTACATGCGAATCTCTAAGTTCATGACCCATGAGAGCGTGGCTCAAGTAATAGATGACATGCTCTTGGATCTCATCATCCTCTTGAACTAGAACCATGCCCATCGAAGACTCGACTGCTGCTAAATACAACAAGTAGTCTCGATTGTAATCCAGGGAACTCAACAATGGAGTCAAAACCAACGGCTTCTTCAAAGCATCAAAAGAACGTTGTGCAACTTCATCCCAACAGAATGGGACCCCTTTCTTCAAAAGGAGCATAATTTTTTTTGTTCTATTAGCATAGTTCGGAACAAAACAACTGAGGAAATTCACCTTTCCCTGTAGGCTCTGAAGTTGTTTGGTTGTGCGCAGGGGAGGAAACTGAGTGATTACCTCAACCTACAAGGGGTCAACCATGATCCCTTTTATTGAAATGATGAATCCCAAAATATGATCAAAGGTCACACAAAAAATTTACTTGTGTGGATTCAATCGTATCCTATAGAAACAACGTCATTCAAAAACTAAGTGGAGATGTAAGAGATGTTGGGACCTCTTGCACGAGTGATCCGTTAGATCGTCTAAATATTCCTCCAGTATATGTTTTAAGTCATGAAAGGAAAACATCATAGCCCTCTGGAATGTTTCACCAACATTTTTAAGACCAAAAATGAAATTTTCATGTAAGCGAAAGTGCCCCAAGGACATATGAAGCCCGTTTTGTGTTGGTCTTCTGGACGAATTTCAATTTGGTTGCAGTCGGAAAAACCATCCAGAAACAATAGGATTTCACTCTCTGCACACTCATCCAAGATCTGATCAATGAATGGAGTTGAGAAGTTATCTTCAGGACACAC
>JZKD02S2024977.1:173417-187134 GCA_000966675.3 Picea glauca | reverse complement strand
AAACATGTTTTGGGCCAGTTGGAGAAGGTGGGTGGCCACCGATATCCACCTGGATCATTATTCAAGTCCCCAAAATCCATGCAAACATAGATTGTACCTTGCTTCTTATCAATGGGAACATGGTTGGAGACCCATTCTGTTAGAGGAATTGGGTATATAAAACCTTCGTTAAGCAGTTTTTCCACTTTTTCTTTTATTTCCGTTGCCTTTCTTGGGTTCACATGTCTCAACTTTTGACGAATCGGTTTTGCATTTTCAAAGGTTCGTATCTCGTGTTGAACTATTCGAGGATCAATGCCAGGCATTTCATCGTAAGACCATGCAAACACATCTCATAACTCCTTAAAGAGTGTCGTATATTGAGCGATCTCGTCCTGTGAGCATTATGCTTTGATAAATATGTTTTCGACAATTTGAGGAATCTCAGAAATGTTGACTGGGATCGTTTCTGATATATTAGCCATGTTTCCTTCGACATAGAGACCATGCCTAGCCATGGGATTGAATATTCCATCAACACTTCCAATGATGGATGATGTGAACTCTCCACTTTCTTTTCGACTCAGTTCAGGGAAGAAATATGATCTATGATGCAAATCCTTCCATGGCCTTTCAGCTCCGACCATTTCCTCGATGATTGCTTTGTTCGAAGGCAAGACGGTATCCAAATAGACTTGTGAGCTTGAAGAGTCTTGAGCGCAAATAGGCTTAGGAAAGAGATCATCCTCCTCAGTGACCAAAAGAGTTTGATATGGGTCTATTGTGGCCTGCTAAATGGCTTGATAAGCTACTTTAGAAACAGACAAAGGTCCTATATATACAACATTCTGAACGAAGCGACCCTATTAACTGGAGTGGCACAAACATACAAAATTGGGGCGGGAGATTCAAAAGATCCCATGAGAGAAGGGTACATCCCACAACCAATGCTCTCAGTGGTTGGATGAGAGTTTTCAATCCAAGGGACAATAGACCCAGGATTAACGGCCATGTCAGAAAGGTTGGATGGCACTTAATCGATAGTTACGATTCTCCCTTCATGGGAAAAACATATAATTAAAAAAACTGTCGATACGGCAAAAATCATGGCATAAGTCTAACTTCTTCCTAACAAGAGATTTTAGTTGAGCGACACATCGACTACTTCAACCTCAATGCAAACAGATTCCCCCCCTAGCATAACCGAACATGAAGGAATCAAATCATGTGGTCGAAACGAATGTCCATCGAAGGTAGTCAAGAATGTAGGAGAAGGGGTAATATCATGAGAACCGATAGCTTTCCAACATGACAAAGACATCACGCACATGGAAGCTCCCTCATCAACGACGATTATCTTAACTAAGAGATTGTTGCAAACAACCCTAATCTGAAAAGCTACATGATATGGAATGCGTGGCCTCACTTCAGTAGCATCAAACTTCATTACGAATTTATTGGAAGAATCAATAGCTCCTATAGAAGACAACAAAATAGTGCGTTGTGAGGGAAAAGTTTGGAGCACCTCCAAAGAAGATAGTGCGCAAGGCATTTGAGCCAAATCCTCAACGATTGAGTAATTAGGAGAGACTCATGCATTAGGGTTATGTGTTGTCCTTTTGTAAATGATATTAGGTATGTACGTCGTTGTCTCTTTATCAGGCTTATGTATGTGGAGAGGGGCCTGCTCTTCTGAAGTTTTCTTACCCTTTTCAGTCGACTTTGGGTTATCATAATTCCTATTTCTTGTCGAAAAGTCTACATATTTTAGCATCAAGGAGTTAAACATGTTTAATACTCCTTTATATCCGTCAGAAGGGGGAGCACTTGAAGTGCCCCCTTGTGGGTTGAAGTTGGAAGAACTAGCTTACAAATTCTTCCCTTGTGGGAAAGGGTTTTGCAACACAACATGTTGCTATTGTTGATTCAACTTAATGAGACATTAGGCTTCTTCTATATTCGGGCATTGATGAGTAAGGTGATCGTCGTTACAAATCTTGCAGCGAAACTTCACCTTCATTTTCTCATCCTTTCCCCCCTCAACATTCTTATCTGAATTTTTATTGTTTCCGCCACCACCTTTCTTACCCTTGCCCTTTTTATTTTCTCTGCGTTTCTGAGGACCCTTTGAAGTCTTCATTTGCACTGAATGTACATCATAGGAATGGGTGGAGGGGGTGGTAAAGCCAGAGGTTGGACCAGTCCCAGGTTGCTGAATAAAAAGTTTCTTCATCTTGCTAACAACCATGTCTGCGACTTTTGTTTGGGTAGAACCCACTATACCATTTACATGTGGGTTGGACTTTAGCTTAGCCAAGTCGAGGGTAGATCATGGCGTGTTCGACATAATCTCATAGAGCATGCCATATTGAGAGTATATGAGCTCTAGTTGCTGCACCCAAAAGATTTCCTATTCCTCTAAAAACACTCCCGAAGTTGCAACGTCCTTCGAAGTATAAGGGAGTAGAGATTTCAGGAACCATTCAAGGAGGAACTGAGGTGGAACTGTAGCCTTAATTAATCTGTTCATTCTCCTCCATTCCCGAATATGGTTGGAAATTTGTGTGGCATTATCTTGTTAAAAACTAGCCAACAATTTTTTGCCGGCATCGTACTAGACACAGAGTTGGAAATGGTTTAAGAAAACCATGCCTAGGTCCCTGAAAGTTGAGTACTTTCCCATATCAAGTTCGATATACCATTTGGCAATGCCTCTAGTAAGAGTACGCTGGAACAAACACAATCTAAGCAAATCATCATTGAGCGAGTTCGATGAACACCACAAGTGGAAAGTCGTAACGTGGTCCTACTCGTCCTCCCCACTTTTTCCTTCAAATTTTGGAATGTCCGAAGGTAGTTTAGCCAGGACCGCAGGCCAACTTGGGTCATTAAGAATGGGATCATTCATCAACTTGGATAAGTCTGGAAAATGAAAATTTTCCATAAATGGTAACCTACGATACGTTATTGACTGATGAGTAGCCTGAAAAGAAGGTCCTGGGTTATAACTAGCACCAGGATTCTAGAAAGATTTTTCAATCGAACTAGAGATTGGGCTGAAACCTTGTTGGCACTAGTTAAATGGAGGAACAACTCCACTCATCTGATTCCCATAATAAAAACCTTGGTTTCCCCAGTGGACCCCCCATGCGGAGGAACGAATCTAGGCATGGGGGTTGACTAACTGGGAAAGGAGTTTCCTTCTTGCGACATCCCTTGCGAGGGATTCCACTAGCCTTGGAGAGGGGTAATCCACAACAATGCCCTTGGCAAAGACAAAGGTACTTTCCAGGGGGAAAAATGACCTGGGAAGGGGTTTCCCCTTGCTGACACTGCGGATGAAGTGAAGGGGTTGTTCCCGAACCCACCATAAAGTGTGAACATGGTCGACGTAGAAAACATGCCAGCGGGTTGAGTTCCGCTACGCATGGAAGCGTACCGACCCCATACAAGGTTTGGGGCTAAAAGTTTGGATAGGTCCACTTCCGATGAACGAGGCTGACAAAGGAATGTGCCCTTCGCCCCAAGACACAACTTGGTAAGAAGATGGAGTGCTCTCTGTACCGACATTCAAAAACTAGGACGCTGTCTGAGAACTAACCAGAGCATTAAGCATGTTCATTGACGACATTCCATAAGAGAAAGAGTTTGTTGTAGATGAAAACAATGTTGCTGCACTCAAGACTTGAGTGGGACCGACAACCAACGAGGCAATGTTGTTGGTCGTCGTGGCGACAGTGGATGGAACCAAATTTGTTGTTTGAGCTAACATACCAGGAGGGAATATCCCCCCGGTAACTGTCATCGAGGTGGGATTAGCAGGGGCTCCCAACCCTGACATTGATGGAGTGTCGTCCATAGTGGCCCAGTGGAGAGGGATACTATCAATGAAGTTCGATCTGGGAGGAGGGACTGTTACGACTGGAAACAATTTTTTTTTTGGTAATGGAGGATTAAAGTGTGGAGCGAGCTCCTCACTTCCAAGGTCCTCAATGGTTACCTCCTCTGATTCTGAAGCGTTGAATTCTGGAGGATGAATATTTGCGATCTTGGTTTGACCGATTCATACGAAAGTGTCAGACTAATCAAGACGACGCCTTTGAGGGGGCGGGGGAGAATTATTTATAACCTCTTCATTGGGAGGAAGACCTTGAATTCTCCTCGATCTTCAGGGTGGTAGGTTGGCCACTTTGAGTGATTATCTCTCGGTGACAATCGAATCGCCTTCCTAAGGTTGAACTACCTTCACCAAAAACACCGCTATAAATCCCTAAAATACAAGACAAAAACAATTTTTTTTTTCAAGATTCTGACTCAAGTCGATTAGGTCTTGGGACCAGAATAACAAGAAAGTGGGCTCTGACTCTTTTGGACGAAGTCATGGGTTGATTAAGTCCCGTGGACCAAAGGACGAAGATATGGGAAGCAACTATCCTAACCTCTATAGATCAACCTTATTCGGTGCAAGTACCCACGCTTCATGGGGAACCCTCCAGCAATACTGAAATGCGTGATAGAAAATCTACCAACCCCCCATAGTCACCTTGTGATGCACCTAGGAGAAGAAACTATGGTTACTAACTCACAGTCGGGGCCTGAGGGGTACAATCAAAAAATCGGTATCGAACTTGTGGAAAGGGTAGCAAAGCCGGAAGCCTCGAAAGAACTACCTCTCATGGAGGTATGGGTATGATCGAAACCCCCAATACACGATATCTCCACTACACTTGGTCCAACTTTGGAGGGGAATCTCCCGACTATTCCTTACGCGACCTCATGTTTATCTCATGTGTTAGGGGAGCATCCAAACCAACCTATACGACAACTGGGTTCTACTCTCCCTATCTCAAACACTTATGTTTGTTTAGTGGCCTTGGAGAAATTTACTATCCAACCTACACCAAGGCCCTAGCCTAAACTTGTTCGTTTACCCTAGAAAAATGAAAGTTTCTAATAAATTTTAGTTATGCATTCATTTTAATGGGTTGTTCTTAGTTATAAAAGGTGCAGATGAAACTCTGGTGATGTTTAGACCGACTCCAAAAGTAAATGCAATGTAAGAACACAAACACAATTTCTTCAAATGAAAATGGATGCAACTACGCTTATGCAACAGATTATTATTATTTTTTAGATGGAAACAAAAGGTTTGAGTGCAAGATTTAGGACATATTGAAATGAACTTTACAATTCTCTTTCTAAAAATAAATGCACACAAGAATGCAAAACTTGTACTACTGAATTATTTTCTTTTTAATGCAAGGCTACCACTACCAAAGTATAATGCATCTACCTGAATTCTAAGTAATTATCTCTTTTCTTGTAAAAATAGAAGGCAAGGGTTCAAGAAATGAGAAACAAACAAACATGCATACATTTTTTTTTATCTATTTCGTTTACAAAAGAAATTCAAAGCAAAGAGATGCAATATTTCTTTTTTTCTTTTTGAAACAAGGCAGAAAGCAGGAAAAAAGACAGAAAGCGTTCAACCAAGATACCACTGAAAAGAGAGTGAATCTCGATATGTAGAAAAACAAGGATGTTCTTTCACTCTACCCAATAAACCTTATACTAAACAATTCGAGGAAAGATTTTAATCTTTTCTGTACATTAAACATTCAAAACTTGATAGAGAAAAACCAAACAGAGAGTCAGAACAGTCCAGGAGATTGATCAAACCAAGAATTCAACCCAGAAAGGAAGAGAAATTAAAAATTTCAACTTCACACAGGTCTGCGATTGTAACCAATGCAACTTGTGGATATCCGCGAGATGTAGTGATGAAAAAAATAGATGTACACGGGATACAGAGAAGCAACTCACAGATATCAAGGCAATGTAAGACTCAAAAACTAATAGAAAAAGACAAATCAAGCAAGCAA
Organism: Picea glauca; assembly: GCA_000966675.3. Lineage (NCBI taxonomy): Eukaryota > Viridiplantae > Streptophyta > Pinopsida > Pinales > Pinaceae > Picea > Picea glauca. The sequence goes on along the minus strand of JZKD02S2024977.1, from coordinate 181,273 downwards.
GACACATAAACCAAAATGACCCAACTAGGAGAATCCCCAGTGGAGTCACAATTATGATTAATGGATTTTCCCCCTGTGATATTGGGTCTGGATCATAGCAGAGCAAGGTTAAGTAGCAGAGACAACAATATCCTCTCAAAGACAAGCACACAAAAGCTAAATAAAATAACTACTTAGCTTAGGAGGAAGTAGGGATAGAAAGGAGAAAATAATGTGCATGTTGTTTTCCCGTCTGATGTCGATCCCTGCCCCAAGTCGTTGAAGAGCTCTTGATCGCCCATTGGAACCAGTCTGTAAGATATATACAAAACAAGGGCTGCAACGAAATTAGTTATGCAAACAAAAGCATGTGCATATTACATGTCATATTCAAAGTAAGTATAGAGATGAATATACATTAGTTGAAGACAAAATCTGAGGGAAAACAAACTCTTTTATTATTAGCAAGTGGAAAAGGTAAGTTAAAACCTTGCCCAACCTTTAGGCACCATCTTGAAGCCAACTGTCTAGGTTCCTCCAGGAAACCTCAAGCATCAACTAAACCAATGTAATCTTCCTTTAATGACTTAGATAGAGATAATGATACACCCTATAGTCACATAACATGAGAAAGAAGTGTTGGAAAAGGAGTTTCCAGAGTACAGGGGATGTTGCTTAGAGAATTATAGGGATCGAAAGCTTGCTAGATGCTAGCATCATAACTTTGCATAAAAGGACTTGACCTCTCCTTAGCCCTCAATGAATGTTTTATATATTCCCAAATAGTTTTGGGGAGTTGGATTCCGTTAGGTACGGGCAAGGGTTGTTGGAAAATGAGTCCGTCCGAAAACATGGAATTATTTTATTTTTCACAAATTTTGAGGGCATTTGCGGGTTGTAGTGTGGAAAGTCGTGAATGTCCATGTGTTGCACTAAGAAAATCCATGGATATGATCTTAGGGAATGCATTTTAAGTTATTTGTTATAGGTATTTTGGGGGAAAAGTCTAGCAAGAATTAGGAAAGGGTTGGGCCATGGCATAAATGCATGGGTGTGGCATTTTGTGCTATAACACTTTGCAAAAATGAGATTATAACAAAACCAAAATTGAAATTAGAATAAGCCAAAACTTATCTTTTACATCAAAATATGATTAGATAATTAAAACAAGAACATGAAAGCTTGTAGTCTTCTTCTAAATTACTATTGTCTTGATTTCTCGTGCTATTCTCATGATCGTATTTCTTGAATATTGGATGGATACCCAAATGTGGTAGTTGTTGGATGAATCCTTTTGACTTCTTCATACACATAAAGTTGTCCAATTCATCTCTCTCATAAGTGGATTTCAACGAGTCCAAATTTAGTTGAATTTGTTTATGAATCACCATGATATTTTTTTACATAATACATTATCATCTCATGCTCTGTCCTTAATTCTATCTATGCTTTCAAATGGTCAACCTCTAATTTTTGTAGAATCTCATTTAATTTGTTTAATGGATTACACAGTTTACTCTTTTCCTCTACTTCATCTTCTCAACCTTGGACAAAGGCTTTCCTAATCTCGTGCCTTGTTGGTGAACTACCTTTATCTTTAGTTGCAATCAAATAAATGTTTTTATGGGAATGCAACTCACTTGTATCGCTCCATTGAATGACTCACCTTTTCAATGTGAACTCTCCATCCTAACATCATTTTCTAGTCATATGAGGCCAAATCCTTCTTTGATATGTAACAAGGGGTATCATTAACTCCTTTTTGTCACAAATCCATCAAAGTCTCTTTCATATTGATTATCAAATTGATCATAAATGGAGAAAATAAATTGAATACCTTACAAGAAAAACTCATGAATATATGGGAGTACACAATTCCACAATTTTAATTGTTTAATATATATATATATATATATATATATATATATATATAACTTACTCTCATTTGACACATTGCCATTCTCATTATTTTCTTTTCTCAAACTTTCTTCATCTTCTATCCTCAAATTCCTTTTCACAACATTACGAAATATGAATACACATGCCAAAAGTGACCTCAAAGATCATTTCTACCCCCTTCCTTTTCACACAATTGCTCAAGTACGCTCTACTAATTGAAATTTTACTTAAACTCCATTCAATGTATTCCATTTTAGTCTTTTCTCATCTCAAACAATTCCATTGTATTTTATTTTTATTGATGCACCCCTCCCCTCCCTATGTATGAAAAATGTCAGTCACTTGGTCAAAAAATGTGTGACAATGACATGAAATATTTTTCACTAAATACTATTAATACTTGTAAACCCTTATATCTAGTTACAAACTTAGGCTTGTGCAATGATGACACGAAATCGTGTTTTCAATAAATTTTATGCATATTCTTGTATTTGGTTACAACCTTAACCTTAGGCTTGCATGATTGTTATGATCATAGCCATCACAATATCTCTTAAATGCTATTATGTAGATAAATGTTAAATACCTCATAATATTTCTAAACTTCCATTTTATTCATTAGCAATTAGAGAAATGTTCTTCGTCTCTCATGAGTCACTTTTGTCACTCCATTTAAATGACTTGCCTTTTCATTGAGAGATCTCTCTCCTATCTTCATCTTTTGGTCATCCTAGTCACAGGGCCTCGTTTGATACGCCTAGAGGGTATTATTAACCCCTTTTCTCTTGCTAATCCTTCAATTCCACTCTTTTGGATTAACTATCAAATTTAACAAGATTGAAGAGAAAACTAATTAACTACATTAGGAGAAAAACTCAAGACTACGATGGACTACAAAATTTGTATTGTTTATTTCAAATGCCATATATTTATATTCATGTGAAAAACTTACTCTTATTCGACACAATCCCATTCCCATTCCTTTCTTATATTTGACTTTCTTCATCTTTCATCCTCAAATCCCTATTGAAAAGACATGAATACACACACCATAACCAACCTAGAGACCATTTTCACCCCATGTTTTCTCACACAAATCCTCAACACTCTTCGACTTGCAATTTTACTCAAACTCCATTCAATGCCTTCCATTTTAGTCTCTTCTCAGCTCAAACAAGCCTATTGTATTTTATTTTTATAATTGCAGAACTCCCATTCCTTCACCTTCCCATGTTTCAAAAACACCTATGAATCACATATCAAATGCTTGATAGTGAAAAGAAACCATATTTTTCATTAACTAATAATATATGTACACTCTTATATTTGGTTACAACCTTAGGCTTGTGTTATAATGATAGGAAACAATATTTTACATCAATAAATACACACAATAGTGTTTTTGTGTTTAACATTAACCTTAGGCTTGTTTGTTTCTTACAATCATAACCATCATAAAATCTCTATAATCCTATTATATAGATAGTAGTTTAGTTACTTGGAGTATCTTTGAACTTCCTTTTTAATTAGTGGCAATCAAATATGTGTTCTTATGCGCTTGCCAATCCCACATGTCACTTCATTCGAATGAATCACCTTTTCTTTGAGAGCTCTCTCCTAACTTCAGATTTTGGTCACACTAGACCTATCTCTTCTTTGAGATGTCAGCAGAGATATGATCAACCACATTTTGTCACAAATCCTCAAAGTCCCTCCTAGGGATTGATTATCAAATTTAATCGAATTGAAGAGAAAACCAATAAATTGCCTTAGAAGAATAGCTCATGAATTAGATGAACTACAAAATTTCACAACTTGCATTGTTGATTTAAAAAAAAGTTTCATCTTTTAACCTCAAATTGCTACTCACTACTTTTCCTAACAAATGAATACACATGCCGAAACCAACTAGAAGACCATGTTTGCCTATTTCCCACTCACACAACTTCTTGACACTTTAATACTTGCAAATTTTACTCAAACTCCACTCAATGATCTGAGTGAAACCACATTTTCTTAGTGTCCAACCTCACATATGCTAAGAAGATCACATTTTCTTCGACAATTTACACCATCAAGACCACTTCAACACCCTATAATTGGGTACGCCAACCCAAGATTTGGTAGGGTTGAGGAGAAGTGCCCTTATCCATGTAAAACTTCTAGAATATTTGCTCCACAAAATTCCTATTGTTAATGCCATGTTCAAGATTACACACACACTCCTCAATAGTTCGTGTGCACATCCTAGTAGCTTGTGTGTACACACTACAACACATTGAGTGCACCTTAGTTCACCTCCACTTGTCATGTGTTTCTCTTATCGTCATGCACGCCACTTCACAGGAATATGAATGAACACCTATGCACCATTGCATGCACACCTACAACAACATGTGGCATGTTAGACGACATATAGTCATATTCAATTACTATAATGAATTATTTCCTTCAACAATCAAATGACCACTTTTGTAATTGAAATTTATTTTTATATAATATAATGTATTATACCAAGTAGATGGTACAAGAACTTGTTTCCTTTACATGCTCTCTTTCACAAAGAAATGTATACATATTTTCATAGTAATACAAACATTGCTTCGATCTAGTTTTCATTGTACACATTTCGGTCATTTGATACATTTTTGTTGATGCTTCCTCTCATAACTTAATCAATATTATATTATTTAAGTTTTCATTTGATTTACATCTTGGAGCTAGATCATTGGTGTTAGAGCCATACACTACAAGACACAATTGGCTTGACCATTTGTTCCTTATCTTATTGCAACAAACATATGCTCAACAATCATAGCTTGGTGATATTCAAGCCGTACACTGCAACCAAACATAGTTGGCTCTCTCTCTCTCTCTCTCTCTCTCTCTCACACACACACACACACACACACACACAATTTTTTCATAGCATTCACTTCATGTTGAGTCATACATTGTATTCACACAATTGGCTCATTATAATAGCACTTGCTCTTGTTAAGTCATACACCATACCCACACAGTTATCTTGTTGCAACAACAAACTGTCAGATAGAATCCAAAACACCACCATAACCACATCCACAAACAACAACACAACATCTTCTATGGAATAGATTATTCCAAATGCCCTTAATTTTTAAAGAAAATCCATGAAGGATGGCCTCATGAATATTTTGGAGGAGATCACTAGATCAACCAACTTTTCCAACAATGATTTTAGATCATCCCTTGGCGAAGCTAATACCTTCAAAGAAATTCCCAAACTTGAGGGAAAGATCAACATAGATGTTTCAGTTACACCTATCTCCTTTATGTGTTCTGCAAACCCATTTATAATGACACAAAATGCAACAAACATCGATGACAATGATATCCAAAAGAAGTTGATTTTTGGAGCAACCACTCCACAATTAACAAGGTACGTATACACCCTTATTGGTTCCCAATAAACAACAAAGGCCTCATGTATAGATGCCCATTATTATGCCAGTTTCACTTATTCCATCTAATGTAGCAATAACCTACACCAATAGTCCTAAAACTCAATGCAATGGGGACCATTTCTATCAAGGAGGGGGGTTTGATTAAAGCATAACCATGGGTTCTTAGTAGTTAGCCTTACACACACTAAGAAACATGCATTATTCGCACCAATATCCTCCATATAGACCACTTGAACACCCTACAATTGTCACACACCCAACCCATTAAGTATCCTTTTAAGGGATGGGGCATAATTTTTTTTGTTTTCCTTAAACTCCCCTAAATTCCTCTAAAAGGACACCATCTCCTTATGCTCGTTGAGAGTCTTCCAATGAATATAAGTGTTTCCAAAACCTAGTTATGGATTGATAGTTATGGATTTTTGAAATTTTCGAGGGGTCATTGACCAAAGGTCACCCCCTCACCATGTGGCACCCATGTGGCTCTACTTCATTCGTACTAGTCGACGTAGCACTAACACGACCGAAGTTGTCATCTTCTATAAGTGATGTGGCCACTGAAGGACAGGGTCATAGGGAAAGTTCCTACCAAGATTTTGCGGCTTCGGGTCTTCGACCCTCTATCAGTTTCATACAACCCCAAAACCCCCCAAAATTATGAAGTCCGGATGACTTTTCCCCATCCAAAATCTATGGTGGAAAAGTGTCCACCCTCGGGTCTAACGGTTTAGGTTTGTTCACACTTAACACATAGCCTATACTCGTCGAGAGTCCCACACTTATTTCACGTCCAGTCCTGCGTTGACACGTGGGTTTTCTATGATATGTCATATTAGCATAACATACAGGGACTCGCCCAACCATAGGTTGACATTTGTCTAACTCTTATAGGCCTATTAAATTGATTAGTAATTATCATAATAAATTCCCACTCTTTCTTTATTAATCATTTATTTAATCCCTATTAGGGATTATTAATCTTCATTAAAATTAATTAACCTTGTAAATTCCATTTTTACTTGGCATGAATTACTGGTCGAGTTAAACCAATGATTACTCCCCTTTTTCCTTGGAAACCCAACATTTTGGGATGGATTAGTGTTAATTATTATATTAAATCCTCGTCACATTAACTCACAATCAAATCATATTACTAATTTGTTCTTTTATTAATTATACTATAATAAATTATATTATAATATAATTAAATATATCAAAGGGCACTTAGGGTTATTAATATCAATTGACACCTAAGTCTCCGGACTTCAACGTAATTCCTCTCCATGCTTTTATGAAAATACCCAAAACTCCTGAATATCGAAGCTCTGGAGAGGGTGCCACTTATATTATGAAGTAATACACATATAATTAATTATATTAGATTGTAATATAATTAATTACCTTAAATGTTTATATAAATATTTATAAAAACATTGGAACATGATAGGTAGGTTTGGGCCTTCGACCCTTTTAGCTTCTACACTCTATCACTCCAAACATCCAGAAGTCCCAAAGTCCCAAAGAGTTCCCACTTATAAGCATCACACATTATCTAATATTTTAAAGGGAAAAAGGGTTGGCTTTATCCATGTGCGAATATTATAATGAACTTTATTATAATATATTATAATAATACATTTCCTTGAGAATTGCACCCAGACTTAATAAATCTCCAACATTGTATTTAACATTGGAAAGAGGGAGGATCTCCAGGTCAACTACTCTGACTCTTCAACACATTCTCCATTCCTCAAACATCTCGGAGTTTCAGAGTCCCGAAACCTTGAAGTGGTCCCACACATATGGGTTATAAATTGTATATAATATAATTATTTGGAAAAAGGTTGACCTCGTAAACGTGAGGGTTTATAATATTATAATATATTATAATACCATAAGCCCATTAAAGTTTGTACTTAATACTTATGAATTTTGCATTAAATATTTTCCTAAGGAGACTCTGGGCCAGAAGCCTTCGAAAGTTATCACAACGCCATCATTTCAACATCCCGAAGCTTCGAAGTCCCGAACTCCCATAGTCCCACATGAATACATTACACATTAAATAATAATTTAAAATTGAAAAAGGATTTGGTCTCATCCACGTGTTTATTTTAATATGTTAATTTTATAATAAATCCCATCAAAATCAGTGCCGAGGTTTTCATAATTTTCCAATATATATATATAACAATTTCACACGCTCGTCACTCCCAATGCTCAGAGTCCTAAATTTTTTTGAAATTCCACTTCAAACCTCTAGAGTCCCAGAGTCCGAAAGCTTCGAAGTGTGCTAAGAAATGATCAAGGCATATAATCACGGGTTCATTAACACACACACACACACACACACACACACACACTATCACAACTCTCTTGTTTCACACATTCACATTCATCTTGAACACAAGCCTTGTATGCTGGAGGGATTGAACTTTCAAAAAAAGTTCTTGAACTTTCACCTTTAAAGCCTTCTTGAGGAGGTGAACTTGAAACAAAGTTTATCCTTGGAACTTTTTCCCTTGTCTCCTC
>JZKD02S2024977.1:161997-173367 GCA_000966675.3 Picea glauca | reverse complement strand
ACATGATAAAGGAGTTCACCCCCCTCCGGGCTACATCTCCTTGAGCCTCCATCAATGGACTTGGCTCTCTGGGATTAATTAGTCAAAAGTTCTTTTACAAGATGCTGCTCAACTCTAATGGAAAAAAAGACTGCACCATTGAGATCAAAACACATAAAAACTCCAAAAATGACTAATAGAACTCTGAAAACGGATCATGGCTCATCCGGGCATGACCTCTTCTACATGTGGCCATAAGCTTCCATGAGCTTCTCTTTGGTAAAAACACCTGTAAAAGTCCTCAACAGCCTCTGAAACCTGTCCCAATGTGTTCATATCATATCAATTAGCCAAAAATGATTATTCAATCACAGAAAACAAACATAGGCTCACCAAAACACATCCTCAATCAATGAGGGCTTCAAACTCCCTGGAGCTTGCTAAAACTTCAATGGTGAAAAACTTGCAGAAGAAGTCTTCAAATGGCTGTGAAAATAGTGCCAATGGATTCAGAATGTCCAAAAACCCCTAGCTGGGCTTTTACGACACCTCAATCGGCCAAAATATGAAGAAGATAGGCCTCCTCCATTTTCCTCCTTCAAGCTTGCTGAAACTGGTTCGCCAAAATGCACCCTTGTTCATTAAACCTGGCACACACGCAATATATAGCGTAAAAACTTGGCACTGGGCGCAACCGTGCCAACAGTGCAAACCGTAGAACGGTTAGGGCACCTCTAGCCCCTAACCGCCTAGCACTTGGGCATATGGGCCATATGACCTCGCGTGTTGGGAAAATGGGCCAAACGGTTTAATTGCTCCAACTCCCCACGCATTAAGTTACGGTCATATGTAATATTGGCATATAGCCATGGGCCAAAAGTTAAACCGTTCAAAAAAACCACGCGCACATTTAACCGGAGGCATGGTCGTATGTAATGGCATAAAACCAGGGGTCAGGGCTAAGCCCCGGCCCGACCCCCCGCCACACATTACAACATGTTAATTTAAATATAAACAAACTCGTATACATTACAAGAACTAATGTGTGGTATAGTGGTTGGCGGACTTTGTTAAAGCGCTTGTATGGTGGGGAGGTCCGGGGGTCGAATCCCACGGCCTCCATAAAGTTTTAATTAACAAACCAAAAATCCAATTCCGGGGTGCCATGTGGCAACCCATGATTGGGCCACGTGGCACCCTACCATTCGCCCAAATGATGCCACGTGTCACAATAACATTTGCCCAAATGTCAGCTAATCACAAACCACCACGTCAGCAGGTGCCATGTCACCGTACGGTCGCCACGTCAGCATGTACTGACTCTGCCACATCAGCATCCGTATGGACTGTACGGACTGCCCAGTGAACATCCATTTTTTTACTGTTTGGCAATTCGGACAGATCGCAATATCTCTCGCTCCCGACGTCCGTTTGAGACGAAACAAATTGCGTTGGATTCGTGACGACGAGGGTTACGCTCTCATTCGTTTTGAGGCAATTCTGAGAACGTTGATTTTTGAGCTAAAATTTGACCCCTGGTCCAGATTTTGATCAAGGGTCTAGAAAAATAATGTAAAATAAATCATATATGCAGAGAGAAATATCCTCTCCTCTTTCGCCCATATTAAAGAAGAAACCTTTCTTCATTTTAAGGCCTTATACTTTGAACCTACAAAGGAACCCCTTCGAGAAGGTGCCTAACTCTTGGATCATATCCCTCAAGTGATCAGCGTGGAAGATAATGAGAATATTTGTAGACCCATATCAGAGGCATCAATGTGGCCATTCATCATATGTAGTCAGAAAAAACCCTCAATCCAGATGGCTTCTCATCCCACTTCTACAAAAAATGCTAGGACACAATCAAGTTTGACCTCATGAGGATGGTGAAGTATGTGAAGAGATCTGTGAGAATGAGAGGTAATATCGACTTTGCCTTCTTATCTTTAATCCCTAAAGATGTCAACCCCTCCCCTTTCTCTAGATTCTATCCCATTTCTCTCTGCAATGTCTCCTACAAAATAATTTCCAAAATCATAACCAATTGGATAAATCCTTTCTTTCCCAAGCTGATTTCCCCAAACCAAGGGGGCTTCATGGAAAAAAGACAAATATTGGATAACATCATTTTAGTACAAGAAGCTATCCACTCGAGAAAAACTCAGGGTGAGAAGGAGATGAGCATCAAACTTGACATGGCCAACACATTTGATAAAGTCTGACACAATTTCCTGTTGGAAGTTCTAAAGAAATTTGGCTTTCAAGAAAACTTCCTTCATTGCCTTTATGCCTGCATTGCCTCTCCTTGGATAACTCCTCTAGTTAATGGTCATCCCACTCCTTTTCTTCGTGCCTCAAGAGGCCTAAGGTAGGTATGCCCACTCTCCCCCATTCTTTACATTCTCATCACAGAGGCTCTTAGTAGATCCCTGGATCACGAAAGGAAAGAAAAAAACATTCCAAGTATCAAAATCATCAGAGGAGCGAAGAGAATAAATCACTAACAATTTTTTTATGATACTATCCTAATCAGTGGGGCGTCCACTGTCTTGGATACTGATTTAGAAACAAAGTGGATTTTTTCACCAAAGCCTCTAGTGGCCTTATTAATAATGCTAATAACAAAATTTACACTTGGAGTATCAGTTTGAGACTTACTATGGATATTGGTAGAATCCTGGGATTTTCTTATGAAGAAAAGTGGCAGTCCTTCAAGTATCTTGGAATCCCCTTGTGCCTCCGCCTCTTGGCTTCCTATTTTGGACAAGAGGATGGGTGCATTGTATTGATCAAATCTATCTTAAGTGACCTCCCCTTCAAATTTTCTACTCTTCTAGCCGTTGCCTCCTTTAAGCAGGGCTTTGCTCGTGAAATTAGGTGCTTCTTGTGGTAAGGGGGGAAATACAATTCTAAAACTTCCATATAATTAGATAGAGAATATATTAAGAGCCCCTAAATCTCATGGGGGATTAGGTATCAAGGACCCCTCCCTCATGATTAAGGCCCTTCGAGCGAAAATCCTTTGGAGATTGGTAACGGGAAAAAAGGAATGGTGGAAAAATGCCATCTTAAGAAAATATTTATCAGGGTCTTGTTTAAGATGTCTAGACGACCCACCTAATCAGTCAGCTAGCTCTCAGATATGGCACCTATTAAAAGCCTCACTCCTATTTTTAAAGATAAATTGACATGGATCCTTGGGAATGGAAAAAGGATTAAAATCTTGTAGGACAACATCATGGGAAATCCCCCCCTCATTGAATTCAAAATATCTTTCCTTTGAAAGATTGGCTAGACAAGCAAAATAAATTCATCTTGTTTGACATCTCTTCTTGGGATGAAACCTTTGGCCATCGGTTTGGTTGGAATTTTGGAGAGGTTCTAGACCCTCTTTAAGATCTATTTTTTGTTCCCCTTCATAAACTTTAGGGTTTCTCCCCCACCTTGCTTTCCATTAAAGATACGAGAGGTTGGGGAAAGCATGGATTCTCAGTCAAAAAGGGGTATGAAATGCAGTTGATGCAAGAAGAACTCCCTCCTAAATATGGAAGGTGGAAATTGATCTGGCACTCGTACTACTTCCCCAAAATTAATGCTTTATGCTAGATCAGAATGCATGGGAAAATACTTATGAGAGAATCTAATAAAAAGAGGCATCCAGGACCCCTCTAGGTGAGTTCTTTGCTTCTCAGCTTTTGACTCTTCCTCTCACATTTTCTTGCATTGTTTTTTTTCCAAGGCAGTTTGGTCCTTAGTCCTTCAGGGGCTTAGTTAGAGAACTCGGTGGCCATCCTCCACAGAACATCTTTCGAGCCACTGACATTAGGTTTATTTGGGCTCCTCCAGTGGACAACCCATTTTCAAGCGAGTTTGGTGTGCCCTCCCGAATTTTGTCTATTGGAAACTGTGGCTAGCTAGAAATAAGGGATTCTTTCAGGGGATTTGTCCCCCCTAGACTATGTGGAAGCCAACGCGTTAGGCCTCCTTTCAAAACTCTTCAACTCTAAAGGCCTTGAAATCATCTCTCCTGAAGCCCTTGACCATTGGGAAAGCAAGTGGCTCCAACATATATACCTTCGAGTATCTCTCTCTCTCTCTCCTAAAATCCACCCCAGAACATCCTAACAACTTCAACTCACTTATGTGGAGTTTTCTCAGTGGCTTCAATATTGTGATCATCATACTTTATGCTTTGATGGGGCCTCAAATCATAACCCTGGGGTGGCAGGTGTGGGAGGGGTGCTATATGGCCCTGGAGGGAAAATAGATTTGAACTTCTCTTGGAGTCTCAACCTTGCCTCTAATAATCAAGTAAAAGCATACACTCTTTTTCATGGCCTTTTCGTTACCAAAAATTAAGGCACACACACTCCCATTGTTCCCTAGGACTTTAAAAATACCATTAGACACCTACATTTCAACACTCTCCACGCAAACTTGTGACTACACTCTATGTTCATTAGAATTCAAAATCTCATCTTGGATTTCACTCAGGTAGACTCGTGGCACATATTTTTTCATTTAAATATCGTTGTTGACCTCCAAGCCAATCTTGGCTCTACTGACCGGGTTGGGTTTCTTCGTATGATTAATGGTTCTTGGGCCCCTTGCCCCATCCCCTAGCCCCTTCGCTTCACCCATGTCTTGTTCCCTCACCCTTATTACGCATTGGCATCCACCCCTTGCAACCGCTCCACTTGTCTTCCTCTCCGTGCTTTGGTTATTTTTATGCTTCCTCTCGTCATGTTGTCTAGAACCTTCCTTCTTGGCTCTTGTCCCCCCTTGTACTACTTGCCATGAACTCAATCATGCACTTTGTTAATTATTCCCCTACGTGGTGGAGGTCATAGATGGGAAATCCCTTTTGTTAGCACTCCAAGAGTCTTTCCCTGACTAAAGGGAATGAGCTTGGTAACATAAAACTTATTTAGTTGGATGGAAGAATCTGCACAGTGGATCAATCTATGAATTGTTAAGCCTCACTTAGCCTAAGACTATGATGAAGGCATTCCAACAAGCAAAGTCCTTTCTCAGATGAATTTAAACAAATAAGGAATATAGAAGATTACTGTATCGACAAACTCGATACACTAAAAGCATATACAAATGGTCAATTACAATAGTAAACTATATGTGGGATCTAAATCCACTAATGCAACGCAACAATGACATCTCTCAATCATCAAATGAATTATAGACACAATGAAACTTTGCAATTCATCCACATATAAAGAAAAGAAAAGAAAGGTAATGGAAGTCTGATCAAAATCATAGAGGGGAAATTCTGCATTTGGATATATACTCAACAATATCTAAGTACAGTTTGCTTACAATTGACAAAGTTTGAACTACAGTCCTCAATACTGCTCTCACCTCTACCTCCTCCATTTCATATTCGTTGGAGATCCCCAAAAGCTGGATCTCAAAACTACTTGGCAAAAAAAATCTAATCTGTTTACAAAATAATAGGACTGATATCCTATATCTAAGGGATAAGAATCCCTATCAAAGTCTAAGTCTTCTGCTGCCATCTAGGCTTTCCTTGATGAAGAAGTCTTCTCGAATTGTCTTCAACAACTGGGTCATGAATCATCACCTTCGACAACTGGGTCATGAATCATCACCTTCGGAGATGAAAATGAAGTCAAACTTGACCAAACTTCCTTTGCGTTAAGGACAGACTAGTTTGCAGCGCAGAGTAAAGGCAGAAGACTGCTAGCGCTACAAACTTCTTGTAGGAGACTGACTTCAAACTAAAGTATCCAAATTCTTTGAGAAACTGTCTATAAATTTTTATCCAGTGCTTGTGCTTTAGCTTCTTTTGAATTACTCCTTACCATTTCCACTGAACTATTGTAGATATCCTCATCTAACCCGAAGGAGAGTTCTTAGGAACTTCTTGCTATGCCACAATGTCTCTGGCTTGGCAGCATTTATGCTATTTAGTGGAGTTTGATCATATATTGGAACAATGGTAGAGGTTACAACATTGCTTCTTCGAGGTGACAAAACTGATACAGATGGAAAACTTTCAGAAGTTGTTGCATGGGTAGGTCTGTCAAGAACAATAGCCATTGAAGAAGTTATGGCCATGCTGATTGTCCCAATCAAAAGCATTTCTATTCTTTTGCAAAGCACCATTTGAGCAGTAATCTGGAATATTTGTTTCAGCTGCATCATTTGACATATTATATGAGTAATCACTCATAATCTAAATCTCTGAACTGAAATGATTGCTAGTAATCACTCACTGCAGTTGCACACACAACTATAAAAACACTGACAAGGATGCCTAGTCCCTCTGGCCAAAGAAATTGATTTTGCCATAATGGAGAAAGCAGATATTGAGCCAGATTTTAGCCCCACAAGTTCGAGAGCAGTTCTATGAGATCTGGAATATTGTATTCTTTATGAAACTTGGCATAATTAGCACTGCCCAGGCGACCTTTGTAATCATAAAGTGCGTACAATCTGTCGCTCTTGTTCTTTTTCTTGTAGATGAATCCCAGGTTGCTTGCTGAACAATTGCATCTAAATAGTAATATCCTGCCCAACTGTAAATGATGCGGGTGCAATAGAGACAGACACACCAAGTGATGCACTCAAAAAACCTTGTAACTCTCATTTCTCGTTTCCTCCATGTAATGCACCTCTGATTCCCTGATGATTTCATCGATCCCATCCCTATAAACAAGTGATCAATTACTTGCATTCCGCTTACTGCACAAATATCTTCACTTCTCTGATTCCAAAAGCTTCATTGGGGTGTTGCCTGTGCCCCTTCAATGGTTCTAACAAAGGCCGGAACGCCTCCCACTCTTGATCTGCAAAGCGCCCACTGTCAATGAATACTGCAACCACTATGAATTCCTCTATGTCCGCCAAAACTTTTGGAGGCTTGAAATCCCACAAATGGAGGGCTTTGATTCATCTTCCATGATTTTAACGAAATCTTGAATAATGAGTTACAGATCAGATTGATTGATTCATGGTACACATTCCATGGTATTAATGCTCGGATCTCTGTGTTTGGTCAAAGGACAAGCCGAAGTTTGAATCTGATTGCACTCCACCAAAACCGAAGTTGTGTTGGAACCGAAAACTTGGAGTGGAACTAGAACCAAAACTTGCATGCAATCAAACATTCTGGCACCTGGTGTTGAGACTTCCCACCTGGGGCACAAAATTCGACATGAGATCTGTTAATGATATTGGTGAATTATTTCACGTAATGACAAGCCAAACCTCCCTGAAATAGACACAAAAATCGACGATCCGTGAGATGTTGTTGACATATTAACATTCCTCTAGACCTGCGCAATCTCTCATGACACCTGGCATCATGATATTGTTTGCAGACATTTGACGCATAGCAGTTTTAAACTCTGCGTTTACTTCTGGGAATAATCCCACACGGAAGAGGGAACTCTATTCCGTTATTTTGTAAAAATGCAAACGTTTACAGTGCACCATCGATGAAATGAGCCTGAGGCTATTCTAGGATGCTTGGCGCTGGCGCATAGTGTGCTAGGCTTGTGTTGGTTTATGTGTTGTGGATAACCTGTGGTTATATGTGTCGGTGCTAGCTCGGGGACTATGAGCTTGGCCTTCGAGCCATATTTAATTAATGAAGACCTGTAATAGCCCGAGAGCCTAAATTTAAGGCCCTTAGGCCAATAAGCTTTTTTATTCAAAATTATAAATAAAGATTTTTTATTCAAAATTATAAATAAAATCTTGATCCAATAAAACAACATTTTTTATTCAAAATTATAAATAAAAACTTGATCCAATAAAACAACAGGCCTTTAGGCCAATAAATTTTTTTATTCAAAATTATAAATAAAAACTTGATCCAATATTTTTTTATTCAAAATTATAAATAAAAACTTGACCCAATAAAACAACAGGCCCTTAGGCCAATAATTTTTTTTATTCAAAATTATAAATAAAAACTTGATCCAATAAAACAACTTGAATAAACTGTTTTATTCAAAATCCTTAGGCCAATAATTTTTTTTATTCAAAATTATAAATAAAAACTTGATCCAATAAAACAACTTGAATAAACTGTTTTATTCAAAATTATAAATAAAAACTTGATCCAATAAAACAACTTGAATACACTTTTTTATTCAAAATTATAAATAAAAATCCTGTAATAGCCCGAGAGCCTAAATTTAAGGCCCTTAGACCAATAAACTTTTTTATTCAAAATTATAAATAAAAACTTGATCCAATAAAACAACTTGAATAAACTGTTTTATTTAAAATTATAAATAAAAACTTGATCCAATAAAACAACTTGAATACACTTTTTTATTCAAAATTATAAATAAAATCTTGATCCAATAAAAAATAAACTTTTTTATTCAAAATTATAAATAAAAACTTGATCCAATAAAACAACTTGAATTGGCTTTTAGGCCAATAATTTTTTTATTCAAAATTATAAATAAAAACTTATCCAATAAAACAACTTGAATTGGCCTTTAGGCTAATAAACTTTTTGATTCAAAATTGTAAATAAAAATTTGGTCCAATAAAACAACTTGAATTGGCCCTTAAAACAACTTGAATTGGCCGGTCAACAAACTTTTTTATTCCAAATTATAAATAAAAACTTGATCCAATAAAACAACTTGAATTGGCCTTTAGGCCAATAACTTTTTTATTCAAAATTATAAATAAAAACTTGATCCAATAAAACAACTTGAATTGGCCTTTAGGCCAATAAACTTTTTGATTCAAAATTGTAAATAAAAATTTGGTCCAATAAAACAACTTGAATTGGCCCTTAAAACAACTTGAATTAGCCCTTAGGTCAATAAACTTTTTTATTCAAAATTATAATAAAAAACTTGGTCCAATAAAACAACTTGAATGGGCCCTTAGGCCAATAAACTTTTTTATTCAAAATTATAAATAAAAACTTGGTCCAATAAAACATGCCATTGATATAAAAGTTAATGGCACAAGGAACACATAAATACTTAAAAAAACGATCAATAGGAACTTTATCAAGGATCAATGGAAGATTTGAGGATTATAACAATGGGCAAAAGACCAAAAAAAAAAAAGAAAAATTTAGCATGAAATGATGAAGGCATTAGAAACAAAATTTAAAAGAACATTTAACACCTTCCCTCCTCAATACTTGGATAGTCCAGTTTCTGAGTTCTCCTTCTTCATCCCTCACCTTGCTTGTGCTAACACAACCCTTCAGATTCGTCCCTCTGCTCTTGTTGCAACCTACACGTTCAAAACCTCTCAGTATTAGAGCTATTACTCTTTGTTAGTTTGGCTATCTTGTGTGGCCATAACGGTCTTAAATGCCAAAGCTGTGGTCGTCACCCTTAGAATTCATACCGACTCATGGCGCTGCATTTGGAAGGGTTGGGAATTAACGGTTTTATCCTCTTGACAAGACAATATTCGTCATTTCTTACTCAGTCATTCATTCAATTTCAATTGGGATCCTCCCATGTTTTCATTCATCCCATCCTTAGCGGCACCGAGTCCCCTCCTCCTTGCTCTCCGGTAATACCCTCAGGCATGGCCAACAACTGTAGAAGCACGAGCTCAAGATTGGATCCAATGGAGCAGGACATTAAAGACCTCAGGAATTCTGTGCAGACAATACAAGAAAGGCTCAACAACCTATCTGCTCAGGTCTTGGTTGTGCTAGAACTTTCACTTCAACTCAGGCAATGGATTCAAACTCTCCACGATGAAGGAAATGCTATTTTCCTTCAGTTGGATAGTGCACAGGCTCGCCCGGTGCTTCATGGAAAAAATGAGGAAGATACAACCATCTCTGAGGAAGGATCTTCGCATGCTTGATTAGCCCTTCCAGACCTCAATTCTCCACCACCTTCGACATACAGGGCTGCCATGGCCAAAAAGGCCAATCCCTCTCCCGAAGAGTAATGCAAAGTTTATCTTGGTTTTTTCTTGGAATATTTTACAAAGTGTTTATTGTTAAACACTTAGAATCTGAGTATGAATGTAAGTCCTTAGTTAAAAATGTTTTGAATACCATGTCCAGCTGGTCTATGCCAGGGGATATCTCTCTGCATTCTCTGTAATTTTTGGAAATTCTTTGTACATTACCTTTCCCTGGGGCAACCTTTACTTTAATATAACTTTACCAGTTTCAGTGAAATTGTTTTTATAAAAACCAAATGGTAGTGGGACTTCTTTCCTTTTCAACACTCTCTCTTTCATAGAGAAATGTACATCTTTTCACAATAATACAAACATTGTTTCAATCTAATTTTCTTTGTGCACATTTCACTCATTTTTATTAATGCTTCCATTTGTAGCTTAACTTAATCTTATATGTTTAAGTGTCTTACTATGTTTATCCTAGAATCAAATAATTCAATGTCTTCCATTTTAATCTCTTCTTATCTCAAACAAGTATACTATATTTTGTTTTATTATTGTATGACTCCCCTGCCCTCCCCTCCCCTTCTTATGTATTAAAAACACCATTCATTCAATCAATAGTCATATGTGTGATAGTGAAATGAAACTATGTTTTTCATTAATAAATATTAATATATGCAGACTCTTATTTTGTTACAACCTTAGCCTTGTGTTAGTAATAACAAGAAGCCATCTTTTTCATCAATTAATATGTAGACTATTGTATTTGGTTACAATATTAACCTTATGATTCCTTGTATGTTACAATCATAGTCATCGTAATATTTTTAAATTCTTATTATGCAAATATATGTTTAATACCTCATAGTACCTTTTTATTTTTTTTTATTCAATGGAAATTAGGTATATGTCATTGTGCGCTTGTAAGTCCCTCATATTGCTTTGTTCAAAAAACACCTCTTCATTGAAACTTCTCTCCTAGCTTTATCTTTTGGTTATACCAAGACTATCCCTTGTTTAAGATGCGAGGAGGGCAACATTAACTCATTTCTATTACAAACCTTTAAAATTCACGCTTTGGTCTTAACTATCAATTTAAATCACATTGGAGAGAAAACTAATAAACTCCCTTAAGAGAACAACTCATGAACAAAATTGCACAACTTGTATTATCTATTTCAAAAACATATATTTATATTCACATAAAAAACACTCTCATTTGGCACAATCTCATTTTCATTATTTTCCTCTCATACCTTCATCTTTTATCCACAAATTCCTATTCACAACATTACCAAACGGTGTCAAATACAAGAATACACACCAAAACCAACCTAGAGGCCATTTTTTCCCTGATACACACCAAAACCAACTTAGAGGCCATTGTTTCCCCAGTCCACTCACATAAATCTTCAACATTTTATTACTTGCAATTTTAATTTAAAATCCATTCAATGTCTTTCATTTTAGTATCAAAGCAGGGGCAGAGGATAGAATTTC
>JZKD02S2024977.1:123543-145292 GCA_000966675.3 Picea glauca | reverse complement strand
AGCGTAGTTTATACATTTTTTTGTTTGTTTGTTTTTTCCACTTTAGTTTTTTAAGTTTTTCTTTGATTATTTTTAATTATATAAATTTGTTTTTTAATTTTTTTTTTCTTTTAATTTCAATTCTTTTATTTTTCTTAGTTTTTTTTAAGTTTTTAATTTATCAAAAAAAAATCAATTATATTTTTTGGCTAAATATTTAAAAATAATGTTATTTAACTACAATGATTTTCAATGTATTAAAGTAAAGGTAAAAAATGTGTTAAAAATGATAATTTTCCACTATATTTATAAAAATATCGAACAACCATAAATTAATAAATTAATTAAGGAGACGAAAATCATATTTTTAAAAATGTAAATGGTAAAAAATATTTTTAAGATTGAAAGAAGCATGAAAAAATGACAAAACATTGTTGAAAAAAAAATGAAAAAAGATGAAAAAACAAACATTTTAAAAAAAGTGGAAACATTATGTATGAGAAAATTTAAAAATATAAAAAAACCACCTAAAAAGGGAGGGGAAGGGAAGGAGGGTGCTACCGATAGTACTATTTTTAAAAACGGGGTAAAAAACTTGACTCCCCCAAAAACGAGAACTCTATAAAGTTCTCGTTAAGTTGGTAACTATGTTGTGGTCGCCAAGGCACATATGCAACAATAAAAAATTATACACTTGAGAAGCGAGAAGAAATCAATCACATCTAGCAGTGATTCAAATGAATGTAAAGAAGAAAGTGATGTTCCAAATACAAAGCCTGAAGGGGACATGCCCAAGATATCCCTTGCTGCAATAATAAGAATAACACAACCACAAACATTGAGACTAAGGGGGCTCATGAAAAAAGAGTATGTCACCATACTTATAGACATGGACAAAACCCATAATTTCATAGATATAACTGTTGCAAAGAGATTAAATCTATTTGTATATCCAGTCGCAGATATAAGAGTGATGGTGGCAGATGGAAAAATAATTGGAGTTGGAAAGTGTCACAAGGTCAAGCTACAAATAAAAGACTATGAATTGGAATATGGTTTCTACACGGTGCCCTTGGGAGGAGTTGAAATTGTCCTGAGAGTTCTATGGTTACAAACATTAGGGACCTATTCAGAAAACCAAAAGACACAATTTATTAAACTCAAATGGGGAAGAAAAAAATATAAATCGTAAACCCGACTTATCACATAGCAAATACTGAAAGTAGATACTAGCCTCGTATGTTGAATATTTTTTGGCCTTGTTACACTCCACTGCATGCTTGATGTAGTCTATTTTAATATGGGAATGATTATGTTAATACTCCATCATATGAAAAGAACTCTGCAAATAAAAGAAATAAATTGTACAATAGTAAGAAATTCGTTATAGTTGTTTTGGGTCCATGATGTTTGGAGTCTATTGATTTTTAAATAAAAGGAAAAGTGACCAACTAATAGAATAAAGGGTCTCAAACCCAGTTCAATGTGCAACAATTGAAATTAGTTGATGTTAATGATTAAGTTTGATGGCATGATCGTTGATAGTTGGAATTATGAACAACATGTCTATAAACTGTATTGTTATTCGATCAAACATGTGTGAAGAAAAGGTGAAAATACAATTGATGGGTTTGATAGTCGTGAAGTTCTGCTTTGGGTTTGATTTGGAAGTTGTTGTGTCTTTAACTTTGAGATTGCCTACAGTTTAAAACGTTTTTTGAAAATTAAGGGTATGTTATTTTAAGAACAAATGTTATTTTATTTAATGGAACATTGTCCATTACATTTCCCATTCATTATATCATTTTCCGCTCCTTACAAACCCACCATCTTCCCAGATTAATTTTAATTCCTTGTTTTGTTATTGTAAATGACATTTCAAAAGAAATAATAAAAAAGAGAAGGAAGTGATTGTTGTTTAAATTGGAAATGGAAGTATTATTTTGATATGGAAGTTGCATCTATGTTGCTTGAACAGTATCCACTAGTGGTCCTCGTCCATGCTACCACTTTTTTTTCATTACCAACCCCTCATCTTCCCAATAACCCTATCATTCCCTGTTCAATAGCAATTAATTATTGATTTGAGTAGTATGATGAATGGATCAATTGCGTGTGCTTCTGTTGAGGATGATAGAGCCAACCTTTGATTTTATTTAGGTAGGGTTGATGCATGGATTGTCAAGCGTTTTCATAACTGATTGGAACATTGCTTCATGATGAAATTTTTCAGTAGAGGCAGTAATGGAAGAGGAAATAGAGGCAGGGGAAATTGGCATAGTGGTCATAGAAGACTTCGATTCTCCATACAGTTTGATGTTGACCCCCAGTAATTTAACTATCTTTTCCAAGTTGGGTTCTTCAACCTAGTAGGCTAAGGGATCCTCCAACCCTGACCTGAAAGACCACCCTTCCAAGCACATCAAAACTTTTATGGCATCCTAGTCCGTCCTCATGTATCAATGCGACCATAACTGCCTGCCAATGATGGTTGGAAAGAGATTATCCATTAGCTTGTTGTTCATCACCATGGTTGGCCTACTACTTTTTTTCCATTACCCCCTCCACCACCAAAGAATCAAATTCCTCAAGATGATCATGTTGTCTCACCCGTGTAGTCATCTCATGCCAGTAAGAGATTAAAAACCGATGTCCCTGAGCCTGTGCAGGACAAGGGAAAAGGAGTAGCCACTCCCTCCAGCTCATCCAAATAATATTCCAAATTTGTGTCTTCCCTCCTTCATCTTAAGGATGATTGTTCTCATGTTATCAATGCAGTTCAGCCTCAAGGTTCCAACCAGCCAAAGGCTGCCACATAAAATTCAAAAGAGGATAGCAATGAAAAGAGGCCAATGCCTCTCACAATAAATATGGTTTTTGACAATGGTTAATATTATTTTTATGTTAAAGACAATATTTTTACTTTGACAAAGTTTTGGGACAACAAACATATATTTAGGAATTTCTTTTGGACAACATGGATATGATACTTTTGGATATGGTCATATTATATTTTGTTGATATTTAAAATATTTGATCATAATTATGAGAATGGGAGTTACACGAAGGATATATTTGGAATCAAATGATTGAGTTTTTATATTTTATTGTTTGATGATTATTAGAAGGAATAATTGGGAATCACAAGGGGTCCCACCTATTTAGTTATTATTAATTAATACCTTTATTTATATATACTATTATTACTTGTCTCAACTAATTAGTTAAGCTAATTTGACTTAACTAAAGAAAGGTAGTTGAACTACCCTAACTTATTGAGAAGGAATAAAAGCTCAATGAGATGAAGAGACAAGGAGATAGAATAAAAGGAGAAATACAACCATAAGGTTTGCTCTATACTAGTGATATATTTTCAACTTTCATTCATTCTGAATCTACTAGAAAGCTTAATTATCTTGATGAAAACAAGGACTTATTGAAGGCAACATGATTCAAAAACTGAATCACATATTTCAACAGCTTGTTTTAAAGGTGTATGATTTATCTTTGGAAGTCTATGTATTTTTGTTTGTGCATGAATTGAATTTCATGACTGATAAAGAATATCTTGGAGAGTCAAGTGACAACATTTTGTGGCACGTTGATCCAGATCTTTAGCTTCAGTTTTATTCTTGTTGTCAGAGTCTTTTTGTATGGTTCCCATCGAAGGCTTCTAAATTTGACTTTGGTCTCTACCCTCGCAGGGGTTTGTAGAGAGAACTTGATTTTGTATCTCAGAATGAAATAAATGAAAAATCATATTACTGTTTCAGTCTCACACATGTGTTTGAATGATCTGGTTCATTCTTTTTCTTTTATCTCCATGTACACATTTGTATAATTTTTGTACACATTTATGTAACTTTGTTTAAGTTCATTTATTTTACACTGTTATTGTTAACACATAAAACCAATCTTGATCCTTTGTACTTAATACTTGTGGATTAAGTGATTGTTTTTTTTTAGGCTATAAACCCCGGGTAACATTCTCAACTATCTTGTCTTAGCCCGACAAGATCTGAAAAATCTTGAGTCAGGTTTTACATACCTTTTTCCTCAATAGACACTAATTGTGATGGCATGGGGCCCTTCACACCAACAATTCAATCTCCTTCATCATCCATAGCCTCGAACTTTTCTGGTGTCGATCATCATACAACCTATGCCAGTAGCCAATTGTTTTTGTGTTGTTCAAATTTGGATCACACCTCCCCATTGGGAGTATTTTGCTCCCCAAAAGCTACCAAGGATAGTGAGGGATCTTTCTTGCAATTTAATTCCTCTCATACCACACCAATCTGCCATATCTATTTCTGTCCTCTGTGAGTTAACCACTCCTTATGCTGCAAAATTGTGTCTTCCTTCAACTCTTCCAAAGTGTGTGGTGCAAAGTATTCAACAATAGGAAGAACCTGATGGTCCTCTTCATCCATCATGGAAGGTTCAAATAACTTCACCATCGAACTAATTTGCATACAAGGAGGGAATTTTAGCCTGAAGGCATTCTCATTCACTTGCTCAATGATGTCAAATAGTTTGTATCTAAGGGGATTGAGTTTCATTGTTTCTCCTTGCAATCACTCTTTATGGAGGTAAAGCCACACCTTGTCTCCAACATGGAATTTATGATTCTCCATGTGTTATTAATGCTTGGATTTATACTATTTATATCTCTTCTCAAGCTACTCCTAAACCCTTATATGTATTTGTTTGATATTTTCCACGAATGTACTCTCCTTCCTTTCATCTCCTTGCAACCTTGCTTTGTCCTTCTATTGTCCATAAACAATATCAAATGGTGAAGGAGGTAAGTAACCAAAACATTTCTTGAAAGGAGATTTGTTGGTGGAAGAATGGAGTTCTCTATTGTAGGAGTGTTGAATGTAAACTAGTTGCTCATCCCATGTCTTTGGATGTTTTCTATTGTAACCTTTCAACAATTGTAAAAATGTTTGGTTAACAACCTTGACTTGTCCGTCAGTTTGAGGATGGAATGCAGTGGAATACCTAATCTTGGTATCTATTCTCTCCCAAAGCACTTTCCAAAATATGCTCAATAACTTGTTGTCTCGATTAGATACGATGGAGTTTGGAAATCCAAAATGCACAGAAACATGGTTGAAGAATAGTTCAACTGCCTCACGTCCAAAGATCCTCCTGTTACACGAAATGAACGCACACATCTTGTTACAAAGAACACAACTTATAACAATTTTTCCACTAGCGCTTGCATATTTGGCCAATACACATATTGTTGCATATTTTCCATTGTCTTCGTTGCACCAAAATGCCCAACAACTATGGAATTGTGTGCTTCTCTCATCAACTGAGTTCTTCTGTCCTGAGGTATGCACAACGTGTCCAAATTATATAGAAGCCCATATTGGAGGTGGTATTCATTTCCTTCCATGGAAGTGACTGATATTTCCTTTAGTTACTTGTATACTCCCTCATAGTCTTCACTTAGAAGTTCATGAGTGAAAGGCTCACGCTGCATTATCATGCCAATTGATACAATCTTCTTCAGTGGTGGTCGAGGTAGCATGTCTACTAGCTTATTCATAGCTTCTTTATTATATTCGATTAATAGATGAAATTATTGCAAGAATACCAACCACTTGTAATGCCTCACCTGTTGCATATTGCTTTGGCTTTGCATGTACTAAAGGGGTTGATGATCTGTGTGTATGATGGTCTCTTCTCCTAGGAGATAGTTCTTCCACTTATTTACCACTTGTATAATCACAAATATATCCTTATCATACATGGAGTAGTCAAGCATCACTCCATGAAACAACATTGAATGGTAACACACATGCATTCCTCCTTACATGAGCAATACTCCTAGTGCATACCCATTGGCATCTATCTCTAGCTCAAAATGTCGTTGAAAATTTGGCATGGCTAAGATGGGAGCATCACTAATATTCTTCTTCAAATCTTCAAATTATCTTTGTTGTGGCTTACCCTAATGAAATCTCTTTCCTTTGGTGGTCAAGGTGTGCAATGGAGACATTTACAATGATATTTCTCAAGTATTGGTTTGCTCCCATGAAACTCCTGACCTTTGTCACACTATTGGGAATAGCCCATTGGATGATGGCTACAATATTCTCTGGATCCAATCTCAACTCTCCTCTACCGATCATGTGTCCAAGATATATCAAAGAGGTCTTCCTGAACTCACATTTCTACAAATTGGCGATAAGTCAATTCTTCCTTAAGGTCACTAGTAAATGTGCCATACGTGAGAAGTGCTCTTGCCATGCATTATTGAATATTAGTATGTCATCTAGATATACTATTACAAATGAATAAATGGAAGGGTGTATCAAATCATTCACCAATCTCATAAAAGTTGTAGGTGCATTGCATAAATCGAAAGACATTACTAACCACTCATACAAACCTTGTCTTATTTTGAACGTTGTCTTCCACATATCTTCTGCATTGATCCTCACTTTATGGTGTTTATGTTTTACTTATACACCTAGAAGTTATGGTTCTTCTTTATTATTATAATCATTTAGCACACTAGCTGCATAAATAAGATCATTGAAAGAGAGGCAATCACAGAAACAATATAGACACACAAATTATCCTGAAAAACCCTCTTGGGGAAGAAAACCCAGCAAAAAATTCCTTAATAAAGATAGACCAAAGACCAAACATAAGATCTTCCTCTACTCCTTTACTAGGAAGAGTAGCACACCACTTAACCAAGAAATACTAAGAGATAGGCCAAAAACCCTCCTTGACGTCACCCCTAGTTGCAACATTTTCTCCTCCAAGACTTGTGCACTGCAGAGTTAGGTGTGTGTGTGTCAGAATGAGGCACCGGCCTCTCTTATAAATAGTGGTTTGGATAGCCTATAATTAGGTCTGGGCCAACCTATCACTTTACCCTCTTAATTTACATTTAACTATCAAGACACAAAAGGGCTGACTTTTCCAAAGGCACAATAGGGCCTAATTAATAAATATAGTATAATCATATTATTCAACATTCCCTCCTAGGTAGAATATTCTTCGAAGTTACAATACTTCAACAAATGGTCCTAATTTGAGGTCTATCTTGGTGAAGAATTTGGCTTCTTGCAACTGATCCAACTAGTCATCAATCCTTGGCAGAGGATATCTATTCTTGATGGTGATTTTGTTCAAGGCACGATAGTCAATCCACATTCTCCAAATTTTGTCCTTCTTTGGCACCATGTTGATTGGTTAGCCACATGGTGATGTACTAGATCTAATGACTCTCTACTCAAACAACTACTGCAACTTCTTCTTCACTTCCTCTACATCAATGATGGAATGCCTATACAACACAATGTTAGGCAAAGGTGACTCTAGCAACAAATGAATCTCTTGCTCAACCTCTTACTTGGGTGGTAATCCACGAGGCTCTTGAAACACTTCCTTGTAGGCTTCAATCAATTGTTGTAGTTGCTAGCACTAGTTTCTACTACAGCCTTCCAATGATGCCTTCATCTCCAACTTTTTTCTTTTTCCTTGCTACTTTCCTTCTCTAAAAAACAATACAAACGTATTCATACAACCCATAATTATTATGGCCTGGTGAGTGTTGATCATATAAATTTTGGCTTTGTCCTTGTGTGCATTTATGGAACATGCCTTTCCATCCTTGACTAGTATATATCAATTTTTTTTCTTCCTAAAGATGGCATGTCTCACATACAAGTATTGACTTCCCAAGATGAATCCACATATGTACAAAGGAACCACATCTACAACCACTTCATCAACAAAGTTCTGGTTGATGGAAAATGTGAATTTTCATTGATTTTTCACTTTCAATTTGACATCTTAGCTTACCCATCCCAGGGGGTATGGCTATGGATGATCCTATGTTCTATCTCAAGCTTCTCAACCAATTGTGTAGATATCATGTTGGAAAACAAACCGGGATCAAACAAACAATCCACCTTGATCTATTTCATGTGGATTTTAATGCAGAATAGTTCGATCATCTCCTTCTCCTCCTTGTGACTACAACCAACTAATACTACCTCCTTTTGAATATCAGTGCTATCGATCTTCCCTTCCAAGTTTGAGGTGTTTTCCACCCTTTCCTCAACATCCAATATTATCAATGCTTTCTTCTTCTTCTTTTGGAAATGTTTGGGTTGCTTCTTGAGGTGCAATTGCCAACAATCCTCCTTCATGTGTCCATTTTGATCGTATCCCTCGCTTTGCTTATGAAAAGGTGTTGCTTCTTGTGTTTTTTCCACAATATTCTTCTCATTCCATTTCTTCTTATTTTTCTTCTTTTTCTACTACTTTTGTGGCTCTGTTTTCTTGTGTGTGCTCGATTGTTGCTTCCACTTGTCTCGCTCAAGGTATTGTTCTTGAACACTAGCCTCATCAATCATGTTTAGTATGAATAACATAATTTGATGTTGAATATGAGGTAGCAATGCCCCCAAGTACTTGATTACCATATTTGGGATTTTGAGAGAGACACCCAATTGAACTGCTCTCTTCTTGAACTCTGTGGTGAACTCATGTTGGTGCTCCTCATATACTATTGGATAAAACCAGGCTTTTCTCATGTCCTTGAACACCTCCCAATCAGTCACTGATGGCTCATTTTTCATTGCTTTGCTTGCTGCATCACTTTCCAACCATGCTAAAGTGTGGCCTTCAAGCTTCAACCAAGCAAATGCGATGTTTTGTTTTTCAGTTACTTCATGCACGGTGAAGTATAACTTCATCTATTGTAGCCACTAGTTCAATATGATGGCATAAAATTCCATGGAATATGGCTTGATGTCAACCTTGGCCTCCACATGGAAAGGTACCCATGTCTTTTTATCGCTACATTCACCCATCTCTATCTCAAGTGTATTTTCCTCTTTCTTGGGGTCTTCATGACAAGCCTCTGTTGAGGGTGTTTCCTTACACTTTGTTGCCAATAGTTGTGACACTATCAATGTCAACATGGCCACGCTATGCTCAAGTTGATCCAACACGACCCTAAGATATTCTTCCTCATTTTCTCCATGGTGTTCCCTCACCATTCTCGGTGCTCTACTTCACTATAGCCTTGGCAACAACTCTTGTCCACTTATTTTGTAGTTATTGTAGGTATTTACCATACAGATCTCACTAAGTGTATTTGAACTTAGGCTTTGATACCATATGATCTCTAAATGGTAGTATTATAGCACGTCCATTTCACCAACACGGATCAGTGATCAATAGAATAATGTCCTTGTTGTTTCTTCAAGTGCTTCCAAGAAAAAGACACTAACAATGGTTATAACTTAGACTAGTGACCTATGTCTTTTATTGCAATGTGATGTAAGCTTGAAAGGAAACCTTGAGTGGTGATATTGAACAAGCTTGTACTAACACTTCAAAGAATATCGCATAACTCATTAACAAAGAGTATCTCTTCAATTCACACACAAATAAAAAACAACGACTACACTCCTCTTTCCAACCAAAATATAAATATCAATAACCCAACACTCTCAAGTAGACGATGGATGTGGTTTCAAATTAAAACATGGATGAGGCACTCTAGTGTTTCATGTCAAACAATAAGACTATTATAAATCCATTATCATCCACTCATGATCCACTCTAACCAACCAAGAGACAAAATTTCACATAGACCAAGACTATGGGTCAATACCAAATCAAATCGCTTAGTGTGAGGGGTCATGCAGCTATAGGTAGGAGAGAGAGAGAGAGAGAGAGAGAGAGAGAGAGAGAGAGAGAGGAGGTATACAACCCGTAGGAAAGGGAAGATAACCAACAAATCGTGAGATGTGACGTACGACCCAAGGAAGCTAGAAAACACCGGCCGAAGAGGGAGTACAACACATGGGGATGGAAAAATAGTCAACCAACAAGCAAAACATGGCCCAGAGGGGGTGTACAACCATGGGGATGGAAAAATTCTCAACTAGCAAGAAAAATGCATCCCAGAGGGGGATTACAACCCATTGGGATGGAAAAACGCTCAGCCAACAAGCAAATTTAGCTCGGGGAGTGAGAGGGTGGCTAATAAGAGAGAGAAATACACCAACAACTTTGAGGAAACTGATTTAGCAACTCCCAATTTATCCGTAACAGTTCTGGAATGAGAACCATTGATTTCCCATCTCTGAAAATGACCCAATGGTGGAGGATAGAGAGTTGTTGGGATATGTATTTTCCATTAAAACAATGCAATATGAAGAAAAAAATTCACACTACAAAGATGACTGAATTCTTAGCTCAATAACTAACACAACATCAAAGAAACCATTAAAATACAAATAGTAGCTTCAATAGACCACAAATGCAAGTTAACAAAACAACATACACAACACACACATAAAAATCAATGCACATGAGTACATTATTTACCCTAGAAACCCAAATGGGAAAACCGACATTCAATTGGCTTCTTCCAAGATATTTATTATGCATCGATGGGCAAGTTACAAGCTCTTTGGTTCATCTTTATGCTCCTCAATGAATTCTAGGTAGTATTCCTCTTTATTCTTAGCCAAAGAACCCCTCTTCTCTCTCAATGAAACAATATATAGGAGGTTGGCTCAGTTAGGGGGATAGCTGGAAGGTCAAGCATCCCCCAAGTTCGTTTCGCCTCCACTTTCTTTTGTCTTTCATACATTGGGGAAGAGGTCTCATGAAATTTTTTATTTTTTTAATACATGATCTTTTTTTACAATAATACTCCTGCTTGACTTTACATATTATGTCCTTTCCTTGTGATTTAATTGAATGTAGGGGTGGACATTGATCATGATGGCATGGATCCTTTCACACCAACAATCTGGTCTCCTTCATCATTTGTAGCCTCGAACTTTCCAGTGTTGATCATTGTATAGCCTGTGTTGGTAGCCAATTGTTCTTGTGCAGATCCAATTTGGATAAAAACATATACCCTTTTTATTTCACAAGACCTTTAGATCAATTATAAGAAACTCTTTTTTACCACTACAAATTTCATGAATCTTCCTCTACAACAAAACATCCTATTCCAACTCGATGTTCATATCCAATAATGAATTTTCATGTTCTAGCCATACTAGCAATTCTTCCTCCCCCCTTCATCGAGCGTGGAAGGTTAAAAAACTTCAAATTATATACACTAATAACATGATAGATGCTCATATATGGTGTCAACTCCAGTGGAAAATAATTCCCCCCACCTTCCACACAATCTTAAAGGGACCATACCTAATGGGTTTTTTAGCTTCTCCCTTGGGCCTTGTATCATTTTCTTACTAAGATGTAACAACACCATATATACCACCTAAAAATGATGAGATTCTCCATGTTGAGCATTCCTCTACTTATACCTTTGTTGTGCTCTTTGAAATTTCTCATCCACATTCCTATGTATTTGCTAAAATATTTCGATGAACCTCATGGCTTTGTATTGGTCATCATCTTTCTCTATTGACTTCTCTACAATATATTGAGAAAATTAAATGTGAAACGACATTCAACTCAAAAATCCCAAACATGTCTCAAATAGTGACTCACTGTTAGAACTTTGAACTAATTGATTATAACAATGTTGTGTATAAGGTAGGTTGTCATCCCAAATATTAAGTTGCCTTCTATTAAACCCCCTCAACAAATGAACCACAATAATGTTTACAACTTATGTTTGTTCATCAATCAACAGACAAAAGCTTCTAGTTCTCTTCAATTAGTATCCATCATACCCTATAACTCTCTCCAAAATCAACTTAGAAATATGTTATCTATATAAAAAATAATGGATTTCGTCAATCTAGAATGAACACACATTCTCTAAAAAACCAATTTAGCTACTTCTTGTACAATCACATTGTTTTTACAAGGAATGAATTGTGTCACCTTGTTGAATTTGTTGACTACTACGATTAGATACCATGCCCTTGTCTATTCTTTGGTAATCCTCCAAGGAAATCCATAGAGATGCTCTCCCATGGCCAATCCAATACATGCGAAGGAGTATATGAACCCAAATTCCTATTAGTAGGCTTCAATGTACAACACACACATGCCCAAATAAATTTTGCAACATCAGTTGGCATCTTTTATAAATTTAACAAGATCTTTCTAGCTCCAAATTTCCAACAACTATGGAAATATGGGCTTCTCTTAACAACATAGTTCTACATTCTCCATTCAATTTAGATAGCTTATCATCCTTGTACAACAAGACATCTTTCTAATGATGGTCAGGGTTCTTCACTCCCTGCTACAATTCCACTACAATTGGATGAAATCCTAATATGTCCTCTTCATATTGAATTTGCATATATTTGAATGAAAAATGTCATATTTGCATAATGGTTGTGAGAATTGTTTCTAACCTTGATGGTCAAGATAAGTCTAAATCTGTAATCTTATTTGTAACCCCTTTCTTGTATTCGATGGCAAGGTTTAACTACTACAAATAAGATATCCATTGGGTATACCTTGCTTGTCGCAACTTGTTTTGCATCTACAAAAACTGAAAAGTGTTATGGTAGGTGTGGATCACTATATCCTTCCCTAGAATGTAAGCTCTCAAATGTTTCAATGTTTGATGTAAAAGTTGGTAACTCCTTGTTATAGGTAGGATATACCAACACCTCTCCATTGAAATTTTAT
Organism: Picea glauca; assembly: GCA_000966675.3. Lineage (NCBI taxonomy): Eukaryota > Viridiplantae > Streptophyta > Pinopsida > Pinales > Pinaceae > Picea > Picea glauca. The sequence goes on along the minus strand of JZKD02S2024977.1, from coordinate 132,686 downwards.
GAATGGTAAGCAATCAATCGCCCCCCTTGCATGAGGACTACCCCCATAGCATAACCAGATGCATCATCCTCAATCTCAAAAGGCTTCTACAAATTTGGAAGTCCTAATATAAGTGCTTCATAGATCTTCTTCTTCAAGATGTTGAGGGCTTTCTCTTATTCTTTTTCCCAAAGAAACCTACTCTCTCCGCTTGTCAAGGAATGTAAAGGCATAGAAATCTTTGAGAAATGTAAAATAAACTTTTGCAAATACTACTAAGCACCAACGAAACTTTTTACCTCCTGTGAAATTCATGAGCGTGTGTGACTTTTGAATGATATCCACATTGGACTCAATGAAGTGTCCAAGAACTTTATTTGTTAGCCTCATAAATGTGGCTAGTGTGTTGGTAAGATTATGTTGCATTACTAACCATTCAAACAATTGTTGCTTGCTTTTTAAAACAATCTTCCAAATGTCTTCATCCTCAATCCTCACATAATGGCATCCTAACTTAAGGTCTAACTTGGAAAAATACCTTTCTCCTTGTGATTGGTCTAGCAAGTCATCAATCATTTACAATGGATACCATTTCTCAATAGTGATTGTGTTGAGTGATATAAAATAAACACACATCTACTAAGTCCCATATTTCTATGGAGCCAACACAATTGTGTATCCACAAGGGCACATACTAGGGTTAATAACCCCTTGATATGATAATTATTGTATTTTCCTCTTTATCTCATCACTCTCCATGAGAGAAGTTCGATACAAACCAAGATTTGGTAATCCTGACTTTGGTAGAAATTGAATTTCATGCTCAATTGGTCTTGTAGGTGGAAACCCCTTTGGTTATGTAAAGAAGGCTTCATACTTACACAAAATTCAAATCTTCATTCTTGTCCATCATGGTATCAACTCCCTCCTCCTTTTTCTCTATGATATAATCCTCCTTGTGTTTTACTATCAACATTACAAATTTGTTATTGTTAGTAATTGTCCTCTTATCCTAGTTTGTACAAATTATGGATATTGTCTTCTTCTTCTTACCCTTGTAGATATTGGTAAGGTAGGAACTTTCTTCCTTTCTCAACCTCCACTTGTTGTCTCTCTTGGAGAAGATAATATCTCTATATCATAGATAATGGCTCCCAAGGGAAATTTCACATGCACCTAACAACACATCACACTCCATCCCATCCACAAATCGATTTGAAATACAAACAATGAACTTTCACTATTGAGTGACTTGCAACTTTGCATCCTTCAATAACCATCCCAAAGGATAAGGATTTGAGTGTGTAGTCATCTTTTATTCTCTCTACGATACCAACATTTCAAAAATTAATCTCTTTTGACAACTAGATTCAAAGATCATTGTTATCACTATCTTCTTGATTTGCATCAACACATAGAATAAATTATATCTCGTTGTGTCTAAGGACCTTTGCTCAGAAACATAAATAGACTTTCTCAATCCAATGGATTATATCTTCTCAATAATCTCTCCCTTTTTGACATTGGCAATCTTCGATCGTGGCATCAATGAAACTCTATCAACAACATTTGATGCTCCTTTTATCTCTTTACTTTCAAACTTTCATTGAGTTGTTTTCCAGATTGACTCTATGGAATAAGCACAAGATGCAATGCACAATGATTGTTCTTATCATGACCATCCTCCTTACAATGTTTACAATGCAAGTTCATCTATGTGGCATTAGAAAATTTTCCTCTTTCTCTTATGCTTCCCTTTTCCTTCTTGAGTCTTTCTCCCATATGTTTTGGAATGGCTTGTTCCATCAGTGGGTTCCACACCATGTTTTCTTTCAATATACATGGCCTTCTTACATGCATCATCAATGGTCTTAAATTTGGAAATAATCACCTTCTTTATGATGTGGACGAATAGTCCACCAATGTACTTTGTCATCTTCTTCATGTCATATTGGTTGAAACCAATTGTATGAATTTCCTTTTGAACTTGAGTATATATTCGTGAACTCCTTGTCCTTGTCTTGTCAGAGATGATGCCATTTGAGCTCCCATTCTTTCATGTCCCATAAGATATAATTGGTTCTTGAAAAGTGTATTAAACTCCTCCCAATTTGCAACTTTTTTCTTCTTAGTAAGAAATCTTTCTTGGCATAGACTCTCCAACCATAGTAGTGCATATCCCTCTATTTTCAATGGAGAGAAATAAATATTTTCTATGTTGATAAACTCATGGAAACTAAAATAGAGTTCTAGGTGCCTCAGCCAATTACTTACTCAATAAGGGTTCATTTCACCATCATAAGCCTTTATCTCCACTTTAGCTTCGACCCTAAAAGGGACTTTGGTAATCTAAGGGTCATCTTCTCGATTAAAGGTATTTTCCTTGTCCATATTGGAATGTTGTGGTTTCTCCCTTCCTCTGTTAGAAGTTTCCCCTCCTCCATGTGTATTCTTGTTGACCAAATCTTTAACCAAATCCTATAGGAATGTTTTAATACCTTCTACTCGCATTTCCAACTTCTTGAATCTACGTTCATCTTCATTAACCCCTTGGTCCTCTACCATATTATTTCTACTCAAAGCATGACTACGTGTAATTCTAGGTAACAATGGCTTTACACCTAGCAAATATGCAGGTCTCATCTTCACCATACTTCCTTAGAAAAACAAGGACTTTGCTCCAATACCATACTGATATGTTTTCCAGTGAGAAAGTCCAAATCACCCACTTTATCTACATGATGAATATCGTTCAACAAAATGACTATGTCTAATGAATATTATGGCATACATTTCTTTCATTATTAAGCATTTAACAAAATAGAAATAGGAAACACAGTGTGTAGATGTTCTTAAGGAGAATCCTCATGGGGAATGAACTCAATTTGATATCAATCATAGATGATGTCGAACGATGAGTATTTACCACTGCAAACTTTTATGACCTATGGAATTCCACATCCACAAGGATGTGTTTTACAATGCCTAGTACCCTTGATATAAATCCAAGATCTATCATTTTCCATAAGGAAAACCCTCATGGTTCATGTTGCAATGACTCTTTAAGTCAATTATGATACCTCTATGACTTCCATAGTCAAAGTTTCCAATCTCCAAGCCTCTCCATTTAACCCTTCTCATTTTTGTAGTACACATTCTTATGGGCCATCTCCAAGAGTCAGTTAGATTGGTTTATCTTATCTTGTGTCCCTTCAATTATCAAAGGGTTTGACTTCCCTTTGGTAATCAATGCCAACTATCATGTCTACTCGTTTTGATCATCAAATGCTACATAGACATCCACTCCTTGTTGACATCTATCTAACTAACATAATACCATTGATAAGGCTTCCAACAATCCTTCAATCCACGTATCTAGTCAAATCTTTTGTTTTGGTCGTCACCATATGCACACTAGTTAGTCTAGTTGATATGCTAGTTGAACTTGTCGTCAATCTTCTTTTAGTCAATTCTTCTTTATCAATGAGTCGACTTGGTTCAATCAACATCCTTAGTGAATCTTACCTCCAACCTCTAGACTTATTCTAGTTGATCCAATTTTAAATCACAATCCAATATATGTTCTTACGTGCTTGTGAGTCTCTTATGTTGCTCCATTTCAATGAATCACCTTTTCATTGAGAGCTCTATCTCCTAACATCATATTTTGGTAATATTAGGCATATTACTTCTTTGAGATGTTGAAATGGGTAATGTTAACCCATTTCTATAAAAAAATCCTTCAAAATCACTCGTTGTGCTTAGCTATCAAGTTTACAGAATTATAAAGAAGACCAATAAACCACTGAGAACACTCATGAATTGGATGGATTACAAAATTGCACTTATATTATTTATTTCAAAAAAATACATTGATATTAATATGAAAAACTTACTCTCATCCCACATAATCCCATTCCCATTCTTTTCCTCTCTCAGACCTTCTTCACCTTTTATCCATCACATTCCCATTATTGTCCTCTCTCATACCTTCTTCATATTTTACCCTCGAATTCCTACTCACAACAACACCGAACAATGTCAAATACATGAATACACATGTCAAGTCAACCTTGAGACCATTTCTAGCACTTTCCTACTCACACAACTCCTCAACACTCTCACCACTTGCAATTTTACTCAAACTATGTTTAATGCCTTCCATTATAGTCTATTCTCATCTCAAACCAGTCTACTATATTTTATTTTCATTGTAGAGTATCACCCCTCCCCTCCCCTCCCCTCCCCTCCATGTGTACTAAAAATGTAAACCAATGGGTCATTAGATGCATGATGGTGACTCGATACCATCCTTTTCATAATTAATATGCACATTGTTGTATTTTGTTACAACATTAACCTTATTTTTGCAAATTTGTTATGAGCATAGCAATCATAATAACACATAAACGTCTATTATGTAGATAGATGTTCACTACCTCACAACATCTTAGAACTTCTTATTTATTGAGTGGCAAGCATAAATATGTTCTTATGTGGTTGTGAGTCCTTTTTGTAGTTGCATTCAAATGACTCACCTTTTCAACTCCCTCTCCTAACTACTTCATCTTCTGGTCATACCAAGGCTAGCCATTCTTTGAAATGTCGGAGGGGTACTATCAACTCCTTTATGTCTCAAATATTTCGAAGTCTCTTTTTGGTTTGATTATCAACTTCTGAATACAGTTGGAGAGAAAAAACAATAAACTACCTTAGGAGAACAACTCAAGAATTCAATGAACTACAAAATTACACAAGTTATATTGTGTATTTCAAAAAACACATGTTTATATTAACATGAAGAATTTAATCTCGTATGGCATGATCACATCGCCATTCTTTTCTTCTCTCGTAACTTCATTTTTTACACGCAAAACATTATGAAACAATGTTAAACATTGTAACATACTATATATATATATAAACAATAATAATTACTGGTTAATTAATGAAAGGGCAAGACGTACTTTTTCACCTCATGGCCAGTCAATGCCTATATGTATACTGCCAAAAGGGTCATTGTAATCATCTTATCTCATTATTCATAATTTTATTAAGACTATCTTATATGATTTTCTATTATTTGTCCTTTTTACACTAGATATTGCGAACGAACCTTGTTCATCACATTAGTATCGGAGCTAGTTTTCTGATCTCGACAATTGTCCATACAAACTTTTAGCCACATTAAAAAATATTCAGAGTTTCTCTGGTTGTCTGGTCATAGACCATAATTGACCCTTGGTCATTTGAAGTCTAAAATTTATGCATATAAATCCAAAGGCAAGTATTACCCAAAAAATAAAAGTAAAAAATAATAATAAAAAAGATATATATGGGTCTCAGCTACATAGTGAAGCACCGAATCACCTCAATTATATACACATCAACTGTAAAAGTCACTACAGATTTCATTTGGATAAGGGCAGAGAATTACATGAAAACAAAAAACCAAAAAAGATTATATCTACAGGAATCGTCCAACAACGCTAATTCGACCGTTCATACCAGGACGTAATTAATCAACGAGTAGAAGGTACCGATCGGATCCTCAAATATTAGGTAAGGGCCAAAGATTCCTTTCATTTTCACTGAATTTGTCATCAGCAAATAGAAAGAAATAGAACAATACTTATAGCAGGTGGAAAGTCAGCCGCATTGCTCCATATGTTTACGTACAATTCACGCGGCTCTGAATTCGTAAGTAGTCCAACTATATTACCGTTGTTCATTGGATGATGAATTCTTGACTTAGTTAAAACGATTTGAAGGAAATATTGGTAGGGGCAATACTCAAGATAAAGGTGAAGTAAATCATCAACAAAGGTCCACTAAAAATATAAAATAAAGTGAGGAGTACACGGTGGCATATATATAAATATAAATAAATAAGAAGGAAAGGTAATTAAAAAAAGTTTTTAAGTTTTGAAGGCTTTTTTTTTAAGCTCTAAACTCAAAAGGATTGCATTGCTGAAGTTAAAATAAAAATAAGGAGAAGGAGGAGGAGGTTACAAGTTTTTAAATATTAAGATTAAAAAGGAAGTGAAAATATATACATATTTAATATTCTCAAAGAAATAAGAAGTCGTTGAAGAATTTTTTTTATAAGGGCATTATTTAACCCTTGAAAAAGAAGAGGGGGAAGAGGGATATATAAAGTTATTATTTCAAATAAAAAAATATGAATTCTACAAGGAATTCTGGTTTTCTAGCGAAATGTTATTTTTGCACAAAGTGTCACAAAAATCTTTCCTTAATTGAATTTAAAAATGACATACAAATATAGTCACGAAGTAAAGGATTCAAATCTAGTTGGTGTAAAGAGGTCTTCAAATGTCTAAGTAGAAACAAGCTAGGGGTATGAAGAAGACTCAATTCCAAAAGTTAATCAAGAAAAAGCTAAAAGTATAAGAAGTAAAGATCAAGTTGCAAGGATGCCTTATTGACATTGTAATCACAAAAGTCGATACTTCAACCAATCAATGTATCAACATAAACAAATGACCGATATTCTGAAGAACATTACTTCCACTACAAGTGGTGCTCAAAGTAGAAGCTATCTTGGGAGTCAAAATACATCAAATTTTTTCCAATAACCCTATCAATGCCCAGTTCTACAGAAGATCAAATTAGGGTGGGAAAACTCTTTCACAATTTGACGGTTATGCTCATTGCTTAGAAGATCATATCGTCTCAAGTCCTCAACGATCACTAACTCAAGAATGAAGAATCATGAAACAATATTACAAGTCAGAAAAAGAGATAAGTCTTCCATTAGTATGCATTGAGGAAAAAACTTTTTTAAGGGGAAGACAATGTAACATATATATATAATAATTAATGGTTAATTAATGAAAGGGCAAGAGACATACCTTTTCACCTCATGACGAGTCAATGCCTATATGTATACCGTCAAAAGGATCATTGTAATCATCTTATGTCATTATTCATAATTTTATTAAGACTATCCTATATGGATTTCTATTATTTGTCCTTTTTACATTGGATGTTTTATTAGTGGACGAAACTTGTTCGTCACAAACACATGAATACACATGTCAAAACCAACCTAAAGACCATCCCCTATCCCTACTCAAACAAAGCCTCAACACTCTACTACTTGCAATTTTATTCAAGCTCCATTCAATGTCTTCCATTTGAGTCTCTTCTCATCTCAAACAAGTCTACTACAATTTATTTTTATTATTGCAACGTTCCCCTCCCCTCCCATCTTGTTTGTACATGTTAGGAATATAAGTCAATTGTCACATGTATTAATATTCACACACACTTCAATTTAAACTTAGGCTTGTGTCATAATGAGAGGATGCCATCTTTTTAATCAATTAATACACACACTATTTCATTTAGTTACAATCTTAACCTTGGGATTTCCAGTTTGTTACAATTATAACAATCAAAATCTCTCTCAAATGCCTAATAAGTAATTAGATGTTCAATATGTCATAATATCTCTGAAGTTCCTTTTATTCAATGAAAATAAGATATATGTTCTTATGTGCTTACAATACCTTATGTCACACCATTCAAATGAATCACTTTTTCATTAAGAACTCTCTCTCCAAAGTTTATCTTCTGGAAATACCAAGGCTAGACCTTCATTGAGATGGCATAAGGGTTTCTTTTCTATCATAAACCCTCCAAATTCACTCTTTGGGCTTAATTATCAAAATATATTTATTTAGATTAACGTGAAAAACTTTCATCTACCACAATTCCCTTCACATTTTTTTCCTCTCTTAGACTTGCATCTTTTATCCTCAAATTCTTACTCTCAACATTACTAAACAATGTCAAACACATGAATACACAAACCAAAACCAACATTGAGACCATTTTCCCCCTTACCTATTTACATAACTCCTCCTCAATGCTCCACTACTTGAAATTTTACTCAAACTCGATTCAGTGTATTCCATTTTAGTCTCTTCTCATCTCAAACAAATCTATTGTATTTAAATTTATTATTGCAGAACTTCGTTCCCCTTCCCTCCCATTGTATTAAAAACATTAGTGAGACAAAACGTTAGCAAGATGATCTTGACATGCGTGAGGGTAACATGAAACTATATTTTTCATTATTAATATTAATACACATGCTTTCTATTTGATTACAACTTTAGGTTTGTGTGATAATGACATGAAACCATCTTTTTTTATTAATTAATACGCGCATTGTGAAATTTAGTTACAAATTTAACCTTGAACTTACATATTTGTTACGACCATAACCATCATAATATCTCTTAAGTTCCTATCGTGTATATAGAGGTTCAATACCTCATAGTATCTTTAAACTTCCTTTCTAATTAGTGCCAATGAGATAGATGTTATTATGTAGTTCATGTTCCCTCGTGTCACTCCATTCAAAGTACTCACCTTGTTATTGCGAGCTATCTCTCCTAACATTATCTTTTGGTCATACTTGGCCTAGCTCTTATTTGAGATGTGAGAAGAGGAATTGTAAAGCACTTTTTGTTGCAAATACTTTAAAGCCACTCTTTGGGTTTGACTAGCAAATTAAATGAATTGAATTAAAAAAACAACAAACTACCCTAGGAGAACAATTCAAGAATGGACAGGCTACACAATTTTCGTAACTTGTGTTGTTTATTTCTAAAAACATATATTTATTATAATACGTGGCTTTATAGAAATAGCATGAATCAAGCTCAAGACATGAGGAAGAAAGAAAAACTCATGCAAGGAGGGATAACTACAGAGGATCTAGGCACTCAAGAAGTGCTAGTAGAGCTCAATGACATCACTATTCCCCTACTTATTCAAACATAAATTTTTATGCATGTAAAGAGTCAAGGAGCAACCCATAAGTGTATCATGTTAGGCATCAAAGAAGAAGATACAAACTTGACAACTCGCAAGGAGAGCTTAGGAAGTTTAAGCCACCAACATTTGATGGTGAAAATAAAAGGGGGGATGATGTTGAAACTTGGTTGTTTGGAATCAACAAATATTTTCAATTGTAGAGCTACTCAACTAGCCTAGAAGTCGAGATTGCCATATACCATTTGCATGGAAAAGCTTCTATGTGGTGGGACCAACTAAAGCAAGTCAAACACATTGATGAGAAAATGATTTCTTGAAAGCAATTCAAGAACTGCTTCCATCAACATTATCTTTCA
>JZKD02S2024977.1:104559-123388 GCA_000966675.3 Picea glauca | reverse complement strand
TATATATATATATATATATATGGATTGCCATCCTTTTACAAAGACAAAATTCAATTCGATGAATCTAGGACTTTGGCAAAGACCATTAGAAAGGATAAGTAGCTATATGAGCAAGGAAAAGATAGATATACCTTTCAAAAATATCAGTAGGATAATAAGAAGGATAAATCAGATCATAGAAGGAAGAGATTCAAACTTTCTTTCGATATAAGCAGTCCTAATACATATCAACAAAATCAATATGCTAAGAATGAATCCAATATGGAAGACTCATTGGGAAATGGGGAAGGCTACCAATCAAATGTTGGGAATGTAAATAAGACCACATGTACAAAGATTTCCTCACAAAGAAGACAAAATGAGGATGTTGCACAATATTCAGGAGACTACCGCAATGGAAGACATGGACATAAATATTTCAAGGATATATGCAAACCTAGAATATCAACAGACAAGACATCATACATTGAGGTGGAAGGTAAGATTATAAATCATCTTGTTGCTATTTTAATTGATTCGAGAGCAAGCCATAGTCACATTGATCCTAAAGCAACGGACATATTTCATTTGATAAAAAGTAAGCTTGAAATATCATGGTTTGTTCAGTTAACCACTAGGACCAAAAGAAGGATCAATGAGGTTGTCAGAGGTTGCCCAATAGATCTGAATGGAATGAATAGAAATGTTGATCCGAATATCATACCATTAGGATTATATGATATCACTGGTTGGACAAGCATCATGATGTCTTAAATTGCCATAACAAGACATTTGCATGTCTTGATGAAGAAGGAAAGAAGAGCATTATGCAAGGTACTCTAAGACCCATTTCTACAAGGGAGATTTCAATCTTGCAATGGAAGAGATATTTCAAAAAATGATATCAATTGTATGCAACTCATGTGGAAGAGTTAAACAATACCAAAGGGCCGAGTCTTGAAGATTTTCCAGCATTGTAGAGTTTGAAGATGTATTTAAAGCAATATCAGGGTTACCACCAAAGAGGGATATAGATTTACCTATTGATTTAGTGCCCAACACTGCCCCAATATTAAATGCTCCTTACAAAATAAGAAAATCGGAATTAAAAGAATTGCAAATACAACTAGAAGAATTGTTAAAGAAAGGGTACATAGTCCAAGTGTTTAACCTTGGAAAGCCTCACTACTCTATGTAAAAAAGAAGGTTGGTACATTGAGGCAATGTATTGACTTTAGATAGTTGAATAAAACCACTGTGAAGAATAAATACCCTTTAACCAAAATTGATAGACCTCTTTGATCAACTAAGAGGAGCAAATATATTTTCAAAGATAGATATGAAATCGGGATATCAGTAAGACAATTTTTAGAACTAGGTATGTACATTATGAATTTGTAGTGGTGCCATTTGTATTGACCAATGCATCAATTGTCTTTGTGTTTGTGAATGACATATTCAAAAACTATCTGGATAAGTTTTCCATTGTGTTCTTGAATGACATACTTAACTATTCCAAGTCGAAGGAAGAACATGAACATCACTTGAGATTAGTGCTACAAGTGCTAAGGGAGCATCAACTATATGCCAAGCTAAGCAAGTGCTCTTTTTATCAAAAGCAGATCCACTATTTGGGACACATCATTTCAAAGGAAGGCATAAAAGTGGATCCATAGAAGATTGAAGCCATTAGAGGATGGCCAACACCAAAGAATGTTTCAAAAATCAGAGCTTTTATGGGATTACTTGGATACTACATGAGGTTTATTAAAGGTTTCTCCAGGATTTTTCATTCCATCACTTCTTTACAAAATAAGAAATAGATTTGCATGGACATCAAAATGTGAAGAAAGTTTTCAACTATTGAAGGAGTTACTCACTAATGCACCTATTTTGAAGATTGTAGATCCAAATGAAAATTTTGTGGTATGCACAAATGTTGAAGATTGCAGATCCAAATAAAAAATTTGTGGTATGCACAAATGCATGTAAATAAGGACTTGGTGGAGTCCTTACTCAAAATGGACATATCATTAGTTATGAGTCCAAAAAGATTAAAAACATGAGAGGAATTATGACACACATGATTTGAAGCTTGTTTCCATAGCTAATGCACTAAAGATGTGAAGACATGATTTAATGGAGAAGAAATCTGAATTGAAGACAGACCACAGTGGTCTGAAATATTCGTTTGAACAACCCATTTTAAATGCCAGAAAAACAAGATCGTTGGAATTTTTAAGTGAGTATGACTTTGACATCTAGCGTATTAAAGGAAAATAAAAGAAAATTGTCGATGCACTCAACAAAGTGGTACATGTCATGCATGCTACAGCTATTAGTATGCATCAATCAGATTTAAATAGAAAAATTTTGGATATTGTTATAGACCAACATTACCTGCAGACAAAAGAAAACTTACAGCAAAAAGATGTACAACATAAATTTGAAAATTATAAGTTGAGAAAACATGGAATACTTATGCACAAAAACAAAGTTTGTGTTCCTAATTCCGAAGAATTAAGGAAGTTGGTGTTAAAAGAAATGAATATTGTTCAATATATTGGACATCTTAATTATCAAAAAACAATTGCAACAATAAGAAGCCAATACTTTTGGCCAATAATGAAAAATGATGTGGTTGATTACATTGTCAGGTGCTTGGAATGTCAAAGAATGAAGGTTGAGCATAGACACCCAGTAGGTTTGCTACAATGATTATCAATCCCAGAGTGGAATTGGGAAGTGGTAACCATTGAATTTATCACTAAGTTGCCCAGATAGCAAGGCAACATGATTCAATAATGGTCGTAGTCGATAAATTAACAAAAGTTGTTCATTTTATTTCAATGAAACTAATTCATAAGGCAACTAATATCACATAAATTTACATGAAGGAAATTGTTTGGTTGCATGGAGTACCTAAGGAAATTGTTTCAGGTAGAGATCCAAAGTTTACTTCAAATTTTTGGAGGTTTATTTAAAGGATTTGGTACAAATATGAATTTTAGCACAACATATCATCCACAGACAGATGGGTAGATGGATAAACCATCTAAATGAGAGGATTATTTTCATTTGGTTGAATTTTTCTATAACAATGAGTATCAAGCTTCATTGAAGATGACTCCACTTAAAACTGTGTATGGTAGAAAACACAATACTTTAGTGAGTTGGAACAACCCAACATATATAGTAGTTATTGGGCTAGAATTGTTCAAGGAGATGGAAGAGCAGATGGTTAAAATTAAGTAGAATCTCAAAGCAACACAAGATAGACAAAAGAGTTATGCAAATAGGGGCAAGACAACCTGAGAATTTAAAGTGGGAGAACATGTATTTTTGAAAGTGAAGCCTAAGAAAAATTCATTGAAATTGGATAGTTGTATCAAGTTGGTATAGATTGTTTGGTCCATTTGAAATTTTGGACATATAGGACCATATGCATACACGTTTTCCTTCCATGCTTCCATGAATGTGCATAATGTATTTCATGTGTCTTTGCTGAAAAAGCATGTGCATAATCCTAACCATGTCATTGATTGGACTTTGATTCAAGTGGAGATAGAAGGAGACTTTCGAGTATAACTAGTGTGTATACTGGACATGAAGGTCACGGTGCTCCGAAACAAATCCATAGGGGGTAAATATCCAGTGGACATGCTACAACATTGAAGAAGTGACATGGAAGTTGGAAATGCAATGTGAAAGGAATACCCGTAGTTATTTTTGAATTTTTGATGAAAATTATGTATATGTGTACACCTGCATGGTGATATGCACTGAGGAAAGTGCTAAAATAAGGGGAAGGGGAATGCAATACCCAAATTTTGATTCTCGAAATTAGCAATGTATTTTTGTTTTTGTTTATTAGATGAAAGGCGAGAGTGCATGTAAAGTTGAAAGGTCAGAGAACCTAGCAATGTAATAGCATTGAATATTAATAATAAAAACACATTGTTGGTTGTGGACAAATAAGGAAAGATTCTTAAGGGGTTATGATTCCACGAGTCAGTGGGGTAAGGAGCTAAGCTAAATTATAATATTTTATTAAACCCATCATGGAATTAGTTGGGAAACAATAGTTACATGAACTTCTTGAGGAAGCCATGTGGTGCATTGTGGCCATGCATATTTTAAACAATGATTTTGGTTGTTGGGGGGTTCCTCTCTCCTTCCTCATTCGATTCTTGATCATTCTTGGTCATTCTGGTGCTTGGTTTTGGATGGGAATGAATTGTTGGAGGTAGAGAGCCATTGTTAGTTGGTTGTAGGTATTTATTGGTTATTCTAGCAAGGAAGTAATGCATGTGTGCATGAGAATGATGGAAGATGAGAAAGAATTGTCCACGACTGAGAATCCCTGGAGCTTCCACAATTGATATTTCCTAGCCAGTAGCAATGGAGTCTTGGAAAGAAGTGGAACAACTTGAGGGACTACATTGTAGAGAAGTGGGTTCATTTCTTTAGGTTGTGCAGGCTAAGGGGAAAAGAGAGTTGGTAAGTTGGGATTTGTTGTACGATTGAGTAGACTGTGAGAGTTTGATAGTTGACTAGTGTGTGTGTTTTAGAGTCGGCCTAAGCACATGTCCTTGTAGATTCATAGCCTCAACTCGAATTTGGCTTGTTGTCAAGAGTTAATGTGCAACATAACCTAAGATTGGATGGAACATTCGATGTATGCATCCAATCGGTGAAATTTTTCTTTAAATATAACTTCTATGTGTTTCATCTACTTTCGCGATGTTAAATTGTGCTTATTCAATGTTTATTGTTGAGTGAATCTTTTAATGCTATGTATGTTAATAAGCAATTTACATTTGCATATATGCATGTTTTATTTCTTGCATGCATGAGGTTTGGTTCTGCTACATATTTCTTGTTTTAATTAACAATGGTATCAGAAGTTCGAATTCCAACCCAAAATGTGGAATTTGTTTCAAGAACGTGAATTTTGAGGTACCTGGGCATGAGGTACATTATAGGCAAAATAATCCTAGGAGCCACTCTAAAACAATAAATGTCGGTATGTGGTGAATTGGTAGTAGCATCCTACTAATGTATTCATTTTCACCACAAAAACATAAAGCTTGTATTATTTCAACTATCCAAAAGTATTGCAAATTAAAATAAAACTTTGAAGCCGGTGACATATTGCCAAAAGTCCAAATTATTTTAATTATTAGGTCCAAAACATTTTTCCAATTCAATACTTCTTTTTTTAATTCTCCCCACAAAAACATAAGATTTGTATTATTTCAAGTATCCAAAAGTATGGAAAAATTAAAACCAAACTTTGAAGCCAATGACACAATGCCAAAGGTCCATATTTATTTTACTTATTAGATCCAAATCATTCTTCCAATTCAATACCAATACTTCCATTTTTAATGTTTCCAAAATTTTTAAATCCAGATCTTCTAAGATTAGAGCTTGGATCACAAGGCCATGTAATACTTTATTGATATTTTATGTTGATGGAACTTAAAGTCACATCCTCTATCCAATTAAGTTGTATTTCTAACTTCTAGTCTAAGATCCTTGCATTACATTACTAACAAATTTAGAGTTCCGTTTATGCTCGACCTCGTACTTTAATTCCTCCTTATAGAACATTTATTTCAGCATGGTTATTTAAGTATAAATTAAGTTGTATTTCTAACTTCTAGTCTAAGATCCTTGCATTAGATTACTAACAACTTTAGAGTTCCCTTTATGCTCGACCTCATACTTTAATTCCTCCTTATAGAACATTTATTTCAGCATGGTTATTTAAGTATAAGCATATGTTTTCTACAAAAACATAAGATTTGTATTATTTCAAGTATCCAAAAGTATGGAAAAATTAAAACCAAACTTTGAAGCCAATGACACAATGCCAAAGGTCCATATTTATTTTAATTATTAGCTCCAAATCATTCTTCCAATTCAATACCAATACTTCCATTTTTAATGTTTCCAAAAATTTTAAATCCAGATCTTCTAAGATTAGAGCTTGGAGCACAAGGCCATGTAATACTTTATTGATATTTTATGTTGATGGAACTTAAAGTCACATCCTCTATCCAATTAAGTTGTATTTCTAACTTCTAGTCTAAGATCCTTGCATTAGATTACTAACAACTTTACAGTTCCATTTATGCTCGACCTCATACTTTAATTCCTCCTTATAGAACATTTATTTCAGCATGGTTATTTAAGTATAAATTAAGTTGTATTTCTAACTTCTAGTCTAAGATCCTTGCATTAGATTACTAACAACTTTAGAGTTCCCTTTATGCTCAACCTCGTACTTTAATTCCTCCTTATAGAACATTTATTTCAGCATGGTTATTTAAGTATAAACCTATGTTTTCTACTAAATAGCTCTCATATAACCATTGTTGTCTCTTAAGCATACTTGTATTCCTACTCATATCGCATTTCAGCTTTTGGTTATTGGGGCCTATGCCCATCCATGTTTTCCATTAAAAATGCTCTCATATCACCATTGTTCTCTCTCAAAACTACACAACCCACCCTTCCAAAGTTGCTCTTAATTGCACAATCAAATTTTAGCCAGAATACACATTCTTTGGGTGGTTGCCATTGCTCTTCTTGAGAAATTCATGGAATAAATACACATTGTGCACTCAAATATACAATTGTTTGGGTTATTTCATCCTAGTTTGTTTGCACACCATTTAGTTTGAAGTTAAATATCACTAAAAAATAAATGTTTATATATACATGTTTTCTTTGATTACAAATTGCCTTATGCCACTTTCTACAAAAAATACTTTGCATCTCAATTAAAATGGTCACAAATAGTCATAGCAAAGGCACCAAGCCAACCTATGCCAAAAAATTTGATTGAATAGTATTAACGTCCAACTAGGAACCATAGTAGATAATGAATTTATTTGGGTTTAAGCTTTGTTCTCTATGAAGTAGGGTAAATCAAAATTGTTTGTCTAATTGACATAATTAATTTCCCCAAGGGCTAGTTGAGACGAATGAAAGTTCGCTCACACATAAAATATCCAAAATAGAAAGGATATAACACAATAATCTATGTAACACTGTAAAATATATTATAGAAGAATGTATAAAAGATAGATTGATAATAGATATATGATAAATTGTACAATGACGAGCCCCATACAAATACAACGGGAAGTGCCCTTTCATTAACAATCATGTCTTTTCGTTGAGACATGTCCTTTTATGTGTCTCTTCATTAATTATGCATTATTATTTATTAGTTATTATATATATAACACTAGTACACAACGAGAAATTTCCAACAAGCTAAAGAACTCTGAAATTATTCTATATGAGAGAGTTATGCCCTCTGAATATTTCCCTATATAGAGCACCTTAGTCCAAGTGGAAGCTACATCAGTAGCCATAACTCGCATGTGTGGAGCTAGACACGTGCATACCATTGTAGCCCTAAGTGGAAGCCCCATCGGTAATGAAACCATTGCAACACCAAATGGAAGCCACATCAGCCCCCATTACACACACAGATGCTATCCAAGGTTTTAAAGGGTCAAAAAAACCTAACCTAACCCTAGCTCCTTAGATTATTATTAAAAGAGATGAGAGAAGAGGGTTTGAATAAACTAAAATAAGTAATTCCCATTGTAGAGATTTGTGTTCCATAGCAAAGTAGCAGCAAGGGGGCCAAAGTGAAGAATATACTCCATAGCAAAGCAAGGAGGAGTCATCAATATCACACGAAGACATGGATTTGTTTCGTAGGCATTTAGTACCAAACCTTGAAGTGAGAAGAGCATAATATAGAGAGAGGTGTAGTGTCTTCCAATGTCAAGGAATTGTCCCTTCTATATCTCTTTGTATTAATTGTATTTTGAGGATTTTAGTGAAAGTGTATAGTCCTTTCTTGCTCGATATTTCCCAAAATGGGTTTCTCCAAGGTAAAATAGTGTCCATTATTTCTATAGAATTTTCTTTATTGTATAGTTTCATGGATGATTTGTTAAAGCATAAAAATAACTAATTTCTGCTAGTTGCGTCGAGAGGCGCATTCTCCATCCCAGTATTAGGTCGATGTGTGATTATGTGCCTAAATTCAATGTGGAGTTGACATGTGTCACTCTTAAATAATAATTAAAAAAATTAAGTAAATGAAACACACACACACACACACACACACACACATATATATATATATATATATATAAACTAACCTAATTAAACCAAGATAAAGAAGATTTTAATTCGCAATGAATAGAACTGAACAATCTACTGCACCTCGCGCTCCATTAACACGTTTTAGAGTGCAAAAGGAAGGGTTTGCACCTCGAGAGTTTTGATCCCTCTCGACACTTCGTAGAACCGGAGTTAAGATGTGTCTATGCTGGTAGATAATCTCATTGTAGTTTTTGTATCACACTTCAGAGAAGAAGATAGTAAAGAATATGTTGTGATGTTTGTCTGGTAGAATATCACATTGATTTATAAGATAAAATGGTACCATAGCAGATTTTCTATCTTGTGGAGAGTTGAAATAACAACAATAGGCAAAGATTTGAACTAAGAAAGACTCCAAGAGACAAAAAATATAAACCGACAAATCCAATTAGAGAATGGAATGTGTTAGTGTCCTATAAATAGGTTATTAGAGTCTGAATTCATTGTGTTGAAATATTGTAATTGCAAAGAGTATTATATTTATTGTTGATTTATTATTCATTAGATCAATCCCCTTTTGTGGATTGATCATGTCGGGAATTGTAATTAACCAAATCCCCTTTTGTGGATTGGTCAAACCCTAATTGTAATATGCAAATTAAGAAGTCAGCCCCAGGCAAATTAAAGTGGTTCTAACCACCCAGAAAGACAAGTCGACCCTGCCAGTGAAGAGACACCTCCTTTCAGCGCTTGTCAATTTGTATAAATAAAGGAAGTCGGCCACTCATTTTTTCACTCACTTAGCTCACTCATCTAGTGTGCAAGTATTGAAGGAAGTTGCAGTTACCAGTTATCGRAAGAAGGAAGAGAGAGAGGCGCATTGCTTGGGAGAGGATATTCTCTAGTGTTTGGTTTATTGTCTTCGCATTGGATTGGCTATGGTACTTGGTTATTGAATCTATATTAAAGAAGTTTCGTTGGGTTTTCTTCCCCTTGAGGGTTTCCCAGGAATAATGCTTGTGTACTCTTGTGATTGTGTTTCTCTCAGTGATCCTATCTATGCTATGGTTATCTAGTAATTTGAAAAAAAACTTAATAATAGCTTAAACCTTAACATGGAATCAGAGCTAAGCTGAAAAGAGCATCTTTCACAGGGAAAAGAAAAACGTCATTGTTGTCGTACAAGAAAATGAGGGTTTTTTAATGAAGAAGAATTTCAACCCAAAGATCATCTAGAAAAGTGCGCCCTAACCTAAGGAACTCATTGACACCTTCAGCGCACCTTTTCAGTGGATAGTGTTGCCATCCTAATACACACTTGCAAACGTGAGCTAAGTCTGACTCACTTAGTGTGTCCTTGGAAGCACAATGCCTAGGTTCACAGCCCACGCTATTACTTTGACCGGAACCTCTTCCGTCTAAGCTCACTCCTAGGAAAGCCAAGGGGGGTAGACCCTAGTTTCTAGATAAGATTTATAATTTAAGTTCTAGGAGTTGATTTTAATTTGCTAAAGTTTTGGGGGGAGTCTAACCTATGATGCTAATGCAGCAATGCAAGATGCAAGGCTAGTATGTTAAACAAGCCCTTTCCCTAAGTCAACTAAGACTAGTGCCTAAGGTTGGGTAAGGGGTCAACTAGATGTAAGGGTGTTTCGTTACAATAGAATTACAAGTTACTTACAAAAGAATAATTATACCAATACTTACAATAAAGAATTCTAGAGATACAATGACACAATACAACAAGCTAACCACGTTATTTCAATGTGCAGGATATCAAAAAGATCAAGGCGAGAGCATCATCAACACATTAAGCCTAAGCATGCCCCAATAGCACTTACTCTATTGGACTGCTCCTCAGTGGCAACATCAACATTCACAAGTCAAAAGAAACTTAGAAGATTTAAAGGTTAAAGCACAAGTGTTCCACAATGATTAATATACTTAGGTGACTAACCACAAAGCAATACTTGTATTAGATTTAAGATTAAGTTTGCAAGTAATCAACCCTTAAGATGTATCAAAATAGATCAAGGTTATTAAATGTTTAGTGATTAAGGGTTTTTTTAAGATTTAAGAGACTTTAATTACCCTAGCTAAGTGTTTCACCAAAGACCTCCTCCCCCGATTGCCAAATGATTGTTGGATGCTCAAGAAGTGAGGCAACGAGGCGTGCCCTAGCTTCACAGGTCAACCCAAAGAATTGAGTTTTTACGAAAAGGACACTCTTCGCGCCGTGAGACCATCCCCGACCTATCACCTTCTGTTGCCCTCCTCAATCCCTGTTTTAGATGGTGAAGATGGTGGTCTAAGATATCCTATTAAGTCTATTAAGTTGATATATCAATTGGTTAGACTTTTAGGTGTACTTTGGAGTGTTTTAATGATGCCTTAAATTGGTGATTTAGGACCAAAACCGAAACTTTTAGAGCTTAATGAGTATGTTGTTTAAGCATGAAAATGAGAAGCATTAACACATATAGGTTATGTGAGAGCAAGTGAAACAACGATTTAGTTCACCATGATTAAACCATTAACATAAATCAAGCTTGTTGTGAAAGAATAAAACACAAGGGCAAGGACAACTTGCCAAAGAGAAGAAAGGAGAAGAAGCTCAAGCTATTCACCACTTATCTTATGTTTGTTTTCAAGCATTAAGTGTAAAATAGAAGCTTGAAAGATTAGATGTGTGCTTACACTATCAATTTTATCCAACAACCATTAATGTTAGTGTGTTGGCAAATGGCCTTAAGATATTATAACATGAAAAGACAACCACTTACTTAAGCATTGAAGCATAAACCATTTAGTGTGTTGGATTAGAGCATGCAAACAAGATAGATCTTGAGAGAGATTATAACATGCAAATAGATCTAATTAAGTTGATTATGCCCCAAGGGCTTAAAGATTAATGTGTGAAGTGATCTAGATCTAGACGATTTTAACCATTAAAGCATAAATAAATCAAAAACACATTAAAACCGTAGCCTCGCAATTTGGGGTATTCCTCTCCCAAAGTGTAGGCACTTATTAAACTTAAAATAACTTGGAAAGAAAGAGAGAAAGGTAAGCAAGAAAGACAAGCAAGAGAGGCAAGCAAGAGAGCTCATTAACCTCACGTCCTAGCCCAAGGAAGTGCTTTTAGAAATGAAAGAACTTGAAATTAACACTAACCCTAAGCTACCCTAAGCTCACACTTGAGAGGAGGCCGTACCAATCC
This sequence comes from Picea glauca, assembly GCA_000966675.3. Taxonomy (NCBI): domain Eukaryota; kingdom Viridiplantae; phylum Streptophyta; class Pinopsida; order Pinales; family Pinaceae; genus Picea; species Picea glauca. The sequence goes on along the minus strand of JZKD02S2024977.1, from coordinate 112,050 downwards.
TTCTCCTAAGCTATGAGCAAGTAAAAATCAGCAAAAACAAATAGATCTATGCACAAGAAGGTCTAGAACTTGAAGTAAAAGGTTGAGAAATAGCTACCAACTTGTAGGAGGGCCTTGGAGTGTTGTGTGGATGTTTTTGGGTAACATAACCCCCTTCAACTAGATCTGAACCTGCAAAAACCAGCAAGCTATGCTTGCTGAAAAAGCTACACACAACAATCAAAGTGAAGAAAAACTTTTGCTTTTTAGGGCAAAAATTTTTCACAAAAAATTTTGATGAAAAATTTAGATTTAGATGACCAATCTACTTTATATTCACAGCATTTGTAAAGGCCGAAGAGAAAGAGGAGATCAATGAAAAGATCGTTGTTGCTATCGTCTTCTAGAGATTCCCAGTCATTCTCCCCAAACTCAAACCTCCTCTGGCAGCTTTTAGAGAGTTCTCATTTCAATGGCGTCGACAATATCCAGATGAATTTTTCCAAGGGTCTGCTGCAAAGGGTAAAGATAACGCACAAGTTGACTATGTTCCAGCTCCAAGAGTCACTGAAGCAGATGAATCAAATAACATAAGTTCATTAAAGAGGGCACTTGATCACAGACTCTATCTCATTATGCATGGGACTCCTTATGGTGCTCCAAAAGACAAACCTTTATGGCATTTTCTAGAAAAGTTGTACACAAATCAAGAAACATTGCGTGAATGTGCAACACCTACCTTAAAATCTGTAATTGGAGGCCTTTCCAATTGTTACTTTGTGGGCAAGTCTCCTTGTGCCCATATTATTGTGTAGTCTAAGCTATCGGGGAACATAGATCCTTCATACTTCAAAACAACAACCATTTCTGCAGAAAATGCTTATTAAAAAAATCGTGATAGTAAAAAGTGACACAACAAGTTCTTCAAGTATCTCGTATGCGCACAATCCTAAAAAGGAAAAAATCAAGGGATGTTATATCTTCAAAAACTGATGATACTGAGGAAGGTAGTAGAAAACAAAGAATGATGTTTTTAGCTCGTTTGGAGGCTGATCATAGAAGGAGTATGGCAGATATTTTGTAACAATTTGGTTTTATTCTCAAACATATCACGCAACACAAATGGTGCTGGCCATTTACATGACCTCTTGATGTTGCGAGCTTGAGTTTACGTAACTATTATGATGAAGGAAAAAGGGAGGAGCAGGGTTCTATAGATATTGCTGGCCAGGATTCAGAAGTAGCTCTGCAAAATATTCAGAGGAAGTCTTTGAAAAGCTCAAGAATATTGAACAACAACTGGAACAGCTTAAGTTGAGAGCACCGGGGAGTATTCCATATATCAAGTGTTAAGAGAAAGACACAGAGTTTGCGTAGCGTTGGCATAATGCTACACTATGCAAGTGTTGCATGTGTCATTTGTGCAGCAGAAATGAGCTTAGAGGGTGTGAAACTCATGTTAGTGATGCAGAGCATTTAAGGAAGTACGCAGAACTATCAGTCATCATCATTTATCAGCCCAAAACTAAACAGTTGAAGAAAGGGTAAAAAAAAGCTCTTGCTGCGCAAGTCTGCTGTATATTTCCTGTAAGATTTTGTTGCACAGCGAACTCGCTGCGCAATTGTGACAGAGCAGTTTCTCACCTCCAGATCAGCAAGGAAAAGTCAGCAGGTGTGCCATCTCATCTTCAATGAATGCCAAGGTCAAGGATCATCATATTAGGGGCTCAAGGATCTTTTTCATCAAGCTGTTATGATGTAATAAATGAAGTCAAACTGGACACTATTATTCAGCAGTCAGTTTTGGAATTTGTTCCTATTTTGATGTAACTAATGCTATGATTAGGAAATGAGTGGGATTTGAATCCCTTAGCTGGGAAAGGGATGTAGACTATATATTTTGTAATCAAGAATGTATGAGGGGTTCGACCTTCAGCTGGAGAAGAAAGCTATTGTATTGTGTATCATTTTTCCTGAATATTTTATGAGTTAATGCAGAAGTACAGTACTTTCATAAAGTGGAGATTCATCACGGTGATGTTCTAAGCATGTATTCTCCTTTGTAATGCTCATTTCCTCCATTAATGTTTATTCTCTTCCAGTGTTTGACTGAGAGTATATGTTTGGAATTCATCTTTATCTGATGCTCCATTCATGCAATAAATACTTGTTTATGTGTTAAGGGTTACATGTTTCAGAATTCATCTTGATTTGGTGCTCTGTTCACGGTGATCTTACTTCTTTGGTAATTCTTCTAAAGTTGCATTAAGAACTCATCCCAGGCTAGATGCTCGTAATGTAATGGGCTGTCCTTTTCTCTTTTCTGCTGCCATCTCAATACTGTTTATTTGCTGAAAAGCATCACCTACTTTGCCTTTGTTTTCAGAGAGTACATCACCAGCGATTGACTCAATATCTTTAAGCTCAGACCTTGACTCCACTGCCCAATGTTTTCTTCTTTCAGCTTGTCTTACCAACCCCTTTAAACTTAAAAAAAAACCTATAATGTTGCAGAATCTGACCTCTGTGCTCATTGCTAAATCTTTTTGAGTACTTTCAGTCTTTACATATTTGAGAGAGCCCTCTCTGGTTGTATAGGTCAGAATACAACCTAAAGTTGGTTTGAGGTTACCTCTGTGACTTTCCCCCACGGCCAAGGCAATTTACAGAGTGATAACAGAATGCTAAGAGTTACAGAAGATAAACCAGCAGATCCATGAAATGAATGAAGCACTTAGCAAAGAAGTTCAACATTTGGAAGAGGAAAACAAAGGGTTGCAAACCAAGTTGGATAAGCATACATAATTTCCCATTGAAGTTATGGAAAAAGTTGAAAAATGCAAAAAGATTTCTCAAAAATAGGAGGTTCCATTCTCAACTGGAAAAACCAGCTCGAGGTATAAAATGACCAAGCTATGGAGACGCTATAAAAATATTTGCTCATGCTATAGGAGACCATTGGCAAAGTGAAGAGATAAGTACAACCTTCCATCTATGCATGAGAAGCATAGGCTAAGACCAACAAGAGTATGGTAAGCACTCTAGAACTTGTTACTACTTCCTTTGAGCAAACTAATAATATGCCTTTGGTAGCTTTGAGTTGCATAAAAAAGGTTTTGGCTCCAAATTAAAGAGGAAAATGGGATACAAAGGCCTAGGTGTTTCCAAGGATAGTGAAGGCATAAAAACCCCACAGTGATTGAGGCAAGACCACAGCTGCCATATGTACGCCTTGGTTCTCTCAAAGGCACTATGGAAGAGGAAAATGCTCCACGACAACAAGAACATCTTCCAAAAGGAAGAAGACTCCACCTCTATCACATCACAATAATCTTAAAATAAGCAATAACACTATTAAAACATATCCTTTGAAACTAAGAAGGCCTCCAAAGAAGAATGCACTACAACTCCAAAGATAGTGCAAAATTCTGATGGATATGAAAACCTTGAGCAAAGACTTGAAGAAGAATATAAAGTAACTCCAAATAGAGCTCATCATTTGAAAGGGAGGAAAGCATTTTCTATATCAAAAGAAGCAACTCCAAAGAGAGGACAACCATAGTAAACATAAGGGGAGATAATGAAGGTATGTAACAAAAAATTCTTGTATTTGTGTTTTTTGTAGAAGACAAGGACATCAATTCATTTTGTGGCATGAGCAACCATTGCATAGCCATGTGTTAAAGAAGAGCCTCTTACCAAAGAGCTAAGGTACTCTAACAATAAGATCGGTTGTCATAACCACTCTTTAGACCAACGAAAATAGTAGAGCAAGAAAAGCAAGTAGAAATCCAATGCAACCTAAGAGAACAATGACAAGAATTATTGTTGCAATTGCAAGATCAATGGGCATGGGGTTCAGAATTATTATTCAGTTTCACCCAAAGCATTGGAAAGACAAACCAAGGAAGAAATGGATAGCGAAGGTTAAGGAGAAAGAAGCAGAAAATCCATCAACGCTACAAAGGGCAGCATTGAAAGAAGAAGCCAAGCTTTCGAAGAAGGAAGCTTATAGCATATAATAATATATAAATGTAACCTCTTCAACAATGCAAAAGAACATTGGCGAGAAGGCACTCTTAGAGTCTTGGGTAGATTTTTTGCAAGCTATCCAAGAATACGAGAGCCAAAGCCAAAGCCAAGAGGTAGAGCAAGATACAAACCCAAAGCCAAGAGCAAGAACTAGAGTGAGAGCTGAGAGCCAAAATCAACGTTGAGCACTAGACCCAAGAGCTAAGTTCCTCATCCTTGCATCCATGGAATGTATTGAGGAATCAAGGATAATTGCAAATTTATGAAGCAAGCATCCTAACACTTGTAGCCTATATCTCCAGAGTTGATTTGTGCATCATAGCAGTTGTAGCACAAATATGCAAGACAACTCTAAACATGGCAGCAGGTTGGAAACAAATTCAAAAGAATGTAGGAAGAAAGTGCATCTTCTAAAGTAAAAGCTTTTGCAAACCAAAATCCCCCCAAAATGACGAGGTATGGTCAAAAACATATCATGAGCTTATAGAGGTTTAAACTTGATTCTCTATAAGGGCAATGAACAAGTTCTATTCAAAGTATTTACTAAAATCTTGAGGAAGCAAGATAATTCAAAGTTATTTGTTCAAAATGAATCAATTAATCGACATAACTATTACCCTAAGGATTAGTACATCTTGACAACATTCTAATAAGCTACATATGGGAGAGTATTAGACTCTGAAATTTTACCTATGCAAGGCACCTTAGTGCCAAGTGGAAGCCATGTCGATGCCCATAACTTACACGTGTGGAGCTAACTAGGCATGGACTTTCAAGGATATTCTAGAGGAAGGTATGATTCAATAGGTGCATTCTACAACCAACATGTATAATTGCACCAATAGGTGTGTTCTACAATCCACATGGGGTAGATATGTATCAAGTGAAACAGACCATCATAGCCTCAAGTGGAAGCCCCATGGGTAATGAGATCAACATATAAAATAATGGAAGCCACGTTAGCTCTTGTTACTTACGTATATGGCAACAAGGCTATGCAAGAATATTCTAGATGACGATAAACCCTAACCTAACTCTAGCACCTTTAGTTATTACAAAAAGAGACATGAGAAAGGGTTTCGATAAATGAAAGAAATAAGTTCCTATTGTAGAGATTTTTGTCCTTAGCAAAAAAGCCACAGGGGGAACAAAGTGAAATCTCTATTCATAGCAGAGTAGTACAAAAGGTGTTGATTTCTAAGGGACATTATTCCATAGGAGAACAAGAATTTGTCGAGATTATAGAGATAGACATGGATTTACTCCATAGACGAGTACTACCAAACCTCAAAGATAGAAGATAAGTCGTAGAGAGAGGTGCAATGTCTCGTTCCTTCTATAGCTCTGAAAGAATCACAATTTTGTATTCTATGTAACTTGAGGATTTAATTGGAAGCATATAGTCCTTTATGACTTGGGTTTCCCAAAACGGGTTTCTCTAGGGTAAAATATTGTGTCCATGATTCCTATAGAATTTTATTCATTGCAATGTCATGGATGACTTTTAAATGCATATAAACAAGTAATTTCCACATAGTAGAGTATAATCTCACTATTGTTTCATGTTACTCTTCATAGATGATCAAGTTAATAAAAAATATGTGTTGACTCATTGTTTAGTGGAATAACCACCACGGTGCATATATTATACCACCATGCCAACCTAGAGCAAGAATAAATCTAGAAATAACATTCGTAGTATAATAATAATAATAGTCTAATTTTAAGGTCACAGCCCAACCAACCACCAAATTGATGTATGAGAGACCCCCCTGTTCGTAAGACAAGGGACCCCCTCCATGCAATAATTTGGCTGCTTATTCTAATACCTCATAATTAAGGTGCATATTTTTCACATTTGCATATAAGTTCTCTAAGCTTGTGCACGTCTCCCATAACTATTGTGATTTACTCAACACAATCTGTCTTTCTCACTACAATATTGGCATTCTAAAGATATATGTAGAATTGTGTTGGAATTAAGGAAGGAGTTATCCATAGAGATCAAACCACTTTCCTTTGAAGACAATTCATCTAAGTTACCCATTCATTATATATAATATCATCATGATGTTTTTGGAAGTCATTAGTTTATTTAATTATTGTTGTTTCTTACTTGCATGTATCATGGGAGTTATGAGCCTTAAAAGTGGTGACCAAACCATATGATGATACTTCCTCTACTGGGTTGTTTTTGTCTTCCAGTATTCTATTCTGTTCTTTCATATTTTAGGGTCACAAGCCTCTTTCTTATATTTTCGAGAGGTAGAAGGTAAGAATTTTCTAAGTTTTCCCTTCATGGACCATCTTGTATTATTACTTCATTGAGATATTGAAAAACCTGGGATCATGTGATTGAGGTATTCTATGGCTTATAATATTTGCTTAACGTATGGTAAAGTGGTGGGGCCATAAATTAGTGAGCCCAACTCCATCAAATGTTCCGAACAATGTGAGTTTCGGCCACAACATGGATTATTCTATATTTTTACTTGAAAAGTTCAACAGGAAAATTGATCGCCACTATCACTAGTCTAAGTAGATGCACTGTAGGCTTCTCTGCATATATGTTTGTGAATGTGGCTGGCTAAGGCAATTGGTATGACAGGAGATACTCGAACCTATTTACAGTGTCTGCATTAGGGGCAGGTTAATCCTTGACAACCAATTATTAATATGGGGCTTGTCTTTTCACATGGCAGAATTCAGGGAATCAATGTAGTACACATCTCCACCCAAAAAAAGCTACATGTGCCAGATCCTAACAGCTTTGGCTATATTATTCAACAAACCTTTGCGTCATGGTCATTTCAGTCTTTCTTCCAAAGCCAACGTGCAACAAGATTGAGTTGTCGTTACTTTGTACAACATAGTTAGTGATGATAACATATTTTGACGCTTTGAAAGAAACATGTGGCAAGAGAAGTGATTTGCAAGAAGTTGCAAATGCATCTCCTCTATTCTATATTTTCAGAAATCTTCCCTGTTAGACACATGCAGAAAGATGAATACCTTGTTAATGGAATTGTAATTGACATAAATTGATTGGGCTGGATACTAAGATCATAAGTCAGCACATTAGATATCCCTAAATCAAGACAAACTATATCTGTTGACCGATTGGAAGACATGTTGCAACAAATTTCAAATATCACTGTTGGACAAAGAAATTGATTCACCCTAAAAAGACACCATCCATCATCTTGCAGATAGAGAGGCCAAGACCATTTCTCTAGTGCATTTTATGAAATTGATTATTTTATAGAATTCTGATATCCTAGCCCACTGGGTTAGTTTCAATCAGTTTCGACTGACCAGTTTCAAGGAGATTGCTGAGAGGTCTTGAGTTCAAGTCCGGTAAAGTCCATTGGGAGCACATGTTGTACTCTGACTTCATTTACATGGGCATCATTCACAGAATGTGAGGAAGCACCTAGAGGGTTTCCCTGCAGACATTTTCCATGGAATATATATATATAT
>JZKD02S2024977.1:93099-104393 GCA_000966675.3 Picea glauca | reverse complement strand
TCAACAATAAGAGCATCTTATAGACCCATTTAAAGACACAACATGTCACTCACAAGGAATTGAACCTGGGTGGGGAGGGTAACAATCATTCCTCCCAACCACCCAAGCTACATCCAATGGACCATGGAATATATATATAATTGCCAAAAAGTGCTTCTATATCAGGTAAATCTTTTTAATTCTTCATCACGAAATGACAGTAATCTTTCCACAGAGTAATCAACATAGCATTTCTGTGTCTCAAATCTGATCCATATTTTTATTCCTGTACAACCTACTGTGCCACTAAGGAAAGAAAGGGACTCATTCAGAAATAGAAAAAGGGATGGAGGATTGGAATGGAAATATCATTTGACTCATCAATACTCGACAAGAAAAACAAGTGTAAAAATTAGTGAAAATCTCATCATTTAGTAACATTCATCAATGTTGTTCTGACTCAATTTCTAGAAATTTATGATTCTGGATTTCTGAGAACATTAAATCAAGTCAGACCATATGTGCTATAGCCTCCACCACCAAAAGAATCAATAAAATATTACTGAGTTTGGCATGATTTCATGCAATTTCTCAAGATACTCTGATTGTGTAAACTAGAAATTTCCATGAAATTGAAACTCTTGAACAATGAAGACAAATTTGTACTAATGGCATTTCCATCCCAACTAGAGAGTGAATGTCACTGTTAGAAAGTACAGATGGACGTTATTCACTGAAATGAAAGCACCAAAAAAAAGGGAAAACGGGAAATAAAACATCAAACCTTTTTGCCCATGGTCTCACATATCTTAAACATTGCTTGACCAATGTTATTCAATGCTGTGATTAATTCCTGCTGTGCTTTAACCTTCTGCTCCTCAATATATATCATCCTTTGTACACTCACGATATGATCTTTCAAGTACTTTTCATCTATCTCCATTCGTTGCTCAAACATACTACAATACTTCTCATGGCGTTTTAGATGCCCCTGCTCAGCCAGCTTAAGATTAGAAATGATTTTCTTATTGTTTTCAACCAAAGTTGATTTGATCCCTGATGTCATGGATGCTACTTTTCGCTTTTTCCCTGTAAAATGGCTGTCTCTATCAATGGAAGTATCCCCCTGATTCTCAAGCGGCATCTCAAGCTTCATATTCTTATGCAGTGGGGTATTTTCCGAAGCAGCATTCTGTTCAAATGCTCCATAATTAGATGCCGATGTGTCAATAACCATGTCTCCAGGATGAATAGTTCGATTCTGTCCAAAGTGCTTTTCCATTGCATCAAATATTTCCTTTGTGAAATTAGCTGGTAATTTCTTATCTATGCGCTCTTTTGTCGTCATGCTCCAGTAGCTCTCATGTTCAGACACAATACTTCGTTCATAATGCCTAATCTTTTTGTAGTCTGGCTGAATATGATCCCACCTGTCACGACACTGAGTGGCAGTGCGATTGAGGCCATTTGAATGACATTGAGCAGACGTGCATTTCCATTTCTCAATGGCTGATTTAGTCTGTTTCATGAAACCACCTGGGGATGGCAGATTCTTCTCAACTTGTTTTGCATTGATGAGGGTAAGGGTTTCTGAAACGGTCCACCGAACTCTTCCCTTTGGTTGTTTCTTTTGTGTTATTGTTCTTTCCACCTCACTAAGGGGCAAAGCATCATGCACCTCTCCTACAGTTACCTCGTTATGTGGAATGGTGAGAGCATATGCACCTTGAGAGCCAACTTGTGTACAAATGACATCAGGAAAAGAATCAGATAACATTTCGTTGTCTAGGGGCAGTATGTCTTCAATGGTGTGAGGTATCCTCCAGTTGGAATATTTCAGGTCCTAGATACAGAGTTTCTGTGCTTGGACAACATAAATGTTTGTCCATTACACCAAAAGTAGACTTGACAAATCATTTGAATGTTTACTGCAAAGCATGAAGGTGTCATTGTTAAACATCTATAGAAATACTGCAGGGAGTGATATATTCTGCAGCAGAAAATTAACTAGGTGGAATCCAGAGAAAAAAATAATAAACCAAATAGAGTTTTGAGAGTTCTATACAAAAGAAAAAATAGAAACCAAACGCTTTTGTTAGGAAATCCTTAAATGACACAAAACGCTGGATCTGGTCTGTAATGCACCAGATAAGAATGATGTTTCTTGGTTGATTTGGGTGGCTGACTGTGTGTCCATCCCTTTCTGCAGTTTCTTTTGTCTGCTTGAGAGGTGAAGGCCCACAGATTCAAACAGTCAGATTTATAACATAGTATGGCTGCAGGCAGAAATCTTGCATGTAATAAGTGACAAATCTGGCCCAGGTTTTCCAGCATTTCTATTGGATTAAGGGAAACTGACATTTGATTACCACAGTAGCAACCATGGGCTAATCTTTGATAGGCATAAAGCCACTGATTTTTGTAGCATACATGGTTCATCTTCAAGGCCATCAAGCTTTTAATCATATTTTGAATACTGTAACAATCTAGGATTTGATACTAATATAGGACCAATTGAAATTTCTTTTGAATTTTAAAGAATCATTTCCAACTCAAAGAATACAAACTTGAGTGAAAAACATCTGAATGTCAATGATATAAAATTTCGTAAAAAGTATTATAGTGAAACAGCAGAGCAATTCGTAAAATTGATGGGAAGATCTGTTAATAAGTAAATCAAAATGGAGGTTGATGTGTGTCATATGTAATGTAATGAGCTGTGTTCCATGCCCATATTGGTTTACATTGTGTGTATGCAGGGTTATCATGCTCTATCGTGATTTATGCTCATTACAAGTGCAATCAGCAGATGACTCTTGGTTTGGCACCTTCACACTGCACCTTACGCAATTTGATCCATAACTTTAGCTGGATCCCCAAATTCAGTGAGACTTGGAAGTTTTGGAAAGAAGACATCCAGTAGCATCTTTGGTAAAACTTTCAGCAGCAGAGGCATGGGAATTTTGGAGTTATAGTCCATACAAGTTAGGGTTTTGACGCAATCCCAAAACATTGTTAAAACTAGTAAAAGTTCACTACATTGAAATATCTGAAGATTGCAAGGTCCAATCGCAGTGAGACTCAAGACTAGCAGCATATAAAAAAAGACAGGCAGTGTATTATAGATCCAAAATTCAGAGGAGTTAGGGGGTAAATTTCATGGAGATATTGTATGCACAACATCACTCTCCAGAAAAAATCTAAAACCAACAGGGTTTGGTAATTCCACCGTGACTTCCTCTTGGAAAGTCAAAATTGAGTGAGTCCATTGTCATTCAGGAGCAGAGATTTCAGGGTGTTACAGAACAAAAATTCAGAGTTACTGGAGCAGAATGTTACACATAGAATGTTACCTTGCAAACCAATCCCCATCGAAGGGCTTAAAAAGGTATACCAACTTAAAATTGTCATAACTTTTGATTGGAAAGTTCAGCTGGGGGATTCAAAAGGTATTTGAAATTGAAAGAGCACAATGACAAGAACATATAACAAAAAAGTTTGGACTATGTTGCAGGAAACGTCTAGTACATGATAGTACTAGGTTCATTTCTGTATGGAAATGCATGTGGTATGGCCTTGAAATGTGTTTCCGACCATACAAACACGTCCCACGTGTGGGAAACACATTCCATACAGCCGGAAATGCATTTCTGGGTTGTACCGGTGTCTATGACTCTGTACAGCACATTTCCAACACTAAATCTACCTATTTTGACATGGTTTGACTCGGTTTTTTACTAGGTTAGACAAAAAATGCTGGCAATTAACATGAAATTTCCTTTATCTTTTCTTTTTATCCTTTTACTTAAATTTTTATCATTACCATTAATTGTTTTAGGATGTTTGAGAGTGGTTCCAACCTCATCGGACTTCATATGGAGATTGTAGAATTTCATATCCCATTCAAAATTCAGCAGACTTAACAGTTTTCGGGATTTCAAGATTGGAAGGATTGCAGCGTTTTCATTGGATTCTATCATGTATGAGGGTATGGGATTAGCATTTACTCAAAAGCATCAAGCCCTTTATGTACCCCAATATTGGTGGTGTTAATTGTTGAACTCCTCTGTTATGGCCTTAGCAAAAATGTACCTACCACTGTTAAGAACCTGAATAGATCTACAAATATAATCACCACAAATACTGAATACACAATAGATCCACAAAGCAAGATAGAAGAAACCACATTTTATTATAAGAAAACCCTTAAGGTAGGGCAACACCGTACAATGGATCCTATTATGGAAGGGATCCTCTCCTGTTCACTTGCCTCTTCGAGAGGGCAACCTCCTAATGAGCTTCAACTCCAAATACAATATTTATCTTCATGTCCTATTACATTGCTTGAACCCCTTTAGCTACCTAACAGCCACTCAAGCCAAAATCATTGAATAGGCATGTTAAGCTCTTTCTACCATATTTTAAGGCTCGGATTAGGAAGTTACATCAAGATTGGGTAGTGTTGACAGATGTCCCTGGAGGATCAAGATAGAGGCAAAGGCTAGACAAGAGGCAAAGGGTGATACTAATGAAGAAGACCCCAATATAAACGATGGTGGAATATTCTTTGTCATTTAAATGTTCTTCCTCATTTATTCATAATGCTTTCTTTCAAAGTTTCAATATAATGTGCTATTTATAAAATAGCACATTGTATATATATATATATATATATATATATATATATATATATATTGTGTTTCCCCGTTTCCAAATTTTTGAGGGGTCACATTTCCACCGCGTTTCCATTTCGGAAATTCGTACCTATTTCCACATATCATGCAACTTAGGTTTGTAACAATTTGGGATAAACCTTGTGAATTTATTATATTGGAAGTTAGAAGTTTCAACTATACCAAGTGTTTTAAGGAAAAACCGATGGCCCCGTATTTTAGCAGAGATAAAGTTGGGATTGATTAATTCTAAAGTGGTTCAACTTTGCAAACGAAAATTGGAGAGGCTCTTTGTGTGCAAGTCTCAATTTGAAAGAGGAAGCTTAAAGACTGGTGGAATACTCTTGATACAAACACAAACTTTCTCTATAGTTGAGAAGACTTTGACAACGTCTTCTCTAATAAGTGGATTAAAAAAACAGAATCAAGGGAATGTGGTATCTAGAAAATCAAAGATGAGTTGAAGAGAGCAAAAGAGGAACTTCAGAATAAAGATGTTGAGATATCCAAACTACAGAGACAAATAAAAATAGGGATGATGAAATTGCAAGAAATGACAGAAATTTCTAGATTACGAAACTACAGTGAAGCACTACTCAAAGAGGTTAAGAGATTAAAGGAAGAGAAGAAGCATCATCAAACTCAAAATGAATTGAAGATCATACATTGAACAGACAACTAAAAGAGTTGAAGAATAATTTTGCAAGAATGTTAAAGAATCCCTAAATATCAATGAAGCCAAATAAAAAACGCAAACAAGAATTGAAAAAGGATGAAAGAAATGGATGGTTGATATCATAATTCAACTTCAAATGGAAAACGAATAGAAGATAAAAGGTCATCAAAAAATACTTGAGAAGAAGTCGAGCTCCATCTTGAGGATGTAAAGGTCAAATATTATGGTATTTTATCTCAACAAAAAGAATAATTGAAGATCAAGCACAAAGGCTAGAACATGTCATTGTACCAAATAAAAAAAAATTATTATAAGGGTGTGGAAAATGAAGGCAAAGCATCAAAGGTGGAAATTTATCAACATCCTCATTACCAAAAAATCTGCAAGAAGGAAAAGAACAACATCCTCACCTTCTTGCCTTGCAAGAACTTCAACCTTTTGCCTTGCAGCTTCTTCAATTTTTTGAAGATGGAGGCAATCCTTGAAGGCGTGATGCTCTTTACAAGGGTAAGTGCATATGAGTTTCTTCTTCTTAGAAGATTTTGAGTTCTCCCCCTTGACCTTATGCTTATAAGGGGGTCAAGCTAGCCTTAGGATGGGCTTGATCTCGAGGGGGCAATTCTCAGATATTCCTCAAAGTTACTTGATGCTGGAGTAGACTAGAAAAGAATAAAGATGTCCTCTAGGTAGGGAGTATCATATCCCTTTACAAATAGAGGAATGAAATAAAAAATAATGACAAAGGACTTAGATGATGGAGAAATATTTTTCAAAGAAGTACTTGTATGTTTTGGATCTAATTTTGCCTTGCTATTGGAAGTGATGCTATCAGCCTTCAAATTCTCGAACTTTGGAATATACTCCTCAACATTGTCAAAATCGCCCATTTTGAGGTTTGAGAGCTCAGTTTCAAGTCTAATGACTAGAGTAGTATTCACTATTCCAAAGAGTTTCTGGAAGTTATCCCAAATTTTATTATCTTTGGTGTGGTAAATCAAATCCAGTTCAACATACAGGGTGATTAGCCTGAGGGCTTCATCCTTCTTCAGACATGAGATCATAGTTGTCATCAATGATAGGAAGAAGAGGTCTTTCAAGGTACATTCATAAGCCTTTACTCCGAAGAAGAGCAATCATATGGTCTGCCCAAGTTGTTGGATATGCGTTGTATTCTTTGCATGAAGAAACAATGTGCATCCTAAATGGGTTTTGAGTGGTTTTCATTGTTCAGCTCACTATAATCTAATACCGCTTAGCAGATTAGGGTTGAATGATGTTGTGCTATACCTATATATTGCATTGTGCATTGTTTTGTTGATACAATGAGAAAGAAGTGTGGCTTTGGCTTTGTTGGTTTTGTTGATGATTGCAGCTTCGTGAGACATCCTCCAGGACACGTTCTCCTCTAAGACTGAATTGAGTCGACCTGAGAGGGAGCCCAGTGTTGGGCATACCCACGTGATGGGGCATCATTCTCCTCTGTGTGAGAGTTGATTTGTCCCCCAATGGATGGGGCATTGTTCTCCTCTGGAGAGTTGAGTAGTCCCCCAGTGGTTGGGTGTGCCCATGTGATGGGTGTATTGTTCTCCTCTATGTGAGAGTTGAGACGATGTGGTAGTCCAGATGATTCTGTTGAGCATGACGTCCCTATGGCTAAGCACATGTGGACGTGTCCCTAGTGGTTGAGCATTAGTGGACGTGTGGATCCCTTGCTATATTGTCTAAGTGTAATATTTACTTGTAACCCTAATTGTAATGTAAAGGGTACAGGTCGGCCCCACCATATGTGAAAGATAATTAATGTTTATTGTTATAATTAATTATTTTCTGAGTTATTGAGGTCAGCCCTGTTGTGCCAATAGACACTACTTTTGCTGTGTCCAGTCTAGTATAAATAAAGGTGATTTCCCCATTGAGGAAACACATAAGTCACTTGTCATTTGGAAATTTCAGCAAGTACATTTCTAGGGCTGAAGTGCGCACCTCTCTTGGGCGCAAGTTTCAAGGTTGTAGAGCACCCTCTTGTGTGCATTAGAGTTTTATGGTTGGGGGATCTTCTCTTGAGAATATAGCAAAGGATTGTTGGGTTTTCTTCCCTTGAGTAGAAGGGTTTCCTAGGATATTTCTTGTGTTCTTGTGCATGGTACTTCTTCTGGCGATCTTGGTTATTGCAGCAATTGTGAATGGTGTAGCTGCATTTGTTTATGGTTCAAGTAAATGCTAAAATTGAAATAAACCTCATACTTGAGCCTAGCATAGTGAAAATTCAACATGGTATCAGAGCATAGGTCTTGAAGAAGCCATTGCACAAAGCCTACAAAGCCAACCGTCCTCTTTTCTGAAATCCATACGGCCCTCCTAGGGTTTCCATAAAACCGTACAACCCTCTCTATTTTTGACTGTTTTAGCACCTTATACCAAAACTTTGGGGGTAAAAATTACATAGGGGTGTACAGCCTCCCTCAGCGCACCTCCAACAATTTCTAGATTGCATTTCCGAGAATTTTGGATTTTTGGCCCTAGGGTTTCGCAATTTTCTGCAGAAATTTCAGTTTTAGGGTTTCTGCAGCTCATTGAAGGAGCTCTTCAACTCACCAGTGTTCTTCTGACTTTCAAGGCTTATTGTTGGCATTCATAAGCCCAACAAAAACCTAAGATTGCTAGCCTGGCCTGGCCGTTAGGTTTCCTAGCCCAGTTGGTAAGGGTTTGTGAAGAATCTGAAAATATGATAAACAAAACCTTGGTGGAAGATAGGCTTGATGGATCAAGCAACTTCAGTTCCTGGAAGTCAAGACTTCAGATCACCCTTGAAGAGGATGACCTATTGAGTGTGATACAAAAGAGTTTACCAGAGACAACTACCGATGAAGAGAAGGAAGAAAGGAAGGAAGACGATGTCAAGGCAAGGAAGATAATCATCTACTCAGTAAGAGATCATCTCCTACCTCGTATTTCCAACCTGAAGACAGCTTATAAAATGTATGAAGCATTGAAGACTATGTTTGAGAGAAAAACACCCTCAGAGCTCTTACATTGAAGGGCCAGCTTCAAAATATCAAGATGACAAAAGGTGAAACCGTTGCTATCTTCTTCATGAAGATGTCAAAGATCAGAGATCAGCTAGGTGCCATTGGAGAAATCATATCAGACAGAGAACTTGTCTTGACCACTCTCAATGCTCTTCCAAAACATTGGGAACCATTTCTTCAAAGTATCAATGGTAGAGAACAACTACCTACTTTTGATCGTCTATGGACAGACTGTACCCAGGAAGAAATCAGACTTATAGCTAAAGGAGTGGAAGACTCACCTCATGATGACAATCATACTCTTTCCCTTCATACAAAGAAAGGAGGAAGAAGTAAAAGAAACTTCAGTCAAACATTCAAAGACGAGAAGACTTCATCAGCTTCAGGTTATGATCGGAGAAAAGACATGTCAAAGATCCAGTGCTTCAGATGTGACAAGTATGGACACTTTGCGAGACATTGTCCTACCAGGAAGAGAGGAAGACAGTATGCTTCCACTGCTGACATGGATCCAGACCCACCTCAGAGAGATGAAGACATGAGAGATGAGGATTTCTTCCTCTGACCTTTCTTAGGAAGACCAAATACAAGATTGAGCATGACTGTAGACTAGGGTAAGTTTTGTACTACATTCCTTATTTGATTTAATCATTAACCTATAGTTCCTTTCATTTTGATAATGAAGGGTATTATCCCTGGTGTGGGAGCCCTCTTGAATTGGACCATTATCCCTGGTACGGGAGTCCAAATTTTCTTGGTTAATTATTATCCTAGTACGAGAGGCCAACAAAGTACTGTAGAGTCATTAGAGAACCTGAGAAGACATGAGATGTCTCTAGGTTAGCAACACGGAAAAAGGAAGATGTCTATCCTTCATACTTCGGAGGGAGTCACTTGACTCAAAGGGAGTCAAAATATTTGAGAAGGAAGAGACAGTACCTTCTCCCCCTTCAGCAGTTCAGAGGGAGACAACCATTGTTTCAGTTGATCCAGTTGCTCCAATTGATATCCCTAGAGACATTGCAGTAGGCCATAAAAGGCTTGCCTAGGCTCGACAAACTCTGCAGGAGGCAGAGGGACATGCAGCTCCTCGAGGCAGATTCCGAAAGAGAAAGAGACCATAGAGATTTTTGAGCTATGTTTCATCCATGAGCCACATCATTGATACTGAGCCTTCTTGTCATGGAGAAGCAGCAGGTCAGCAGGTATGGCAAGATGCCATACGAGTATCAGTCCATCATGAAGAATGATGTGTGGGATATTATTCCGAGACCAGAAGGGAAGTCTGTAGTGACTTCCAAGTGGATCTATAAGATCAAGCATGTAGCTGATGAAAGTGTCGAGAAGTACAAAGCGAGATTTGTGGCTAGAGGATTCTCACAAGTGGAGGGAATTGATTATGAGGATACATTTGCTCCAGTAGCCTGATACACTTCCATCTGTACTATCATTGCACTAGTTGCATCCATGGGTTGGAAACTACATCAAATAGATGTAAAGACAGCATTTCTCAATGGTGAGATCAAGGAAGAAGATTACATCGAGTAGCCAGAAGGATTCGTGATACACAACGAGAAATCTCATGTGTACAGGTTGAAGAAAGCCTTGTATGGACTAAAGCAGACACCTCGTGCTTGGTACGAGAAGATGGATGGATTCTTGATGAGGTTGGGCTTCAGCAAGAGTGTTGTTGATCCAAACCTATATTATCACATTGTTGGTGATGAGTGTCTGATCTTGATTCTGCATGTGGGTGACTTATTCCTCACCGGTTCAAAAAGATTCATTGTTGAATGCAAGCGAGCATTGACTTTTGAACTCAAGATGAAGGATCTAGGTATGATGCACTACTTCTTGGGACTAGAAGTATGGTAGAGGATTGATGAGATTTTCCTGAGTCAAGGAAAATATATAGTGGAGATATTGAAGAAGTTCGGTATGACAAACTGCAAATCCATGTCTACACTGATGGTGATGGATTTGAAGAAAATGAATGATGCTTCTACTGATTCAGGCGATATTGATCCACATTTATACCGACGGCTAATTGGATCATTGATGTATCTGGTTAACACCAGACCTAATATATGCTATGCAGTGAATGTACTTAGCTAGTTCATGAGTCAACCGAGACAGACTCACTGGATAGCAGCGAAGCATGTATTGAGATATCTACGAGGCACAGTTGGATATGGCCTGAGATATGCCTCCAGTGTAGACATGAGTTTGCAAGGATATACCAATGCAGAATGGGCAGGGAGCGCAGTGGACCAGAAGAGCACATTTGGTTGTTGTTTTACCTTGGGGTTTGCCATGGATTCCTGGTGCAGTAGGAAACAGAGCTCTGTGGCCTTGAGTACTGCAGAAGCAAAGTATATAGCGTTGAGTGTGGTAGTCCGTGAAGCAGTGTGGCTTCGCAAGCTCCTGACAAATTTATTTGATCATGAGATGGATCCTACCATTATTCATTGTGATAACCAGAGTTGTGTGAAGCTCTCTGAGAATCTTGTGTTTCACGATAAATCAAAACACATTGAGATAAAATATCATTATATCAGAGACATGGTGCAGAGGAAAGAAGTACGCGTGCAATACCTTCCTACACATGAGCAGATTGCAAATATCTTCACCAAACCGCTTGCCAGGACGAAGTTTGGGTACTTCCGTGAGAGACTTGGCTTGGTGGAGAATGCCTCTCTAGCTGAGAGGGAGTGTTGATGATTGCAGCTTCGTGAGACATCCTCCAGGACACGTTCTCCTCTAAGACTGAGTTGAGTCGACCTGAGAGGGAGCCCAGTGTTGGGCATACCCATGTGATGGGGCATCGTTCTCCTTTGTGTGAGAATTGAGTCGTCCCCCAATGGATGGGGCATCGTTCTCCTCTGGAGAGTTGAGTCGGCCCCTAGTGGTTGGGTGTGCCCATGTGATGGGTGTATC
>JZKD02S2024977.1:68540-93013 GCA_000966675.3 Picea glauca | reverse complement strand
AATAAAGGTGATTTCCCCATTGAGGAAACACACAAGTCACTTGTCATTTGGAAATTTCAGCAAGTACATTTCTAGGGCTGAAGTGCGCACCTCTCTTGGGCGCAAGTTTCAAGGTTCTAGAGCACCCTCTTGTGTGCATTAGGGTTTTATGGTTGGGGGATCTTCTCTTGAGAATATAGCAAAGGATTGTTGGGTTTTCGTCCCTTGAGTAGAAGGGTTTCCTAGGATATTTCTTGTGTTCTTGTGCATGGTACTTCTTCTTGTGATCTTGGTTATTGCAGCAATTGTGAATGGTAGCTGCATTTGTTTATGTTCAAGTAAATGCTAAAATTGAAATAAACCTCATACTTGAGCCTAGCATAGTGAAAATTCAACAGGTTTCCCTGGTTAAGGGTTTCTAGGATAAAGATCTTGTGTACTGTGTATGTGTGCCATTCGTTACTTTCTGTTTTTTTATGAATCTGTTGACATTACTTCTTTTGCATAGGTTTATCAGCCACTGTTTTCTACACAAACATGGCAATTTTCCCCATTCAAGTAGGCAAACCACCATTTTGCATCAATGGGTATTAAATCACCTTTATATGCCCAAAAGGTAAGAATACTAGACTTTTCCAGAAATTTGCAATACACTTCAGCAACTCTGCAATACACTTCAGCAAATCTGCAATATGCTTTAGCTGAAAAAGTAGAGGAGTGTGTTGATCCTAGAAAACCAGCCTCTTCTGGAAATCTGCAATGTACTGCAGCAAATCTGCAAAATACTTCAGCACATAAGGTAAAGGAGGACGAGTTCATTGGTCTTAGAAGAGGGTGTAAACCCTAAGAAGGTATTGTCCCATAAAAAAGAGGGTTAAACCCTCAAAGAACAATGTTCGCTAGGGTGAGATGGATTCACATTGGCTCTAATACCATGTTGAGATTCACAAGAGATAGAAAATTGACAGTGAACTACCCAGCAAAAACCTAATTCAGTGAAAAATAAAACAACATCAAATCGGCACCGGTGTCCTTTTCCAGAAATCTGCAATACACTTCAGCAACTCTGCAATACACTTCAGCAAATCTGCAATATGCTTTAGCTGAAAAAGTAGAGGAGTGTGTTGGTCCTAGAAAACCAGCCTCTTCTGGAAATCTGCAATGTACTGCAGCAAATCTGCAATATACTTCAGCACAAAAGGTAGAGGACGAGTTCATTGGTCTTAGAAGAGGGTGTAAACCCCGAGGTGTTTTCCTATAAAAAAGAGGGTTAAACCCTCGAAGAACAATGTTCACTAGGGTGAGATGGGTTCACATTGGCTCTAATACCATGTTGAGATTCACAAGAGATAGAAGATTGACAGTGAACTACACAGCTAAACCCTAATTCAGTGAAAAAAAAACAGCATCAAATCGGCATTGGTGTCTAGAAAGAGGGCAATAGTGTGCTAGAAAAGATGACATAAGTTTATTAATGTCCAATAAATGACCAAAAGTACATCAATAAGACTGTTCAATGCATAAGTGACGATACATAGTGGCATTGTGAATGCCTCTCCTATAAAAGGAGGAAGCAAAATCTAATCTAGGAATGGCACCAAAACATCATTCATTAAACACAAAAGTAGTCAATGCATTACTCAAACCAAGAGGCATTACTAACTACTTGTATAGACCTTGCTTCCTCTTAAAGGCAGTCTTCCAAGTGTATTCTTCGTTGATTTGGACTTAATGATATCCATATTTCAAATCTAGCTTGGTAAAGAACTTTGAATGTTGCAGGTGATCTAGCAAGTCATCGATCCAAGGCAAAGGGTATAGATCAATGCACATTCTTTAAGTCTCATCCTTCTTTGGCACCAAAATGATTGGGGAACAGCATGGTGAGGTACTTGGTCTTATGACTCATTGCTCCAACAATTCTTGCAACTGCTTCTTCACTTCATTTAACTTTAGGTACAACCCTATATCTGTGATGAAGCCAAAGCCTGAGATTCATTCACAAGATCAAATAAACCATGAAAACACAAGAGAATGGAAAAATAACTCTCTTTTATTCCTTCTCCATCCTAACTCTTACAATCGAAGTTCAACCCCTTATAACTACTATCTGGGATTTTCGATAACAACTAATTTTAGAAAAACAACTATTTTTTAGAAAAACAACTAAATTTAGAAAATTATCGCATGACTCTAAAATTGACCACTAACTAAGAGCTAACTAGCGTGACACTATTTGTCAACTCGCTTTTCTAATTAAGCTCATAAACTAAGAGATAACTGATAATTGAAAAATTAAAAATTCCCGTAAAAACACTAAAAACCCAATTTGAGGCCTTATATGAAGGAATTTGGCCCTGAAAAAGTGTCGAAACGATGTTCAATCGGATAGATCCGATCGGCACGGCAGTGAAATCTTCGAGACGCAACTCCCCATAAAATTTCAGCCCAAACAGATAACCGAGTCAAAAGTTATGACCCTCGGAAAATCCTCGAAAAATCCCTGCATCAATTTGATAGAGGGGAGTATGAAAGTAATTGTATCTCATGCTCCACTTCCCTCTTGTGTGGCATTCCTTTTGGATCTTGGAACACTTCTCTATATGCCTACAAAAGTTCTTCCAACTAGCACTTTTGTTCTTTCGTACATCCTTCAAAGGATGCCTTCACACCTACAGAATTGGTGTATTTCCAACTCTGTCTCAGGAAAAGAAGTACATACTTCTTGGTTGAGTTGATCAAAGAGATATTAGACTTCCCCTTGCATGCATTGATGATAAACGATTTATCATCCTTGATTAAGCGAACCGGTTGGCCCTTGTCATGAAGATAGCATTCCTCATATACATATTGGGGCTACCAATCACTACACTGCAGACATTAAGAGATACTACATAGTCTTCTATTTAAACAATAAAGTTTGCATTGATAAAAATTATAAGCTTACACTACTTGGCAACTTTTAATTCTACATCCTTAGATACCCAACCCAAAAGGTATGGATGAGGGTGATCATGCATTTCTAAACCAAGATTACTTACAAAGTCTTTTGCAACAACCTTATTCTTCTTCATCTGAATCTTGATATGTAATAGCTTTGTCGTCTCCTTCTCCTCTTTGTGATGGAGGCTACTAAATTTCACCTCCTTTTGCACCATTGTGTAGACAATCCTTTCATCCACGTTTGAGTTACTTTGTATCTCCCTTCCCACTTCCATTAGAATATTCTTCTTCTTGGATTTCTCCTACTTACGACTCTCTGAATCTTGATATGGATTAGCTTTGACATCTCCTTCTCCTCTTCACAATGAAGAGTACTCAAGTTCGCCTCCTTTTGCACTATTGTGTAGACAATCCTTTCATCCATATCTGAGTTGCTTTGTATCTCCTTTCTTGCTTCCATTAAAAGATTCTTCTTCTTAGATTGCTCCTACTTACAACTCTTGGGATTCAACTATAGATACGGTTTTCAACATTTTTCTTTTGTATGACCATCAACGTTGCAATGATCACAATGGTTATTAGGATTCTTGCATCTCCCTTCTTCTTCTCATCTTATTGGAAGCTCCATGCAGGTGCGATTGCTTTGAACCATTTGGATACCCCTTTTCCTTGTCAAATTCAATGTATTGGGCCTATAATTGTGTCCCATTAATGGTCTTGGGTTTAAATAGTATAACTTGCCTCTTTACGAGACTATGAAGACCACCTAGGTACTTGATGACCCCAGTTAGGTCTTGAGGATTTATTCCCCAATAAGAGGCTTGCTTCTGAGACCCACTATACACTTTGTCCTTGCCTCTACCGATAATAGTGCCATCGAATCCACTCATCCTGTTCAAACCTGATAGGGTAAAATTGGGACTTGAGGAGGTCTTCAAATACCTACCACTTCATTATTGGTGGGTCCCCCCCTAACCTAAGGGCCTTAATGTGGCTCTCCCACCAAGTCTATGCATGGTCTTCTAGCTTCAATCTAGCAAGAGTTAATTTCTACTTGTGCATTATGCACATAGACCTTTAATAGTTGCAACCAGTGAATCAACTTAAGAGCATCTACCTGACCTTCATATGGCTTTATCTTGACCTTCACTTCCATAATAAACAAGTGCTGAGAAGATTGGTTACTGGAGTACCCTTTTTCAAGCTTCATTGCTTCCTTCTCTTTCCTTGGCTCCTCGTGATATTTTGGTTTCTCACAAGACTTAGGTTTCTTTGAAAAGGGGCTGATTTTTTCTCAAGAGTGGCCATGAGAATAGCCATGCTCCTGGAAATATCGATTACTTGGGCTTCCAACCTTGCAAATCTTATTTCTCCTTCATCTACAAGCTTTCTTGATGCTCTTCTTCCATTTTTGAGGATTGTGGCTACTTCTTAATCTTTCTTGTGCCAATCTTGAGATTTATAGGGTACAACTCTCCCACATACCTAGATTTTTTGAGTCGAGTAAGCATATACTGCGCTCAAACCACCAAACTCCCAAATAAACTCTCTCATATCAATATGATCTATAAACCGCCTTGGATATTCCAATGGTCAGCTCATCAAAACATACATCTAAACTTAAAGAAACTACAGTGAACCTAAGCTCCATTGTGTGACTGACTTTTGCATTTTTAACACTTAACAATAATAAAAACACATCGTTCAGATTCTTTAACCACTACGACATATGAAATAGACTACAATAGTAAAGGCACACACTAGAACACAAATATTTACCTTTGAAACCCATACAGGAAAACTGACAATCAAATAAAAGACTGTCGTCCATTTCTTATATCATTACAATACAGATTACAAAGTTGTCCAAGCTTATTGTGAAGCTATGAGACACCATAGTCTTCTACAGTGTTGCACAACATGCTTCTATCTCTTTACTCTATTAGCATCTCCTCCACACTCCTGCTCAAACCATGGAACAATCGACAGCTAATGAAAAAGTGACCCCTTTTCCCTTTCTCTATTAGGTTTTTTATAGCTAGAATTAAGGTTAGGGTTAGGGTTAGGTTTAAGGTTTCAAAACCCTCTTGGAACCCCTCCATGATGTTTCTAGAAGTCTCTAGTGGATTTCCACACGTTACTAACTCCCTACATTTTAAATATGGTGAACTAAAATGGTCAACACTTGGACATGTGGGAATATTTGGACTATTACCTTGTCGGCCCTAACTTTCTCATATGAATTTTGTTTTAGGTGCATGATAGCTCCTTGGAAAGGTCTCAATGAGAAATACAATTTTCGTCAAGGCTTAGGAAAGCCTATTGTAACCCTAACCTGTCATAAGAACAAGAAAAACTAGTTAGGCCCTAAAAAATGTGTCGGAAGTTAATGTCGCAAAATCCGACGAAATCAAGACCATCTTTAAGATGCTCTAGATCCTAATCTCCCCAATATAGAGCATCAATCAATTCATATGGTTCTTATGTAGATCCATTTTGGATTATTAAGAATGGTTAGTACTGCCTTTCAATTTGAAAAATGCACCAACTACTTTTATGTGTTTAATGAATGATGTGTTGTACCCATTCATAGATTCATTTGTCATAGTATATTTGGACAAAATTTTGATATTTAATTCTACAAGGAAGGACCATGTTGTACATCTAAAGTATGAATTGGAAACACTTAGGAAACAATGGTTTCTAGCACACATAAACTTGTGTGAGTTTGATAAGCAATCCCTAGTGTACTTGGGGCATGTGGTTAGTGGAGGTGAGTTGAAGATTGAAGAAGTGTGAGGTTGCTAGGCAGTCCATAGTGTACTTGGGGCATGTGATTGGTGGAGGTGAGTTGAACATTAATCCTACAAAGACAGAAGTCGTCCTTAAATGGGCCCCCTCCTACTAATCTCAGTGGAGTTGAATTTTGTGGGCAATGCCCAATATCTAAGGAGTACATGGTGCCACTTGCAATTGTGACAAACACTTCATGTTGTTGCAATGGCCAGTGGTAGGATTTTCTAATGGCGTAAGAATCTATAAAAAACATTTGAAGAATTGAAGTAAAAGATTAATCAAGCCCCGATCCTAACACTACCTAGCTTGGAGAAGTCATTTGATGTGGAAACTAATGCCAGTGCATTGTTAGATTTTGGTAGCTCAGAGGTACTTCTACATTGGAGGCGCCCAGCATGTAGAAGTGACTGAACATACTTCTCTCTAGTGACTTTATGAAGTGTTCTCATAAAGTGACTTTATAAAGTGATTTTATAAAATCAAGTTGAGTCTTTTAATATTTAATGGGTAAAAGTGACTTTATGAAAAGTGGGTCACTTAAGTGATTTAAGTGAACTCAACGAAAGATTAAGTCGTGACCATTGATCTCAARGGAAGGTGAAGAGTCACTCAAGGGAGAAAAAGGGTTAGAAGAGTTACTCATTAATGAGTAATAAAAGGAACACTAGAGGAGAGATGGGACACACCTTTTGGGAGGAGAGGTTGAGAGGAATGTGAAGACTCACTCACATTCCAAGAGAGTGTTGAGCTGAAGGAGAAAGGAGAAGGGCAGCAAGAGAAGGGATGCACTTTCCAAGAGGGAGAGAGGGCACGCACCCCAAGACAAGTACAGCATTGAATGTTGGTCTGTATAGCTGAGAAAGGAGCAGTATAGTACGGATTTGAAGAGGGTCGTACAACTGTAAATGCACAGAAATCGAGGCTGCAGATGGCACCGATTTCTAGGCACCGAGGTTGCTGAGTTTTGGTCCATAAGAGTGTTGTTACTGTGTATGAATGCTGAGGAATTTTTGTTGATGTTGAAGACCGTACAGTAGAGACCATACTGTTGATTATTGGCACATTTTTCGAGGTGGATTTCTGTAGCTGATAATGTGGGTTTTTAGCACAGAAATATATGTGTTTGTGGACACAGTTTGTAAGTTCAGCACTGTTTAATTAATGTTGTAGAAGACTGTTGTTGTAAACTCAGAATTTCTCATGTGAAGCTCAATAAAGAAGACTCTTTTGGACTGATTTTCCCATGCCGGGTTTTTCTAGGGGCATTGCCCAGAAATTCAATGTGTCAAATGTGGTAAATGTGTTGTTGTTCATTTATATTTCGCTGCTATATTTTCAGATTGCTTAGTCTCTTATATTTCTGCTCATAGTTACCGTAAATGCATGAGGTTCCATTGCTTTATTGTTGAATAACTATAGGAGGTTGAAATCTTGTGGTTTTTTTTTTTGTTTGTTAGTTTGTCCGTGACATGTGGGACTAATTTGTGGCTAAGAAACCACGACTCAGGGGCATCTAAGCCGTCAAAATCACCCGGGGATCGCACCCGGCCTGAGCCACACCAACCCTTAACATGGCTGGATTTTTTGTCCCCGCAGATTTCGAACCGGTGACTTTAACATCACGGAGCGCCTTAACAGCACACTCCATCACTGACTGTCCTACACCTCGGGGACTGGTTGAAATCTTGTGTTGGCTAAGTGTTTGAGATCAGTTTTCAACATGGGTATGTTATCAATGTAATGTTAATGCAAGGGGGAAGGTTAGTCTGTTATCAATTAGAGCTATTCCATAGAGCAATACTCAACAACCCTATCTATGACAACATTGACAAGGAACTCTATGCCTTGGTGTAGGCAGTGAAGAAGTAGAAGCACTATTTGTTGGGTAAGGAAACCATTATCCACAATGATCACCAACCTCTACAATACTTGTAGATTCATAGTAAGCTTCAACAAGCAAGACATTTTTAATGAAGAGGATTTCTGCAACAATTTCATATAGTGATTAAATGTAAGGGCACTGACAATAAGTTTTCTGAAAACACCAAAAAATCATGGGAGTCATTATGCCAGTGTTCCATGAGGACACATACCCCAGGGTGGGAGGCATGCCCCCATGTTTCCCATGCTCCGAAGGTGGGGGAGCACCTGGGGAAATGTTTCACCAAGGGGGCCGTCTGGGAGAATCCCAAGAGAAGTACAAGGCTAGGCATGATCAACATAGGGTCAAAAAGGATCTCAAAGTAGGAGAGTGAATCTAGTTGCACCTAAAAAAGAAAATATTGCAAGGTCCAAGAAAGAAAATCAATGCCCTAAGATGTGGACTTTTCGAAGTACCAAATAAGGTAAGCAACAACACTTAGAGACTCGGTCTGCCTTCTTATATGTGCATTTACTGAATAGTAAATGAAGAGAACCTAAAACTCTACAAACCATCCATGCTCAATGAGAACAAATAAAGACAAGTCTTATCTTCCATAGAATACATGGCATCGGATGCACATGCAAAACTACAAGTGGACATAATTTTGTGAAAGAAGATCAGAACAACCAAAAGGGGTCAACAAGCACTTTTGCAGGTGGGATTAAACGGACAACTACTAGCCAAAGTCAACAAACCAAAATCCTCCCAAAAGGGAAGATCCAAAATGGATCTACATAGATGTTATATTATTTTAAAGATGTTTTGTCATGGGGGAGAACAAAATTTGGGATATCTCAAAAAGGTTATGATTATGTCATTTTCGAGCCCTAAGCAACAATTTCTGGACCTGCTAAAAGTGACAGTTACTGAAGGTTTAAGTCAGCACTAGAAATTTTTCTTCTAATAGAGATCTTTCCAGCAAGCTATCATGGGCCTAAAACAGAACTCATATTGAAAGTTATGGCCCCGACAAGATAGTCATCAATATTTTCCCACACAAGTACAATGTGGAAGCTATGTCAACCCCCTAAGACTCATCTATTTGGGGTAACTAACATCTAGAGTCCACTAGAGACTTCTAGAAGCATCATGAAGATTACAAGAGGGTTCCAAAACCCTAATCCTAACCCTAATTCTAGCTATCAAAAACCTAGCAAAAGGATGGAAAAAGGTTCACTTTACTTTCGTGGCCATAGTTGTTCCATGGTATGAGCAATAAGTGTGGAGGAGAGAGTAGTAGAGGAGAGTGAGAGAAGCAATTTGTAGAGGCTATAGTAGACCATAGCATCCCATAGCTTCATAGTGAGATTGAATCTCTTTTTCTATATTGTAATCTCCATTGTATAAAAGAAGAAAGGCATAGTACTTCATTAATGTTGGGTTTTCCTATGTAAATATTGTGTTTGTCGTGTTGCATTGTGAGCCTTTACTGTTGAAGTTTCGTTCTCATTTCTCAATAGTTAAAGAATCTGTATGATGTGTTAACAATATGCTAAATCACTAAAAATATAAAAAGAATAGTCATATAGTCAAACATAGGCCCACTATAGTAGCTATCAGTTTAAGATATGTTCTGGCAAGCCAGCGATTGGAATATCCAAGGCAAGTTTACAGATCAATAATTTCTACAACTACCTCCTACAAGCTTCATCCATTGTATTGTCTTATGCATCTTGAACAATCCATTGATTTTCTATTATGTGAGATTCCTTTGGAAAGCCTAAGAGCATTTAAGTCAAACATAGGCCCACTATAGTAGTTGTAAGTTTAAGATATGTTCTGGCAAGCCAACCATTGGAAGATCCAAGGCAAGTTTACAAATCACTAGTTCCTATAACTACCTCCTACTTCATCCATTGTATTGCCTTATGCATCTTGAACAATCCATTAATTTTCTATTATGTGAGATTCCTTTGGAAAGCCTAAAAGCATTTTATTGTGGAATCTCATAATGACAAAATGCAAAATCTCAAGAATCCACAAAAGATAATGATTGTTGTGGTCCACATGGTGAGCAAAGCCTTGACTTAGTGGTAGGCCCATGTCTGCCACCTACCTACTAAGGATACTACTAATCAAAAATCCATTCACAAGTGTGAATTTTCCAAAATCACTATATGGAGAAGATTCTATCCCTTTGGGTGTTGTGAAGAAATAACTAAGGAATGGTTGTACCTATATTAGAGGTCTCCTCAAACTATCTAATAGTGCATTGATCATTTCAACAAGCTATCCATTAAGCTCAAGTATGATACTCGGATGAAATACTCACATTGAAATTTAATGGAGGAATATTCATTCATATGCAAAGAGAAATGGACCTCCTTGGCATTCACTAGTTGAAGCAAGCTTATTAATGCACCTTGAAGATGGACACTAAACTACAAAAGGAGCCATAAAGCCACATTAGAAACAATATTAGCAAAAGAAGCCCCAAAGCAAGCCTTGGCATGCTCCTTCGTCCTCTTCATCCTTATCTTATCCCTCTAATCAGCGAAAAGTTCTATCTCCTTCTAAAATAGGCCCAAGCTACATGGCAAGGGACCTTGAAAATATCGTAACTATCATAAAACTTACAGCCACTTAAATGATAAGTGCCTAAAATAAAAAGGAGATAAGACTAGTACATTGGACATGGAGGAGAAACCAAAGGAAGTAGTGAGTCCACCATTGTCTTTAATCCCAACATTCATAACCTACAACTGGTGTCCATGAATACCAAGTATTCCTCCACTAACAAAGAAGATGTTTTAGAAAAAAATTGTGATTAAGGACTACCTAGTCCATTGTAAAATTGATAAGAACATTATGAATAATCACATAGAGTTTGGTCACCTCAAATTGCAAAAAAAACAATGTTTGCAAATCTACATACTTGGTTGGGTGAAGATTAACAACCAACCTAGATGTATTGATAGAATTCATCGCATCATTTTCATTATAGGGCCCTTCATCGACGTGTAAACTATGACGCAACATTAATGGAACGTTATGACCTCCTCCTTAACAAACTTGTACTAGCATGATCGACATGTCATTTATGACACCTATCACAACAAATACAAAATGCATAAGCATGTAAAAACACATCATTAGAAATCCTCATCAACAAATACACTTTTTTCCCAAGTAAAACCTTGTAGGGAAACTCCCAAGAACTCCCCCACATTTCATGGATGGTACTCGATGTAAACCTATTGGCACCAATTCTGAGAAGGACATTGAGTGAGGAATACAACAAAGGTAGCCACCTCGCGTTAGCAACCCCGAGATCTCTTGCATGAAGCTCAAAACACTCAAGTTTCAACCACTTGAGCTAGCCCATTCGTCTATCAAGAAATATAGTTATATCTAGAAAGGTGACAATAAAGCTAGTCGAACAATACAAGGCAATTTCCTCGTTCTACCATCAAGTAGGATAAAATACAATATTGTAACAACCCTCTACCTCAGGAACGAAGCAATGAAAAAACTTTTGAATACTTACATTAATGTGTATGAGGAGCTTAAAAGTTTATGTCCTATTAATGCCACTCAACATTGAAATTGAATTTATCCCAAGTTCCTCGATCCTTAATCAACTTGTTTATAGAAACACCATAACAGAGAGTGCGGAGCTAGAAAAATAGAGAAAATGAGAAAAAGAAGGTAGGATTCAACATAGCACCTCATGTGGATCCCAACTCTTCTAGTCTCAAAGAAAGGACATGATTGTGCGCTAACTACATAGCTTTGAACAATCTTATTGTTAACAACATATCTCTCTCCCAAAATCAATGACCCCATTGATCAACTCCAAGAGGCCAAATATTTTGAAATCACTAATTTAGCTTTTAGCTACCCCGAAGTTCGGATGGAGCCCAATAATGTATGGAAGACTACCTTCAAGACCAAGTTTGAGCTTTATGGATAGTAGTTAGTTATGCCCTTTGGGCTTGTTACCTCTCCAAGAGGAACCCTAGAGTTTTTCACTTGGCTACAAAGTTGTAAGCCCAAGGATGCAAGTTAAAGCTATGTAAATCATAGTGGATGATTTTTGTAGTGGACTTCCAGACTTGGGTCGATCATGATCAGTCCCCTTATGTCCCCATTTCACTATCTCTCGTCCTAGATAGGATTGGAGGTCGTGCCATGGATCTGTTGGGACACATGATTGTGTGGAGCCACATGTCTTATGTAGGGGTGATCACAGTTTATGGAGCCTAGTCCGGTCCATGTCATGCACACCTATGTCTTCCCAAATGGTTATCTTATAATGAGTCTGTAGGCATCCCTTGGCCATGGTTCACTATCTTTTTTGTTTTCAACATGGAAGTCTCACAAAGTTTTCATCATTGCATGTCTTTTGAGGCAGTGGTCCTCGAGGCAAAAATACAACATGGGTTCAAAGTGACCAAAAAAAAATTCACAAGCAAAACCCATATGGAAAAATTGTGATTGATGAAATATTAAGGGATTTTTCCCCATTGCACGTCTTTTCCTACAGTGCACCCTGGAGGCAAAAATACAACATGGGTTCAAAATTAGCAGAAAAAAATCACGAGCAAGACCCATGTCACAGAATTCTAATTGTTGGAATGTTGAGAGAGATATTGCCTCCTAGGAGAAATCGTTGGGCACATTTTACAAGGTCAAATGGTCAAGGAGTGGAACGTTTGGGGTATTTGGGCCTTGGAATAATTTTTGGAAGGTCAAAGATTCCCTCTCCACATGCAAAGCAATTAATTTCTCCACCAAATAACCAAATCATCCTCTTTTGGGACAAATTGTAACTCCTCATTTATGAATTTGACAAGTCAAACTAGTTGTTACAAATAAAACTATATAAGGTTAGCCCCTCCTCTCATTTTTTTGTTGTTGAAACTTTGTGAGATCATAATGTCATTTTTCATAACTCAACTCTCTTGTGTCATTGTGGATTGTCTACTGTAATGTTTGTTTTTCTTGGTCTTGGATATATTTAATTGTGTTTTGACAAGGGTTCCTTGGAAGAATTGCGAAAGATAACCAAACGATCCATTGAGGGGCTACATAGTCATGTGGAAGAAAGAAGATAGGCCTTCGTCTCCTTACTTTCTTTGTGGGATCCAAGGGTAATACACCCAAGTTGTTGGACAAACTCCTTTGGGAGTAGCTTCAATCGAGTGATCTATTATCTCTTCGACCCTAGTTGACTTGTTTTCTTGGAGACCATCTTGTAGAGAAGCTCTCCTAGCAAAATCAAAGGAGGAATCCATTTATTAGAGAATTTCTAGAATTGGGGGTGATAGTGCTTCCACTCCAAACCCAATCGTCTAGAAATCCATCCGGGCAAACCTTAAGCTCACAGGGTCACAATTGCACAAACTAAGAGACATCTAAAGGTAAGAGGTAAAGGTAAAAATCTCTCAATTTCTTCAACCATTAAAACTTCAAATATTTTTTAAAATCACTTTTTAGTATAAAATACAAAAAATCATACCCTAGCTTTGCATTTTAATTTTATCTTTCATAAGCTAGTAGATCTTGGGGTTTTTAACCTTTTGGATTTTCCATACCCCAAGATAGATATTCCCTTGAGTTTTGTGTTTCATTAAATATCTTTTACAAGGGTTTACTAGAGAAAAAGTGTGCAGATCTGCATTATAACAGCAAGCAAAATCTTTAGATCTACACTTTTATGGACACATTGAAGTGGTGCATTTGGTAAGTTTTATTTTCCTAAACCCTTCTATTTCATTTCAAGATCTGATTTACATATTATATCTTTGTTTTCTGGTCATTATAGAGCAAAACTATAGCCCCAAAGGTAATTTTATTGGCTGTAGTAAATTTTGGGTTTTAACCCTAGGGGGATTTGAACCCCAATTTTGCTAAAGTAATTTCCAGCTTGATGGAAATTAATTTTACAGCAGATCTGAAGTCTCTAGGGCTTAAAAAACACTTACACTTAGCTTCCCTACCCTTCTTACCCACAGATGTAGTAATCTAGTGCATTTTTGCATTTGTGGGAGGCCTAAAAAGGCCATTTTTCTTGATGTTTTCTGCGTTTTATTATGTTTTGCAAGTCTGAAATAACAGGGCAGCGAGAAAACCTCTCATTTTCAGCCACTTTGATCAAGTTATTCACTCAGAAAATCAACCGGAAAGTGGTAAGAATGTTTATTCTTCTTGTACTTTATTTGGTTATTAGTCTTGGAGATTGAGAGTAAGTTAGCTTGTTGTTTGGTCTTTTATTTTCTGTGGTATCTTTTATTCTAGCAAGCATAGAAACAATTAACTCCTACCTTCACCTACTATACTTTGTTTAGGCAGTGGTCTTGATATTTTTTTTGGTGAAGTGTTACTAGTGGGAAGCCTCCCAAAGCCTCTTAGTGTAGGAGTTTGGCTTGAACAGGGAAAATGATCGGTGTTGTGGTGACATTGAGCACCTATCCCCTGTGTTGCTACCATAGCAGTCTAAGACCTTGTAGGACTGCTAGTTTGGGCAGCAACAGGGCTAACTAATGCCTCTAGTACCTTTGAGCAAATAATTAATGGCATCTTTTAACCTTATATTTTATGCTCATTAACACATATCTTGATGAAATCTAGACTTCCAAGACCAAGACTACCTACGATGACTATCTAAAACATGTTAAAAGTTTTCTGAATCTCGAACAACAGCATTAGCTCAAAGAAAATCTCAGAAGCCTTCTTTGGTAAGAAATCCATTAATTATGTTGGCATTGATTTTAATCTTAAGAAGTTTATGCAGATCCTAATAAAGTCAGATTCCTCAAAGATGGTCCATGCCCCATAATTTGTAAACACACATTAGTGCACATGGGCTACTTAATGATCTACATTATATATATATATATATATATATAGAGAGAGAGAGAGAGAGAGAGAGAGAGAGAGAGAGAGAAATCTAAGTTGCACAAAACATGGAAGCGAGTAGAGTTTTAAAAACAAGTATGCCATGGAAACATGACCCCCCCCCCCAAAAAAAATAAAATGGAAACGCTGAAACAATATTTAAAAAGTGCAAAAAATATATAAATATTTCAAAAAATACCTTTATAAATAGCACATTATCTTTATGAAAAGTACAAAAAATAGACTTTGTAAATAGCACATTATCTCGCAAATTTAAGAAAACTTGATCCAGAAAATTAGAATGATTTTAGACTTAATTCAACTTGTTTTCTAGTCATTTGGCACTTGTGTAATTGTTGTGGATCCCATGCAGCTTTGAAGTGCTTTTATGGGCTCAAAACACACATTGTTTGGGCCAAAAAAAGCCCTGTTTGAGCTGAAACATTTTGGAAACTTAGTTCAGCATTCACAACATGTTTAAAAATCTCGAAACTTTTCCTAAATATTTTCAAACATGTCAAAATGCATTTCCACACGTTTTCAACCCAAAATGTGGGCAAGGTGACATTTCCTACAACTAGGTATATATATATATATATATGGTCTTCTTACTGATGTTCATCTAATCTCATCTGATGACCTTATTCTGCAATTGACCTCTGAGATATTTTAGGAGATGTAAGGACATAATGGTCTTAGTCTCCAATGAGACGTAATTTCCCAAAGAGATTTGTTGTGGGTAATATGTAGTGCCTTGCCTTTCTGGGCATTTTGTTTTAGACTATCAACTCTTTTGAATTGTGCTCCTACCATTGTCATTGTATGTGGTGATCATAAGGCCATCAAGTCATATTGGTCAAGTATAAGTTATATATATATATATGAAGTTAGATTCCTCAAAGAATGGCCCATGCCCACTAAATTGTGTTTGCAAATTACGGGGCTTGGGCCATTTTTGAGGAATCTAACTTTATTAGGATCTACATAAACTCCTTAAGGTTCAATTTCAATGCCAACATAATTAATAGATTTCTTGCCAAAAGAACACCTTTGAGCTTTGCTCTAAATTGATGTTGTTGTTGGAAACCTAGGACAAGTTTACCATGTTTTACATGGTCTTCCTAGGTAGTCTTGGAATAAAATCTAATATATATTTTTGTGTGGCATGATGAACTCCTAGAAGATGTTCATTCCCCACTCCACCATTCACCCCCTCAATAAGCTTACATAAAGTGACAAAACATTCAAATGGGGGCATGAGCTAAAAGAAAAACCTTCCAACACCTCAAAGATGCTCTCAATGTGGCACTTATGCTTGCACTCCTTGACAAGGACAACATTTAGAGATTTGGACAAATGCTCCCATAGGCGTCTTTATTAAGAAAGGAGGTTGCCTATTGGTGTATTATTCTAAGACTCTATGACAAGCCAAAATTAATTATAGAACTTACAAGGAACTCTATATCCTAGCGTAATCACTTAAATGCTGGATTAAATGCAGAAAACATTTTCTCCTCAGTAAAGAAAATGTCCTACAAAGAGATCACCAACCATTGCAATTACTCAAGTCTACAACTAAAATTCAAGAACATTACCGCATATTGGGCATCTTACATGCAAAAATTCCATTTGGTGAGCAAACACACGAAGGGACCTATGAACAAAGTGGCAATCTCCCTTAGTAGCCCCACTATACCAACATATTTCATGTCAAATATAGTAATTATGAGGGCTAGAAGAAGCTCCATTCTTCTAAGACACTTTCAATGCAGCTTTTTCAACTTTGAAATAGTCAATGGTTGTTAATCAAATTCCTTTCCTAGATTACCATGTAAGAGATGGATCCTATACAAGGTGAAATAGTTATGTGTCCCAACTAAGACTGTTCATGAGCTCTTGCTAAAAAACGATCACTACTCCTGTGGGGGACACTTGGAGTGAGAAAGACTCTCCAACATCTTAAAAGATAGTTTTACTGGCCATCTATGGGGAAGAGTAAATAATGATTATTTCTATAGGTGTTCATTGGACAACCTATCTAAGATTTCCAATTGAAAGATTGTCTTTAACTAGCTTTTGCAAACACCTTGTCAACCTTGCAAACTTATTTTGATGGCTTTCATTAGTGGCTTTCTTGTGACTCAACTAGTGCTACCATACTTTTCCAACTGCCAGTCAAATCCTAAGTCTAACTCCACTCTGTGTGGAAATTGAGCAAAGTCAAATTGATTCTAAGTATGACTCAATCCTAAGTCAAACTCATAAGTTCAAGTCGCAAGTATGACTTGGACTCACAAGTCAAACATGAGTTAGATTGACTCACCAAGTCTAACTCAAATTGACTTATTATGTCCAAAATCAATAGTGTTTTGTAGTATGTACTATCATCTACGTACTTTGAAATGCATTAGTATTGAAAATTTGCATTATATGTAAAATGTAAACTTTCATACTAATGAAAAATATCAGTTTTTATATTTGTCAAGATTTTTCCAAGCCCAAGTCAAACTCTTATTTTTCAACCCCACCAAGTCAGCCACCTAATTCAGTATGGTAACTTTGGACTCAACATCAACATGATTGTATATTTATAGTGGTGTGTTGATTCTCCAAAGTGGTAGTCTTCATTCCCTATAGCAAGTGTAATGATGCTCCCAATGTTGCAGAGTTATTCTTCTAATATATTTGGAGTCTGAACACACAATGAATTGCATTAACCATCACCTTGGAATGGGACTCTCCATTCCTTAGCCATTTGGGCAATCACTGTGGAGCGTGCTTTATTGTCAATTGCAATTTTTTATTTCTTTTTATTCTCGGAATAATAGTCAAATTGAAGTGCTAAATAGGACCCTCA
Organism: Picea glauca; assembly: GCA_000966675.3. Classification (NCBI taxonomy): domain Eukaryota; kingdom Viridiplantae; phylum Streptophyta; class Pinopsida; order Pinales; family Pinaceae; genus Picea; species Picea glauca. Next base: position 75,674 of record JZKD02S2024977.1, on the reverse strand, counting down.
CATATCTATCATTTGTCCAACAAACAATGGATCAAATACCTTGCTCGGCATGTCTCTACTATCAATTCACCTTTCAAGGTTTGTGATGGGTTTCAGCCCCTTGCACAATAAGAACTTTTGGTTTCCCTCTTTGCTCCCTCCATGTTACATAAGCAAAGGGAACTAGATGAAGCCACTACTTTGTAGCATTTAATATAAGTACATGCCAAAGTTAAGGATGTTCTCCCTATAACCTGAGCAAAATATAAAGCTCTACAAGATAAACACAGGGTCAAACACTGCTTACAAATGGGAGACAAAGTCTAGCTACACTTAGACAAACAGAGGTTCCAAATACATATCACAAAATAAAACCCCTTAGATATGATCCAGATTCCATACACCAATCAACATGACATTAGATCAAATGCATTATGCCATGGCTGTCCAGTTTAGCTCAACAATTATGATAGTTCATGTTACAACTTTAAACTATGTGTGCTTGCACATTTAGAGGAGAAGGTACCAGCTATTCATCCAGAAGAACCATCCTAGACTTCCATTCTTCACTCTTAGAGAATAAACTACTAGACACCAAGACAAGGACTGCGGAAGGAAGCAAACTATCACATACATTTTGTCAGCCAAAAAGGAAGTTTGCCTTTGCAAGCTAAGTGAATCTTTTAATCCAGCCTTAAGCAACAAATCCACAATCTAAACAAAAGGGTACAATTTCCTTCTTAACGATGAGTACATTTGTGTTTGTCTTACATTAGTTGTACTCATTGCTTGCAGAACTATTAACTTCTATGTTAGTCAAAATTTCTTGCTAGCACTTAGTGCTAAGGTTAGTTGTGTAGTGCTAAAGTCAGTAATATAGCTGACTTCTAGGTGTCAATTGAATCTCATAAGGTGTAATAGTATTCCATTCCATTTTCTAAGGTGACATTTAGCTGGGAAAGCTCCTTTATCTGTAAAGGAAATCCATTCATCATGTTGGGACAACACCTTTTACTCCCCAAGGGCCAATCAGCCTAGGCCACTCTCCAAAGGACATTATTAGACAGGCTCTTGGGGTGAACATTGCCATTGCTGGATCTGACAACCATAGTGACTGATCCTCCTCCCTTACAGCCTATCTTACTTCAACTTGTGTTAGTACCTATAGCTGGCTGTATTTGATATATAGGGCTTTCCTTTGTGTTCTCTTAGTTTTAGGATTTCTGCTGTACTTTTGGGAGATGACTTTTGCACCCCCCTTTTCGCCATTTTGACATGTTGCATTTGACAGTCTCTTTGACCTATTTTGGTCATCAGAAAACATTAATATACTATCATTTCATTTCTGTAAATACATCCATTCTTCATGTGTATAGAACTTTACAACACACATGATGGAAGTTCAAGGTTAATCTGCCAAAATGTCTTATGAAAGATGACTTCTATAAATAATCTGCTGTAACAGCGAGTGCAAATGACCCCCCCTTGACTAATTTGATAAAATTTAATCTCAGATGGTGATCTGTGCAAAATAACCCTAACTAGGCTAAATTTAATTACCATGTAATCCATAAATTTTTGGTTTCACACTGCAATCTGTTAAAAAATTATGTTGAGATTAACTCAGAAAAAGGGCTATTTCACACAGCTGTTTTAACTTTAATTAAGATAAGTTTCAAAAGGATTACTTTTGCACTTTTCACAGGATTTTGCTAAATTATTCTGTGAAGGATAAAGCCAACTAATGATGACTAAATCATTCAGAAATTTGTGCACAGTTAAAGTAACTCCCAGCTTGTTTTAAGATAATTCATTTGAAATTGGTGGAAGTTAGATTTGCTGAAACTAGTTCGTTTTACTTTATTTAAACATATCAGCCAGAGCAAAAAGGCCCTGTGTTTAACTAAAATTATTAAAACTAGGTCACAAGCTATTGTAAGCACAGTTCTGGAATTCACTTTATCCTGAAAGAAATAGCATAAATGAAATACATATTTGAAATCATCGAACAGTGTAGAACARTGCAMAACAATCCTAAGTATARATCTATTTTTCAGTCTAACTTGGGAASCTCTTCAACAGAGCATTTAAAATATGCAGGATTCCATCATTCTTAATTAAATTTAACTTTAACAGCAGTGTTAGCACTCTTCCGATTCCAAGTTACCTCCAAGTTTAACTCTGCTCTTTGAGGGAATCGAKTGGACTCTAGCTCAGCCCAAGTCAAACACAGGTCATATATGTGAATCACACTTGGTTTCCTATCTATAAAAGACATGGGAATAATTCAAAAAAAAATCTCTCATTTTGCTTGTTTTTCAGATTTCTGATCCGATTTCCCAGTAGACACCCAATAGACCTGTCAACTGTCCAAAATTTGTCAACAGGATCTTGACTTGATTGTTAAGCATGGGTGGTCATATTCCTCCCACCAAGGTTCAAATCCCCTAGTCATGGATTGCCCCTCGTGGGCTGTCTCACCAGTGCAAGTGGGCAATTTCAAGCAGTTGGGACCAGGTGCAAGTCCTGGGAGATTTTGGCAGAATAAATATCCCCATCCTAGTTCAAAGTCAATTCTTACTCTCTGGTCTCCCCAAGTCATTCTGGCAATGAGTCTCTTAAATTTGCCTAACAGAAAATACTACTGGAATGCCATGCAAAATATATAAAACCTAGGTAAGAACTTATCTCAATTCATCTCCCTGTGCAAAGAAAATTTATGAGACTCACTCCCAGAATGACTTAAAATCTAGGTAAGAACTTATCTCAATTTAGCTCCCTGTGCAAAGCATTGAAACTAGACCTGCCGATCTGTTGAGCATCGGCACTGCTTTGAAACGAGGGTCAAACTTATTCGAATCATCAGAAAAAATGACGAGAAGTCGGCCAATTTGACCAAGTTTAGCCGAGTTATTAGATGAGTAACAGAGTTTGATAGACAAATTGCCTATTTTAAGTAAAGTTTACATGGAGTCCAAGCCATATTCTTACTCTTTCGCTTCGCAGTGTCATTCCCAAGTATGATTCATGTTACTATGGTGCAAATTGATCCTATGTTAGGGTTCTGCAAATTGCACTTCTTTTGAAGACAAGGTCTACAAAAAGTTTATTTATCCATATTTACCCTGCAGCCTAAGTTTGTGAGAAACTGTGACTCTGCCCTCAATTCTGATGCGGCTTAGAATTGGGTTAATCTCTTTAACTCATAGGTTGCAGAATGAAATGGCAAGAATCTTCAATTCACCACACAACTATAGTAAAAGAGGGCACCATTTCCAGTCATGAGGACAAATACTGATAGTGGGGAATTCCTAAACCCCACCAAAATTTGCTATTTATTTTCGTTTGATCCGTAATCTACAGAATTGTCACGTTAACGAATGAGAATGCATACCTGCCTTGTGAAAGGCTGCCACGAATTGGGCAGTGAGGGAACCATGCGCAATATGATCCTGATACCATCTTCATGAATTTGCATAAATTTCGTGTGGGGAATTGAGAAAAGGCATTCAGATCTGTGGATCAAAGTAAATTGGAAATACCCAATTGCATGCTGATGCTGCTTGATGGTTATAAACGTCTGCTCAACTCCTCGCCACAAGCCCTTCCATGAATTTAGTGCTTTTTTCGGTTTGGTTTCTCCGAGGTACTTATCTTAGAACTATGCACAGAACAATTCTATGCCGGGGACACTAGAGGTCTAGAGGGTATTTAATAAAATAAATAAAAAATATATTTTTCCAAGTTTAATTTATAGGTTTTTTTTTAAAAGAAAGATTAAGTGGTTAGGTTAGGATAACTACCATATGTAGGAGATATTTTGAGGTTGAGGTTGAGATTAATATGATTAAATTGTTGAAATTGTTTTGAGTTTTATTATTGATTTGACATTGTTTAATGAAAAATCTAGAGTTTATCTTAAGTATTATTGTAGAAATGAAGGGAAGTATTGAGAGGTTTTTTTTGCAGATTGAGTTCATTATGAGTAAATTGGTAAAACAGTTTTGAACTTTATTGTTATTTGACATTGTCTAATGAAAAATTTAGAGTTTACCCTAAGTACCATTCTTGAAATGAGGGGAAGTACAGAAAGATTTTCCTTTGAGGTTGAGTTCATTATGAGTAAATTATTGAAACGTTTTTAAGCCTTATTGTTGATATGGCATTGTTCAATGAAAAAGCTAAAGTTTACCCTAAATACCATCCTCAAAATGAGAAGAAGTACCATAAGGTTTTCCCTCAAAGATGTTAGCTAGAAAAAAAATGTTGAAAACTCTTTAAAACTCTTAATATAAAGATTTTCACTCATCTAATCTATATAATGTTAGAAATTATCTTATTACATTAACATATTTTTAATTTAAATATTAAAATTTTCTTCTATATTAATATTCTTTTCTTCTTTAAAATTTAAAATTTTTATTTTTTATTAAATCTTTCTATTAACTCATTTGGATTTTTATTTTTTATTAAATCTTTCTATTAACTCATATCATTTTGATTGATTATTTTTTGGAATGTAATCTTTAGTGGCTTAAATCTTATATATTATCTTTATTATGATATAAACTTTAATCATTAATCTATATTCATAATAAAAAATTTAATAATAATTAAATATTTTAAATGTTTTTTATTTTATATTTTTTGGAAAAATTTAGCCTAAACATGTTATGATTTAAAAAAAAAATTGTTAAAAATTTTAATTATTTTTGTCCAAAATCTAGCTAAAATTTTAGAAGAATTGTTGAAATCCTAAATATTAATTGTCTAGATTAATACAATTTTAGTAATGAAAATTTGCAATTTGACNGTTGAAATCCTAAATATTAATTGTCTAGGTTAATACAATTTTAGTAATGAAAATTTGCAATTTGACCAAAAATTATATAACCATATTCACTTAATACTTACAAAAAAAAATCCATTTACAATGAAAATTTGATGAGAATGGAATTTTTTTGAATGTATTCCATTTTACAACTCTTTTTTTTCAAATATTATATCACTACCCTCATACCAAGAATGATAATAATAAATCATATATCATAACAACTCATGAATAAATCATATATAATTATTAATAATAAACTCATTAATAACAAATTGTTACAAAGTTGAATGTAAAATGTTTGTTATTAATGAGTTTATTATTAATAGTTATATATGATTTATTCATGAGTTGTTATGATATATGATTTATTATTATCATTCTTGGTATGAGGGAAGTGATATAATATTTGGCAGAGACTTTTAGGCTTTTTCGATGGAGTTGTTAGCGGAGGGACCTGTGGCATTGGAATTGTCATTAAGTTGTGCTCTGAACATTTTTTTAAGATACATCTAGTCGATGGCCCTGGTACAAACATTAGAGCATAAATACTTAGTCTGTGGGGGTTATTGAAATTTGCTCTAAGGATACACATAAAGGACTTAATGGTTGTTGGAGATCCAAAAGTCATTCTTGACTGGTTTGATGGTAAATCTCGACTGAAGGTTTTAACATTACAATCTTGGATGAAAAAGATTATTGATCTCAAGGCTTCTTTAGCTGAATTCAGTGTTTTCATATTCACAGACATATCAATTATGTAGCGGATTCCCTGTCAAAGCTTGCTCTAGGGAAAGAGTTTGGATGGATGTATTTTGAAGAAGTCCAATGAAACTCTGTCCTCAATTCTAGCTCCTTCTACATTTTTTGAGTTCATTTTCAGTTGGGATATTGTCTCCTCTTTCCATGAAGTTTTTGTTTTTGCCCTTATTCGACAATCTATTGTTAAGGATACATATTTGGTTTAGTATGTGGTGGCACTGTTCAAAGCTTTTGCTTGAATACTACTGTGGATATGGATAGAAATTTGTAATGACCTTTTCTGACAAAAGCAGTCATGTCTCATGACTCAATATGTCAAAGGATGTACTTTGAGAGTTTCTTTTTATTCATAATGAATAACATTGAAATTGATTTTTCTATGGAAAAAACAAATATATTACAAAGTGAGATTTGAACCCAAATAAAAAGAATAACAATTTTTTCTCACCATCATTGTATTTATACTTAATTGATATCTTTATTTTACCACTTATACAAATATAATAGTATTCTATTAAAACTAATCATTCAATTTATTACTTTAACAATAATAATAACTACACAACCATCTAAGTTTAAATAAAAAATGTTGTTCTAAATTTAAATAAAAAATATAAGTAAAACAATATTTGATATTATCCAATGCATACCAAACTAACTTACCTTAAATCTAAATTGAAATAAACAAATAATAATATTATTAAATGATAACAATGAACATTCATAAACATAACTTGGATCACCCCATCTTGAATAGCAAACATTCATAAACATAACTTGGATCACCCCATCTTGAATAGCAAATATTCATAAACATAACTTGGATCACCCCATTTTTAGTGTACATTTATATGTCTCATTTTATTTATAACATTGAAGTTTTCATACATAAATTCATTAACATCATTTGACACACATAATACCATAAATTGATATTGAACTTTGCAAACTAATATTGGATTTTTCATACATAAATTCATTAACATCATTTGACACATACAATACCATAAATTGACATTGAACTTTGCAAACTAACATACAATACCATAAATTGACATTGAACTTTGCAAACTAATAGTTAACCTCCACTTACAAAAGACATGGTAATACAATCTAAGACCCACATTTTTATATATGATTTAATAAATATAAAAACAATTATATATATGATTTAATAAATATAAAAACAAGACAATAATGTAAAATTTGAATTTATTAATTTTAATAACCCCACTTAAAATTTGAATTTATTAATTTAAATAACCCCACTTAACAAAAGGCATTGTAATACAATCTACCACCCACATTTTTATACATGATTTAATAAATATAAAAATAATATTGTAATACAAAATTTGAATTTATTAATTTAAATATAGATCAATTGAAATTAAACAGCCAAATTACAATCCAAATTTTGAATTTATTAATTTAAATATAGATAAATTGAAATTAAACATCCAAACTATAATTCAAATTACAAATTATTTAGGAAAACAAAAATAATTTACTAAATCTTGACATTAAGATAAAGTTATGTTAAAATTGTCTTAAAGAGTTTT
>JZKD02S2024977.1:48566-68443 GCA_000966675.3 Picea glauca | reverse complement strand
TATATATATATATATATATATATATTTTTGTTACACTAAATGGATTTTAATTCCATATCATTATTTTTCATTACTTGTCTAATCATTGTGTTTATTAGTTACAAGATAATTGTTACATAGTTAATTATCGAGATCACACGAGTCTATTTCTATTATCATATTATAATCTCCATTTCTTATTGTGTTTGTTTGTCAGAGATGACATCATATGCTTATTCTCATATTCATCATATATTTTCATTGCAACTGATACAAATCATCACATATTTTATTTTATACATGTCTAGTCCTTATATGTCATATATTCATAATTTAAATTATACATGCCTAACCATAACATGTCTTAACCAATCATACATATATAACCATCACAACACAAGCCATACACATATGCTCATAATATATCTTAACGCTATAAAACAATCTTGCATGTCTTGTCATTGCATATCATAACACAAATCCTACATGCATTTATGTTGCATGTCTTACCACATAACACAAATTCTACGGGTCTTTCTATTGCATACCTTATCATCACAACACAAATCATACCATGTTCCTTATCCTATATTTTCTTTACATGGCTTAGATATTACATTGGAGCTCCTTTCATTGGGGTATCGTTGGTATTTTTTCCTTGGTTTGATATGTGATGGTTTCTTCCAAGCTAGCTCCCGATGATAATCCCAACACTTCTTAATCGAATTCTACCAGAAGAGCACCTTCCATCAAGAATTATGTCCTTTCCTTTGGCTTGTCCCTACAATGGCTCATTCAAGCTTCTTTCCAATTTGAGGTTTTTTCTGCAAGGTTTGTGCTCAAGATCCCTTTTTCTACATCAAAATTCCTCCCATTGGGGAAATGGCGCTTCCAAAATAACATTTGATTATTACTTCAAATCTATGTTGCTAGGGGAACTATGCCCATCCAATCAATCACATTCCATCAATAAGTATTCCCCTAATTAATTCTTCTAGGCTTATTTCCAATGGAAGTTCCATCAACCTCTAGATCCTTGAGAGTTCACTCTTGAGCAATTGGTGTCTCAATTATTAGTAACTCCTCTTGATTATTTCATAATAGATATATTAATTTCAACACATTGTAAGGAAATGACCTTCTAGCAGAAATTTTTATGTTACAAGATTGGGCAAAATTATAAAAAAAAACCTATGTTAAAACTTCCAATATTGGTAGTAGTGGTTTTAATACATTTTCACTGTAACTAAAAATTTTGGATGATTTTTTGTCAATGTGATTATATCAATAATACACACCAGTGCACTAATATGTGATATACACCATGGCTTCAAAATATATTTATAACACATATTAGTGCATTGATGTGTATTATTGATATATTATATATATTTTTAAGCCTCGACATGTATTTTAGATATTGAAAGCACCAAGACGCTTCTATGGATTTTAATATGCATTGGTGCACCAATATTTAATACGTTGGGAATTCAAAAATATATAATATGCACCACTCAAAATTCAAAATTATATAATACACACCAATGTGTATTATATGTTTTTGAAGCCCCGACGTGTATTTTATATAATGAAAGCATAGATTTGTATTATATATGTAAAAGCATTGGTGCATATAGTGCCTTGTGTACTTTGATGTCTTGTAATGATTATGATAGCAACAATGATAGTGGTAATGGTATGATTAGAGGGAACAATGTTGTTGTTGTCCTTAGGAGCACTTGATCCAGGTGGATATTGGTGGCCCCCCACATATTCCAATTGGCTCTTCTTGACAGTTTTTAGTTCAACATGTTTCTCTTTAATGATGACATTTCTTTGTAATTGCGGGTTCTGCATTTCTGGGGCTATCCTTAAGCCCTACACAACATCCAAGTGGATATTGGTGGTCGCCCACCTATTCCAACTAGCTTATTTTGGAAGTTTTCATGTCATTACATCTTTTTTTACTTCCAGTGTCGTTTTGGTGCCCTACATAGTGTTTTTTGGCTTGCCACAGTCAAACTATAAACAAATTCAGAGTTTGACAACATAATGTGTAGTTCTCGAAAATACCTTTCCAACAGGCTATCACACGCCTAAAACGAAGGTTGTAAGCAAAAGTTACAACCCCGAGAAGTTGAGGTACCAACTTACCCATCGGAGCCCACATAACTTTTGGTGTTTCATCTCCTAGGGTTAGGTTTTTGGATGTCTAGGGTTTTGACATTCATGAGTAATGTCAAAAAGGCTTGTGGAGCCTCATTGTAATCATTTTGCTTAGACAAATGCGCGTAGAAGCCACATCTCTTCTCAGAGATAACCACCACCATTCGAGCAAGTTGTTTTCAGTTCCGCAATTTTACAGTTTCAGCCTATTTTATTTATTCAATAGAAGTTATTGCTCACTAGATATCTATTGTTGTTCTCTGTATCTCTGTGTTATTGTATTCAGTCTGTTAATCATTTCATTCCGCTCATAAATATGGATCAACACTTGTGTTTTTATTATAGTTATTCATGAATAACTAGTGCATAATCCTCATTTAAATACATCGATGCATAAATATGTATGAACTGGATCATTGCATTTAAATGAATACAATGCACCGATATGTTTCTGTACTGAATTTTTACTTTGTAGGTATGCAAATGTAACTTTTTTTTTTTTACAAAATTTCAATTAAATGAGAACATCAAATATATTTTATAATAATGTTAATTTTTATATTTTAATTATCGCATTTGGATATAATCATTGCATTAATGTGTTGTATCATTTAAACAAATATATTATCTAATTACACCTATGTTCATGGTAACAATGTAAATCATCCATATATTTAATCAACAACATAACATTTTACAACACTAGAGAATGCAATAGAATACAAAATTCATTTTGTTATATATGAATAAAAGACCTTTCGTCATGTTAAATCTTGCTAGCGCGATTTGATTTCGATGGTTTCATCATGTAAGGCAGCCAAGGTTCAAAACTCGCAGTAGTCGGGAGGAGACACCCAAAAATATATATCCATGTTAAGGGTTGGTGTGGCTCAGGCCGGGTGTGATCCCTATGTGATTTTGATGGCTTAAATGCCCATGGGTCGTACTTTCTTAGACCACGGGCTAGTCCCGTAGGTAATGGACACACTAGGGAAAAAAATACCTTTCGTCATACAAAATGGGACAACATAGAGGTCCACAATAATCAAAATGTCTATAAATAATTGTTACAATTATCGGTAACATATTGTCATCCAATTAGGACAATATGTTCATATTAAACAAAATGTTTGATTTCCACATACAAACATTCCAAAACATACAACTTGTGACATTCAATTTTGGTGATCATCTTTCATCGCTCTAACTATTGTCGTTTCTTAAGCTACTTGCATATCGCATTTCTTCGTCACTTATAGGGAATATCGTACTTGGGTTATTTGGAATGTTTGTTGATTGGCTTGTTTTTGACATTCTGCCTCTTCATGTCCCATCTACAAACATAGAAATAAAGTGTAATAAGTATATTACCTTTATAGTATTATACACGTGGTTGCATAAATAAATAAAATGTACCATCGCATTAGTGTAGGGTATGAGGGTCTTAACATTATCAAACAATTTTTATTTTTTTTAGATGCAGATCTCAGTGTGTACTAGTGCAACATATAACTTATTTTGAAAATGGTTAATGGAATTAAAAGTTATAGTGGGAATAAAAGAGGTATGTATTTAAGATTTTGATATATGTCAAGACAAAAATATATTAAAGATAGTAAACAATATTAATTTTTTAAAAACATTACATATTTGGAATGATGCTTATTCTCAATATTCGACACGTTATATCGTTTAAGGAACGATGTTTATTCTCAATATTTAGCATCAGTGCTTAAGTATAATTAATAGGCACTGATGTGTATAAACCCTTAACACGCATCGATTTCTATATTATGGCACACACCGTTTAGTGAGTTCATAAGAATATAGTACATTGATATGTGTATATTTTAATTAATTGTATTTTTTACAAATTTTCAATTAATCATCTCAAAATCAAACATTTTTTATAATAATATTTTTTTTTATTGTAATTTGATATAATGATTGCATTAATGTGTTATCTAACAGATTACACCTATGTTATTTGTAACAATTTAAATCATCCACATGTTAATTCATCAACAACGCAACATTTTACAACATTTGACAATGCAATAAAACAAGAAACCAAATTTGTTATATATAAATAAGAGACCCATGGTCATACAAAATGGGACAATGTAAAGGTCCACAATAATCAACATACAATCAATATGTAATTGTTACACTTATTGGTAACATGTCCTCATGCAATTGGGACAATATGTCGAGTACATCAAACAAAATCCCTGATTTTCACATACAAATATTCCAAAAAATGGAATTATGAATGCGCTCTAGGTTTTAGCTCTACAACAAACAAAAAATTATGGAATCTTCAATGGCGGCCAGCATAGGAGGGGGTGCCAACTCCTCCTACCTTAAAATCGTAGTAGGGAGCAATCGCTCTCCCCTCAAGAAATCAAACAACACAAAGCAAGGAAACCAATATGAATTATGTCCAATGGAAGAAGCAAAGAAAATTGACGCTCCTCCCCGAGGAGAAGCATCGCCCCTGCACCATAACACTCCTGACACACCGAAAGCATGAAGATCCAACACGTGTATCCCATAGATAGAAGAAATACCACAATATGAGATCCACTTCATCAAGATCGATGAGATGATCCAATATATGCAAGACAATGCCATGATCTACAAATTCATCGGCATGTGGTCATCGGAGAAAGCTCTATTATGGTGGATCAAGAGTAGATGGAAACCAAAAGGTATCGTGGAGCTCAAATTGGGATTGAAAGGATGCTTCACAACAATATTTAACCTCACAGAGGACATAAAATGCATTTTCCAGGATTCACCATACTTCTTCAATTCGATCGACCTTTACCTGTGCTTGTGGATCGAGAAATTCAGCCCGACGAAAGCAAACTTCTTTGTAGCCCCGGTATGGATTCACCTTTATTCACTGCCCCATGAGTATTGGGATCTTGACATTCTAGAATGAATAGGCAATACCCTCGGTACCTTTGTCAGAATCACAAACACTATGCAACATGAACAATATACTCATATGCTAGTATCTACGTGTACATCAACATCATGAAGCCTTTACTAGCTTTGATCTACCTCTGTCATAGGGACTCGAACTGGATCCAAATGATAGACTACAAACACATCCCCTTCCAATGGAGAAAGTGCCATGTGTTTTGGGATTGCCCTCTGAACATCCCTCAAGATAAGATAAAGAACCAGAATTCCAAGGACAAGGACAGTTTTGAAAAAGTTACTACCAAAAGGAAAATCCTGAGAAAACCTCCTTAGAAACCACCTTCAAAGGGACCCATAATTAGCAATAGTTTCAAAACATTGGCAGCAACCCAAGATAAAAAACCAGAGAACCTGCAACTAGAAAAAACTCAAGCGGAGAAAAAAATGGGAGAAAATCAAGCATCCATGGATCCCAATGATTTTCAGCACAAAGTAAAGGAAGGAAGGAAAATAGAACATCTTATCATTGATGAGGATGAGGAAATGGCTCTGATAAGGGATGATAGGAAGATCTTGAAGATGGAGAAGAAATGGACTCATGGAAACTGGATCTACACGGCATTGCGACAACATGTGCTCGACAAGACGCCAACTCCCTCCTAGAAACTTGGATCGAATTGTTAAAATCACCCCTGCTCAAGTCTAAATCCAATGAAAAATATGCAACAACAAAAAAAGGTAAGCACCTTGCCTCCTCATCTTTTGGCATTAAGAACTCCAATGTAAAAGACACCACCAAATCAATGAAAGAAGAAAGAAAAAGCGGGTGATGGACTAATAAGCAACTCCTCCAAGAATTGGGTAAATTCTTAGTTAACTCAGGCCGCATTAAGTTGACGATGAATAATTTCTCACCCAACCCCCACCATTCTTAATGAAATAAATCTCACGGAATATTCGAGGCATGAACAACCCGAGAAAACACAGAGCCCCCGAGGCTTTGTTAAGTAAGGAAAAACCCTCCATCCTTATGATTCATGAAACAAAATGTACCTCGGAAATCCTCCAAAGGCTAGCCACCAAATGTTGGGCAAGCTTCCACTCATATGTTATCAATGCTAAGGGAGCCTCCAGTGGATTAGGGCTCCTCTAGAACCCAAATGAAGTCGTCCTCTCTGATTTCTTCTCAACCAAAAAAACAATCTTATCAAGATTCCAAATGATCAAATCATATCAATGGGGATTCCTTTCAAATGCATACGCCCCCGAACATCTATAGACAAAATAAATTTCCTCCATTCTATTCAAAAACTGGAGCCAATTGTAAATAATGCCCACTGGATTGTAGGAGGTGTTAAAGTTAAAGTTATTATTAGGTTACCTTTCAATTTACTATATAACAATAACATAGATAGGATCACTGAGAGAAACAAAATCACAAGATAGACAACATTTATCCCGGGAAACCCTCATGGGGAAGAAAACCCAACAAAACTTCCTTAATATAGATAGCCAATACAATGCCAAGACAATGAAGCAAACAACTCAAAAATTCCTCTCCCAAGGATGCACCTCTCTTTCTCTTCCTTCTTCTAGCAACTAGTAATTGCAGCTTTCTTAAATACTTGTGCACTAGATGAGTGAGTTGAGTGTGTGTATAAATGAGGCATTGACCTCTCTTATTTATATAATCTAGCAGGTGCTGAACTGAGGTGTCTTTTCACTAGCAGGGCCAACTTCTCAATCTGGGTGGTTAGAACCACTTTAATTTGCCTGGGGGCCGACTTCTTACTTTGCATATTACGATTAGGGTTTGACCAATCCGCAAAAGGGGATTTGGTCAATTACAATGCCCGACATGATCAATCCACAAAAGGGGANTGATCTAATCAATAATAAATATATTTTATCTTTTACTTTATCCACAAAAGGGGATAAGAATATGCTTTGCAGTTACACAATATTTTAACACTCCCTCTTAACAAGAAGGATATTCTTTATCTTTTGACAGGTCACCGGATGTCAACATCAACTAGGTAGCAACATCCACTGGATAACATCATCAACTGGGAAACATCATCAACTAGGTAACATCATCAACTGGATAACAGGAGGCATCGATATAATCCACTTGGTCATCTGGCACCATGATCACTGACTGGCATATCTATAAATCATCGGAAGTTTTGTTCTCTTTATCTTCGCGCAAAAGATACTCTTTCTTTCTTTCGTCTTCACGTAGAATATACTTCTTTCTTATCTTCACACAAAAGATATCTTATCTTCACACAGAAGATATTCTATGAATTTTGCCATTCCTTTTATCTCTCCCTTCTTTTGTAGTCATCTATCTCACCCATCCAGTAGGGAGGACTACTACCATAGCTTCACTTCTAGTCATCCCACATGAACTAGAGAAGCTAAGATGCTAGCTTGGGCAAGACTAGACTCCCTTTCCATGATCCATGTAGGATCACGACACAAACCTCAAGAGCCAACTAGCCATTCCACATGGTCAAGGTTTGTGTTCTAGGATACTCAATCCTTGTCCAGAGGAGAGTATATGTCTGTTGCTCCTTGGAGAAACATCCACATTCCTCTCTACGAGGGTGGTCACACCCCTCTCTATGAGGGTATTCTAGCATGTCCCTAGAGTATCCAAAACTCAACACTTGGACAGAGGTTAACTTTGGAAAATTTCTCATTCCCCTTCTCTACGAAGGTTTCTTCCTTCTCTACGAAGGTCTCTTCTCTTTTCCTTCTCTATGAAGGTCTACATGTGGGATTGCTCTTTCCTTCTCTACAAAGGTCTTTTCTCTTTCTCCTTCTCTACGAAGGTCTAGCTATGGGATCTGAAAAAATCTCTTGTGGTCCAAAATATTTCCATGGTATAATACCATGCTACCCATCTATTGGGCACCATCCATCTACTGGATAACTTTCATCTTGATCAAAATATCTGGGCACCATCCATCTACTTTCCTAACTGCATCAAATCACGATCCTCCATTTCAAACTCAGAGACATGGCTCCCTCTTGCACCAAACTAATAGCTTCTAATCATCATCCTTGAAGTTCTCTTCTGTAATATCCTGGGTGCCTTCTTGAGTTTGAACATTTCTTTCTTTCTGACTTCATATTGGATCAACATGCTCCCTCTGCATCTATAAGAATGGTACTGGAGCAACCTGTAGTTACTTGCATCTCATCAACTATATCTGAGTATCCATCTTTTTCTTCATCTTGAACATTTCTGTTTTGCATCTTTAGGAGCCTTCTGCTCCTATATAAATACTGGATATTGTCTGGTCTTTACTGACTGTCACCATGTCATACGTCCTTCTCATTCTATCTAACTTATGCAAGTCAAGACATAAGTTCTTTCTACCGAGACTTGCAAACTTACTTGCAATATGCTTTCTTTATCACTCACATGAGTGATCATACCTGAAATAAATATTTTATCTCTTTCTTTATCCTTTTCTTTGATAAGTCTGCATAGACACTGAAATAAAACGAGGTTAATTAACATTCTCACAAAAAATCCTAACTTGTAATGATAAGGTAAACTAGATACTAAAAATAAACATGAATACTTATCTTTTGTTTTTGTGTGGGGAGGCTCTACGGACTCCACCATTTGCTATCTTTCTTCAGATGAACTATCTTCAACTTTAACGTACATAACCCTCAATTTATGCTAAATCTTTCTTTGAGGGAGGAGATTCCTCTTCCTCTGCCACATGTGCTTGATACTTTCTTTTCCCTTTTCCTTGAGGACAGTCATAGGAAAAGTGTCCCAACTTTTAACAGTTGTAGCATCTGATCTTTTAAGCATCTTTCTTCTTATCTGGAACTCTTACGGAGTTAGCTTCTTTATTGTTCTTCTTGAAGGAACTTCTTTTGTTCTTTTGAGTTGTAAGAGCTTCCTCTTCATCAACAATTAATCTCTTATGTTGGTCTGCAAGTCTAGATTCTTTGTGTGTGCAATCTGCCCATAACTTATCAAACTTGGGTAACTTGCTTCTTGCACACACTCCTTGTACAAAAGGAATCCAAAAATGTTGGAAACCCATTTAGGGTTGTGGTTACAAGCTCTTTGTCACTAATGACATCTCCAATAGTTGCAAGCTGATCTCTGATTTGAGAAACTCTCATAAGATAGGATGTGACAGATTCTGAGTTTTCCATCTTCATATTACGAAGTTGATTTCTTAAGGAAAGATTMTGGCTAATGTCTTTGCTTTCATATAACCTGCTGAGTGCTTCATACATTTGCCTTGTTGTCTGTAGTTCAAAAATATGAGGGATCAAGTGATCTTTTACTGAATCTGACACAATTCTCTTTGCTTTCTTTTCATTCTTCCTATGCTTGGTCTTCTGCTCTTCTTCATCGGGTTATGGTACACCCACTGTAACATGTTCTAGGAGATCATTCTCATCTAGAATCATCTGCAACCTATGCTTCCAAGATCTGAAGTTTCTATATCCTTCCAGCTTGTCTTCTACCCTCATGTTGGTAGCCATTCTTTCTTGTAGAAGAAACCCTAGCCCTCAAGGCTATAGAAATAATAGAAAAATCAAATTTCTTGGATCTGAAAACTRAACTCACCAGAAGATGCGCTGGATTGAGGCGAGTAGCCTGGTGTGTTTAGATTTCAGAAAATCCAACTTTTACCCCTCCAAACTTGATCTGCGGATTTCTGGACTGGTGCTTCTGGTTTTCTAGTACTTCTGGTACTCTGGTACTTCTGGTACTCTGGTTTTCTGGTACTTCTGGTACTTTGTGAAAACTAGGGTTTCACTTTCCGAGAGATCTAGCCACTGAAAAGTTGCATTGAGGATGCCAAAATGTTCCTTGAGGTAGGGCGCACCTTTCTATATGGATTTGGGGTTGAAATTCTTCTTCAATAAAAAGCCCTAATTTTCTTGTACGACAACAATGTCGTTTTTCTTTTTCCTGTGAAAGATGCTCTCTTCAACTTAGCTCTGATACCATGTTAAAGTTTAAGCTATTATTAGGTTACCTTTCAACTTACTAGATAACAATAGCATAGATAGGATCACTGAGAGAAACACAATCACAAGATACACAACATTTACCTTGGGAAACCCTCATGGGGAAGAAAACCCAACAAAACTTCCTTAATATAGATAGCCAATAAAATGCCAAGACAATGAACCAAACAACACATAAATTCCTCTCCCAAGGATGCGCCTCTCTTTCTCTTCCTTCTTCCAACAACTGGTAACTGCAACTTTCTTCAATACTTGCAGACTAGATGAGTGAGGTGAGTGTGTGTATAAATGAGGCGTTGGCCTCTCTTATTTATACAATCTGACAGGTGTTGAACTGAGGTGTCTTTTCACTGGTAGGGCCGACTTCTCAATCTAGGTGGTTAGAACCACTTTAATATGCATGGGGGGCGACTTCTTACTTTGCATATTACAATTAGGGTTTGACCAATCCGCAAAAGGGGATTTGGTCAATTACAATACCCAACATGATCAATCCACAAAATGGGATTGATCTAATCAATAATAAATATATTTTATCTTTTACTTTATCCACAAAAGGGGATAAAAATATGCTTTGTAGTTACACAATATTTTAACAGGAGGAGACTTCAACATAATCACATCACTAGTTCAGAAAAAAGGAGGAATTCATCATCTAGAGCGGGACTTGGACCGCTTCAAGGAAACCATTTGCAACCTTCACTTGGTCGACTGGGAGACGGGGAATAGAATTTACACTTGGAATAATCGCAGAGGAGGAGTGCATCAAATTGCCTCACATGTGGACACATTTATCCTCTTTGAATCTCTTATGGCACAAAATATAGCAATCAAAGCCCCCATTCTACCAAGCCATGGCTTAGACCACTAGTCGATCTATTTGGACTTAGATATCATAGCTACTCCAGTTAACCGTCCATTTAGTTTTGAACAATTCCGGCTAGAACACCCCTCATTCTAAACAAACATTGAACAATGGTGGAAGGATGCAACCATATTCAGTGGATCCCCAATGTACATGGTATATCAACGCTTAAAAAATTTAAAACAAAATCTTAAGCGGTGGAACAAAACAGAATTCAGAGACATCCTCTAGGAAAAAAAATTGTTGGTTCAAAGCATCGAACATCCACAACAAAAAATGATATTGCAGGGTCATATAGAAGAGTTCATCACAAAAGAAGTTCAACTTAGCCCCCAAATCACCCCCAAAGAGCAACAAGAAGAACAATTATGGAAGCAAAATCACAGGTACAATGGCTTCGAGTAGGGGAGAGAAACACCAAATTCTTCCATAGGTCCATGCTTTAGAGAAGGCATCACAATTGGATCACCGCACTCAAAGAGAAGGGCGGAAAAAAATCTTTAAACATGAAGAAGTCCACGAACCACAGCCAGATCGATAAGCAACAATCAGGAAAATCACCCAAAACATTCCAAAGCTGGTCATGAAAGAGAAAAATGAAGCACTGTTAAGGGAG
The DNA here is from genome assembly GCA_000966675.3 of Picea glauca. Taxonomy (NCBI): domain Eukaryota; kingdom Viridiplantae; phylum Streptophyta; class Pinopsida; order Pinales; family Pinaceae; genus Picea; species Picea glauca. The sequence continues at coordinate 56,867 of JZKD02S2024977.1, read as the reverse complement.
ATCACCTTTAGAGAAGTTGAGCAGGTGGTCCTTGACATGCCTAAAGGTAAATATCCAGGCCTTTGTGGTTTTACTATTGATTTCTTTCATACTTGTTGGACCTTCATTAAGCATGATGTACTAGAGGTGGTTGAAGATTCACGAAATTTCCTTAATGTTCTCTCAGCCTTGAACTCCACCTTCCTATCCCTCATCCCAAAAGAAGATAAAGTAGAATATCCTAGTAAGTTTCACCCCATAGCACTCTACAACATCATTTACAAAATTATCACCAAGATCATAGCCAACTGACTCAAACCTCTTCTTCCCACCCTCATCTCCCAAGAATAATCTGGATATGTTGAAGGTCGTTAAATCCTAGATAGCATAATCCTGGCTCACAAACTAATCCACTCCTTGCAATCCATAAAAAATCCTGGAATGTTAATCAATTTAGACATGTCAAAATCCTTTGATAGCCTCAGCTAGGAATACATCCACGATATTCTCCCATCCTTTGGCTTTTCAAGACCTTGGATTAAATGGATAATGTTCCTAACCTTGTCGACATTCTTTTCCATCCTGGTTAACAGATCTCCTTCTCCTACCTTCTCCCCATCAAGAGGTATCCGACAAGAAGATTCCCTCTCCCCTTTCCTCTTTATCCTCATGGCAGAAGGATTGGGGCAATCCATCAAAACAACTACAGATCAAGGGCTATGGAAAGGGATACACCTTCATGGAGAAGCACAAGCAAGAACACATTGACAATTCATAGATGACACTATGCTCATGGGCACCCCCATAATATGCGAAGCACAAGCAATCAAACAAGTCCTTAACGAATTTATGAAAGCCTCCAGAACCTCCATCAAGCAAGGTAAATCTCAAATATTTTTTTTCAATGCACCTCCTGCTATTCAAGCTAACCTGTACAAGATTTTGGAATATCAAACGGGCATGCTCCGATCAAAATACCTGGGAGATCCTCTAGTGGAAAATTCCTTAAAGTGGGCCTAATGGGAATACCTTTCATCATGGATGACTAAGAAACTGGAGTGTTGGTCCTTTCGTTCACTTAACCTGGCGAGAAGACTAGTTCTGGTCAAATAAGTCCCATGGACAATGCCCATGTTCCTTTTCTCTGTCCTCTTAGCACCCAAGTACATCATAAAAATGGTCAGAAACCTGCATCAAAATTTCCTCTTGGGGGGGTGCAGTAAAGATCGTCATAAATGGGCACTCATGTCCTAGGAAATGGTATGTCTCGCAAAACTGGTAGGAGGGTTAGGTCTCCGTGATCTTGATATCCAAGGAAAGGTCCTCAGAGGCAAACAATGGTGGAGATGGATAATCAATCCAAATACGTTGTGGGCATGCCTATGGAAACACAAATATGCAAGTAAGGTACCTAACAATTAATTAATCCACATGAATAACTCTCCTATGAGTTCAAACATCTGGAACATTCCAAAACTATTGTTTTTGGGAAATTTGTAACAAGAGGTCAGCTCTCTTCTGTGATGACGCATGGCAAAAACTACCCAAATGGTTAGACAACATAGACCTCCAAGAGATCAACACAACTATGCTTTCACAACACAAATCGATTGTCACCCATTATTGACTCCCTGGAGCAATGGATCCTCAATGGAGAATATGGCTACCCAACAACCATTGGCAGAGATCTCTAGAACGAGACAACCTAAAACACTTTTTGGAGGAGTTGAACGTGAGAAAAAGAGTCACATAGTAGCATGATCGTTTACGCTAGGGAAACTGAACAAGTGGCGACTTCACCATCGGATAAGTATACCACATAGTCGTTGTCCATACACAACATCCAAAGAAAGAAATATGAGAACGAATCTAACAACCAAAAGTTTCAACTTTCCTTTAGTTGTTGGCACATGGGAGAACCTTAACATGGGACAACCTCCTCAAAAAAGGATTTTCAGGCCCTTCAATTTTCTCTCTCTGTCAAGCCTAATATGAAAACATTAAGAACCTCTTCAACTCTTGCCCCTATGTTGTGAACCTATGGGACGTAGGGGAAATAACCTTCAAAATATCTAGCCAAAACAAACAAAGCATTCATGACACCATCGAAAACTAGACTCAAAGCATCACCCAAAGCCCAATTGTCAATAGAGCTTGACAATTGCTATCGATATTTACACTCTGGGAAATATGGAAGGAAAGGAACAGGTGCATCTTCAAGGTGGAATATTTGAATCCTAACATCATATAGGATAACATAACCCAGAAAATGCATGAATCAATCCTAATCCAACAGTGAACTTAGCGGGACTTGAACAACAATCAACATGAGCATAACATTTTGGTAGCTCTAAACCTAGATCCGAGCAAGATTCCGCATTTATAAAAAATCATCATGTTGCCTTGTTGTGCACCTTCCAATTGGTTGCCTCCCCCCCCGCGACTTCATAACAGTAAAATTTGATGGGGCTTCCAAAGGTAATCTAGGTGTCGTGGGATACATAAGACTATTTAGGAATGACAGGGGAACCATCATGATAACTTATGTAGGGAAGATGGGAATAGAAAACAACAATGCGACATAAATCAAATCCCTAGAGGAAGGCCTTAAGATAGCAACAAGGGAATGCTTTTCCAAATTGGTAGCTAAGGGAGATTCATAGCTTATCATAATAATGTTGAACCATATTCATCAGGGTTCTCCTCTTCACAAAATCTTAACAAGATGGCATCTCACATTCTCTTTGGAAAGAATAACTCTCCTACTCAAACAAATCCTTGCGCCCATCCCTTCTCATGTATGATGCTTTGCAAATAAACTAGCAGATATCCTATCCAACGAATAATTCCAAGGTGAACAAGGTAGTTGGGACCAACCTTGGGACCCTCTCGAACTTAACGCACTAATGTCAAACTAATTTGTCCTTGCCACAAAGGATTTCTATGGAGGATAGGCATATCGGGGGATGTGTCAATCAACCACGTGGACCTGTAGATAGGACAACCAAGCCTTTCATGTCCACCCATGTAAAGTCTTGAGAACAGGATCGTGCATTATGGGCATTATTTAAAGTCTTGAGAACAGGATCGTGCATTATGGGCATTATTTAAAGTCTTGAGAACATGATCGTGCATTATGGGCATTATTTAAAGTCTTGAGAACATGATCGTGCATTATGGGAAGATCAATGCGACAATTAATCTTGCACGAGCGAAGTACCATTGCTTGGTTGGTCAGATCCTCTGGGATTATGCATCGGGGCAACATGAAAAACAAGGGCACCACAGAGTTTGGGTTAGTCACAGCTCCCTAGAACAGAAGGAATTTATTATACATTCAAAGTTGTGCAAACTAGATTGACTCAGCAGGAGAAGGAAATTACAGTTGGCAGCATAGCAAGCCGACACCGAGACCACCTCTAGTCCACCTATGTCTTGGTTTTGGAAAGCAGATAGTGGTATTGTTGGCTCCTTAGAGAGGATACTGTTGTGGGTGTAGAAGTCGGGGGGGAGAGCACCAGTGGAGCCATCTTCTAGAAACAGAGGAGGGAAGACTTCTAGTACATGCGTACATAGAGACAATCAAGCAACGACGACGATATTCCAGCAAGAAACCCTACCTCACATTCAAGAGAACCTAGAGGATGTGGAGGTTGAAATTCATCTGGAAAGAACCTTGACGCCGACCCAGGAGGTGGACGAGGCCATCATAACACGGGTTACAAACATTGGCATCTCAAGAGGCTGAGAATCCAAGCATTGGAATATAATCGAATCATACGGGGATTTAAATATGTTGTTGGGTCAAATGCATGTAAGTATGATATTGTTCAGCTATGCAACCCTTTTATGTGGATCCCTAGCATCAATAACTCTTCTAGTGATTATGTCCGGAGTAAATAGACAGGTTCTTTTTGGTGCRATGGACAATTTCTTTTCCCGATCCATTCTTCCCAATGAAAAATTTTATTCACATGAAAAACAAAAAAGTGATTTGCAATACACTTTTGATTTTTCATCAACGAATTATCGTAAATGTCAATTGATTAAACAATTAGATCATTGGAGTTATCGTGCGATTGGTTCCAGTTTTTCTCTTTCAACCATAGACAAGTGAGGACACTCAGAATACCATCCAATTGCAACTAGATGAGTTCCACCTACTTCTTCAAGAGGTCTTGGCTCGACTCCCATCTTCCAGCTCAACGACCATAGCAACGAAAACAAAGAATGACAAGTCTTGCAGCTCCGACTCCTCCTCGAGAGCCTCAATCTCCCTCTCCATCTGAATGATTAGTATGCATTTATTTTTTGTTTTTTGTATCACGAGGAGCATAAATATATATACTTTAGCCTCTGGCAGACTTCAATTATTTATCTACAATGTTTATATAGCTAGACAAACTATAGGAAAAAAATTGATTCAAACTATATGGACAAAATATCTATTTCTTTGTTCTTGGTTTAGTTTCCCCAGTGGCAAGCAAACAACAAAGACTTTTTGTATGAATTTTCAATAGTTAGAATAATATAATTTGCTATGTATGCTTACAATTTTTTTTATTTTTTTCCCAAAACAGACAACTTGCAATAACATTAAATTATATTGATTGTCATTCATCACTTGAATTGTTGTCATCACTTGAGCTACGTGCATGCCTCATTTCTTCATCACTTGTAGGCAGTATTGTACATTGGTTATTTAACCTAATGTTTTCTTGACTGACTTGTTTTTTATGTTCATCCTCTTCACGTTCCATCTACAAACATAGAAATAAAGTGTAACAAGTGTGTATATATATATATACATGATTGCATAAATAAAAAACATACCATAGCAGTGAGTGTTTCATAAACAATACACATTATTTTGAAGCTATGTTGCATGTCGTCTCTCAAAATTTGTTTTGTTAGTTGAACTCCATACTTTGTTTCCCGCATGTTTTAATACGCCATGACAAAGCATGGTCATTAAAATTAATATAAAGGTTTCTTTCTATTCCATTAATTATAAAATGAGGGAAGTTAAACAACATAGCTACTTACAAATTGTTCAATTAAACCTTGAGATTTGAACATATATTCACAACCCATGCTTAACACAATGTCAATCAATTCTTTAGTCGACTCTTCTTTGTATGTTAGCACCTATTAGAAGACATTCATGGACGAGTGTAAATTAATTATTTAAATATGAATACCATAACAAATATGGAATCTTAAGTAAGGTTGAAAACGTAAGTACTCACAAACTTTGTGATCAACCATTTTCTTCCTCGTCGTCCTGTATTATGTGTTAAATGGGTTCCATTTTTTTCTTTTCTGCAACAAAACAATTGAAAATTAGTATTTCATATGATAATTAAATTCAATGTACATAAAATAATAAATCAATGATTACATACCTATGATGTGTAATGTTGTTGGGATGGCTTCTCCTGTGATGCAATTATGTTAATTTATTTTACCATCTCCTTGTACACTTTTTTGGACATCCCTACAACCATGTATTGGTTTTCCCCTCGCTTGTCCCTTGGAATGTTCATAATCTCCTTGAAAAAAGAAAATCTAGGAGTCATTAGATATTAAAATTACGTTTTTTACAATAGAAGATACCGGTGTGTATAGTAGATAAGTACGCACTGGTGCATCTAGTAAATACATATGCATCAATGCATTAAACATATGTATACACACCAGTGTGTTACATATATGCATACACACTAGTATATGATAGCAGTGCCCTTGTGAAATAAAAAACATTCTACACTATGTTGTATTCACGTTGTGCTTTATAAATTAATAAACACATCGATGAATAAGTACTGTCAATTATGCACCGTCGATCGTCGACCCATGAATAAATTTAAAACATGATGATTTCCATATAAAAAACAATATTACTTCCATTTTAAATTAAGTGGTGTTTTTTATCTAATAATATGCATCGATGCTATTTGTCTGTAAAATGCGCACCACTAACAACAAAGATGTTTTTCAAAAAATATTATTTGTATTTCAAATTAAGTGGTGTGTTTGACATGAATATGGGCACCGGTGCTCTATACTGGTATAGTGTGCACCAAAAATCATGAAGGTGTTTTTGAAAAAAACCCGACAGTGAAAGGTTAGTTTGGGATCCAATGCAATCAATGGACCCATTGCAATGGATACTAAATGCCCCATACATAAGTAAACAAACCCTATGAAAATATATTGCTTAAAAAAATCATTGTGAAATATAGAGAAGGAAATCAAGAGAAACAACACCGAAGGTAACTATCAAAACCTTTTGTTTTTTTGGGAATGAACCGAAAATTGCTTGAATCAAATGGGAGAAAGATTAATATGAACAATCGAATGAAATTATATATCTGAAATTTCTTCTCTGTAGATTTGTATGTGACCTAAGATGATTCCTTTCAAATTTGTCTTTTCAAAAACATCCACCCACTACGAAGACTTTGCTAGTAAATCTCTCTTGAATAAATCTTCCCTCAAAATATTGGCAAAAGAATGAATAGGGTTTTCGTTTATAAACACATACATTTAGAAAAAATGAAATTCCCACTCATTTTTTCATTGTATATTTCATCGTATTGCTAATAAATGTGTGCATTGCTTTTTTTCATAACTTGCTTTTCCTGATGCACTATACATTAATAAACACACCAATGTGGTTTATACAAAAAAACACACCGACAAATAAAATTCAAATGTAAACAACCGCATATAAACGAACGCGTTATTTTTTTGTAACTTTGTTATTCTGTGTGCTGGTGCTGGTGTGGATCGTAAGTAATAATGCAATGGCAGACAATTTAATCAAAAAACTGCAAATGCAAACCTTCACGTTTAGAATTTGTGAAGGTTTTTCTTTGCGAAGGTTGTAATAGAGGCCACTGTTCAGTGCTTATCATAACTTGCTACCCCAATGTTGTTGTTGTATGGATACACAACGGGGCGTCATAATATAATTAGGCACACCGTTAACTTTTAAAATTCACTTGAAAATCTATTTGAAGTTATATTGTTCTATGCTTTCCAAGATGATGGTTTTGACTCAAATGCAGGAAAAAAAAAGAATTATAATATCAAATGGCCAATTCTTCGTATTCCAGCTCATTCCATATCGTTGCAAGTCCTTCAAGTCTCTCTCACCTAGTGCAATAAGTCTAGATTTTATTTATAATTAATTTATCTCATTGAAATTATGTTATGTATGTAGGTGCAGTTGAATCATTGTTCATTGAATTTTGCAGGATTAAGATTCGGGATTAAGTTCCTATGCGCAAAATATTCCAGTACTCCCAAAATCTGCAAGCTCTTATGAGGAGAAATATACCACAAACAAATGTTTGATGAAAATGGACAGTTGCTTTACCCTACCAATCGTAACATGCTATCTTCCAACAACCAGACCGGGTCAATGATATTACAATGTGAATTGGATCTCTTAATGTAAATGTATTTCTTAATTAAACATTTGTTTTATAAAGTGGTTGGTTGCATGTTTATTATCGAGAAAAAAATTTCATGCTTCTACTAAATGTTTGGTATAATGTTTGAACATATTAAATGCATCGTGTTACTAATATTTCGATGCAAATTTCAATATTTTTACAATTAGTTTTGATGACGAGCGACTTTTCTACCATCTACCGTTGCACCCCACTATGATTTCAAGTTACAATCTTGTTTCTAAATGAACACAACTTGGAGAGGAAACACACCAAGAATGGTTGAATCAACCACCTATTTAATTCCCACTACATCCTGACTCACCAATTCAAAACCTCTACAATAACACTAGTTCTTCACATGTTGGGGACAAAGGCAATGATATAGAGATTGGTATGGATGATTTCTTATGGGATACTCAAGACATGGAGTGAATTTTGTTACATGCATTTCAACAAAACACTGCAAAGAGAACACCTTCTTATAGAGGTTTTAGCGAAGGTTTTTAGTGTTACAAATTTTGGCAAAATTTTCAAAAAAACTTCCACTACAACCTCCTATATTGGTTGTGGAGGTTTTAATAGATGTTTCATATAACTAAAAAAAATTGGGTGGTCAGAGGTTATAGCGAAAGCTTTTTTTTTTGGGTGTTTTTATTGTCAAAATGCACCAGTGTGTCATTACATAAAATGCTCTAGTGCGTACCTAAACATAAAATGCACCGGAGCGACCTTACATAAAATGACCCAAAATGTACATAAAACCAAAAAAATCATTGGTGCGCTATTACATAAATTCCCGATGTGTACATAAAACAAAAACACATCGGTGCATCATTATATGAAATGCCCTAATGCGTAC
>JZKD02S2024977.1:15592-43631 GCA_000966675.3 Picea glauca | reverse complement strand
GTGGTTGTTCAAAATTTAAAGAGTTGAAGATGAACCCTCGACGTGTCACATTGTCTCATTATATTAATGATCAACTACCCAAAGTTGATGATCTAATACCTCCCACTATGGTCAATAATTCAATAGGTGATATATAAAATACATGTAGGAACACTTCCATATGCTCTTTTTTTTGAAAATTTGGAAGCTAGATCAACTATGCTTCATCCTGAATTGGCCAATCCATCTTCTTATATTGATTCAATGGAGAGATCTTATAGAGGTCCAAAGTATGATATCAATACTATCCAAAACATCACTACCAGGAGATCAAAAAATTTGTATGAGCTAAGAGAAAAAAATTCCAAGTACACACCAAAGTTTGTTCAATTGTTGGAAGGTAGCGATGACTTCCCTCTTCCTATCCATCTGCAAAGTAAATACCAAACCTGTTACAACTGAGATTTATATGGCACTTGGTCGTTGTCCATGCTTGTGCCCGATGTTGGAATTGAATTCTCTTTTTGTGGTAATAGTTATATGATTTCCAAGTCTAAAATAGATGTTGCAAATCTTGGGTTGTATATCCTTTCACATGTATTTGTTCTTCTCAAACAATTAGTGGCACTTATGCCATTTTGTTGTCCTCTTTATAATTGGTTTTATTACTTGAATATTGTCAAATACAAGCATAACCTTTCCATGTATAGTATGTGCATAAATGATTATGCTTTTGGAACTTTAATAGGAAAAATCTATTATATATCGACGGTCATCCATGAACTCATGAGAACATCGCATGGTTCATAAATAGTTGTAGGGCCTCATTATTTAGTGCAAATTGTTCCTTTGAGGAACATCCGATGACAAATAGTTCTTTATGAAAAGGAAGGCATTATGTTTGTTGTTGTGCATGCAATACATAGTTTGTCTCCTTGTGACGAGTTGCTAATAAACTATAACTTTCGTAGACCACCAACCGCTCGTCGAAAACGCCTTGCATTGGGTCTAACTTTAGACGTCCCCTTAGGGCACAAGAAAAATATGATTGAGTAATTGTATTTTTGGATTTTCAATGGAACTAATGTAAACATATTGCTTAATTCGACATTTGTTTTATAAAGTGGTTGGTTGCATGTTACAATCATTACATCAAAGATGAGGACTAAACTCCCTATAACTTCTACATATTGACTTTTGTTTATTTTATTTATTGAGTTTTCTTAGTATTTTTTATATTTTTAAATATCAATATAAAATTAATTTAATTTAATCTTCTTTTAACCTTAACAAAATAATTAATTTCTTCACTAATGAAATCAAATACTTACATTTCCTTATGAGGATATTCATAATTAGAAAAATTGATAATAGCACCTATATTTCACTTGGGGGCCAAATATCCCATTTAGATGGGTCATGTGGTGGTTTTCAAGCCTTGTTCATGGCCCATGAGCCATAAAAGCTTCATTTAGAACCCAATTCCTTCGTTTTCCTTCTCCCACAATGATCAATTCTCTGAGACCCACCTCTCATGTGAAAAAACTCCTAAGAGTGCCCAAGAGATTCATTTAGGGTCCCAAGTCCTTTGAATTCTTATCCATACCATGATAAATTCCCCCAAATCATCCCTCAAGTACAAAACTCCTAATGGCACTCATCTCCCACTAAAAGGCCCAAAATCCTATTCATAAATATGAAGTGGTGGTTCAAGGCCTTGTTCCTAGCCCATAAGATTTAGAAGGTTCACATAGGGCATAAGGTCCTTGTTTTCCTCACTGGACCATGGTTAAGGGCTTGAGATCCATACTTGGTGCACAAAACCTCCATGATGGCACTAGTATCCCACTCAAAGACCATAAAAGTTGTATATCTCTTCAAGATCTTTCCAAGTATGTAAATAATGTGTTATGATCCAAATGCTTACAAATATCATAATATAAAAGTAGTACACACCATGTACATAATTTCAACGTGGAGCACAACTCCAATATATACAAGTTACACAATAATTTGTTAAAGAATCGGGGAACCCCCTCTAAATAACCAAATACCTTTCATACTTCCCAATTCACCCCTCTCAATAATGAATACATGATCTCTTATATATAGCTATTCACACTTGCACATGAGGTCCCTTTATCACTAGGCCGACCCTATTACATATGTATTTACACATTACATGTACATTTAGGTCTATATATGCCCCCCCTTGGGTCATAACATAGTACCCTCCTTAAAAAATCTTTGTCCTCAAAGCTTTGTATTTAAAGGCTTCACATGTGATGAAACCAAGTAATATGATTTTTTTATGTTCCTGCTTTCTTCATTCCACTGTTGATGATCTATCCATCCAAAATCAATTATTTTCGGTCTTAATCCTTGGTGTCTAGTTATTGAATAATTTTCTTTCCTTTGATTCCATGTATTTTTGTTGAAGCTTCTCCAATTTGTAGTCGTTGTTGGTCTCTAATAATAGCCTGTTGAAGATTAGTTTGGTGATCCCTTGTTCCATGAATATTGACAAGTATTCCATCTTCTTCCTTCATAATGTTGATATCGTCCTTCTTGTCTTCCTTGAAATGTTTCTTGGTAATGAGAGTGTCGATAYGGTTTCACATTTGATGGTMTTCGTTCACTCTGCACATGCATTTCATCTATMTTCTTTTCAACGACAATGGAATCCTCGATCATCTTTGCTTGGTCTTTGATTACTCTAGCCTTCGAGATAATACCATCATATTTGGCATGTACATCCTCTAGATGGAGTTCAAATTCTTCAAGTATCTTCTATTGACCTTCTTGAATCTTGTCTTCTTTCTCCTTTTGAAGCTACAATGTGATCTCATCTAACAAATTATGATGTCCTTCTTCAATTATGGCTTGCATTTCTGACTTTACCTTATCCGTATTTAAGGATTCCTCAACCTTATTGCAAATTTCCTCTTGCAGTATTTTGGTAGATTCTTCATCCGAGATTTTTCTTTCTTCTTTATTTTGACAATTCTTCTTTTCTTATTTCAATATCTTAACCTCATCCAATATTTTCTTACTATGGATTCATAATCTACATATCTCTTCATCTTTGTTTTTCAAATCTTCTCTTGATTCATCTTTTTCACACTTGCCTTTACTAGTCTTTTCTTGCTTTAGGTTCTTAACCTACTTAATGAGTGATTCATTAAGGGATATTATCTTAGATAGCTCCTCAGCCTTATTCTTAATCTCTTCCTTTGCTTTTGTTAATTCATCTTGAATTCTATACATTTCCTCCATTTTTGTATCCCTAATCCATTTATTTGAGAAGAGTTTTTCAAATTCTTCTCATGTGTAGTGCCATCTAGTATTTTGATCAACACTCATCCACCACTTCCAAGCTTCATAAAAAAAATCCTCTTGCCTTAGTAGGATTCATATTATATTCTTTTACCAACCTCAACCATTCCATAGGATTTATTTCATCTTTATCTTCATCTCCTGTAAATTTAAGTATTTCCATTGATTCTTAATTGAGGTCTAATCCCAACCCTCGAATAACGACCTAAATATACTAAGGATAAATATCTCAAATAGTTGTAATACTTGTTCCAATATGATATTATATGTCTTATATTTCCAATGGATATTGAATCATCTCAATCAGACATTCCAATCAAAAGTTACGATAGTTTTAAGTGAACATACCTTTGAAACCCTGATTTGGAGTCTGTCCTCCTGACCGACCTTACTTATGATGTAGCTTTGAAATTTCAGCCCTTCTCAATATGAAATTGAGACATGTAGTACTATGAAATTTCCTCTCTGAAATTCCACAGGTCTGACCAAAATTGGATGTGCCAAGTGGAAGTTATGATAACTTCCCCACACCTTGCTAATTTTTGGTCTTTTCGGTAGAGAGCACTTGTACAACGTGCCTTGTGCACAATAATTGATATAAAATTCTTAAAATTGTACCATAAATACTATGGCTCGTCCAATGTTCAATTCAACTTGTCTCACTCAATTTGGATTCTCTATGAAGAAGTTATGGCTTTTTTACCCGAAACACCTATTTGAGACTAGTCAATAGGACTTGTCAGCTACCCTATATTACACAGGGTGTATCTACAAACTTAGGATGAAACATAAGCTGAATTTTTTTATCAAATATAGATTGATAATTTATATGAATATCCTTCGGATTTAAGGGTATGAAATGTTACAGAAATTTTTTTATAACAAAAATTCTGCGATGACTAAATTCAGGATGATTCCATAACCCTATCTTACACAGGCTATATCTTCGAAATTATAAGGCCTCAGGAGCTGAAATTTGAACCCTGTGTACCTTGATCCGTCTACTAAATATCTTCCAAGGGGTTGCTTATTAAACGCCTTAGAAAAATATTTATAGCAAAAATTCCAAGGTGTCTCATATGTAGCAGCGAAACCCCAAGACCTTGAGCTCTGATACCAAATGTTATGATCCAAAAAGCTCAAAATATCAAAAAATAATAGAAGTACACACCATGTATAGAATGTCAGGGTGGAGCACAACTCCAATATAGATAATTTACACAATAACTCCTTAAAGAATAGAGGAACCCCCTCCAAATAACCAAATACCTTTCATACTTCCCAATTCACCCCTCTCAATAATGAATACATGATCTCTTATATATAACTATTCACACTTGCACATGGGGCCCCTTTATCACTAGGCTGACCCTATTACATATGTATTTACATATTACATGTACATTTAGGCCCATATATGCCCCCCCTTGGGGTCATAGCATATACATTTAGCCATATATATGCCCCCCTTGGGTCATAACATAATGCCAAAAATGGATGTTGGGATAAAATATTTTAGACAAATTAATAAATTACTCTTGATACATTTTAGGGGTTGAAATTTCTTATATAATTTATATATTTTTAAGTTAAAAATAATGTGTTCCCATTATTAATGCATGCAAATTTCTAAAGTGCATGCATGCTTATTTTTAATTCTTATTTGACAAACTTCACAGTAGTCTGAATGGTAGTTCAAAATCCAATAAAGCTATTTTAAAAGGAACATGTGCACATTTTGAATAACATGTAAATTTTCATGCGAGAGCATGTTCCCAAATTCCTAGTTGCCAAGTTTTTAACCATCAACTTAATGCATGATCCCTTTTGTTTGTTCCATAAACCACTTCATGATGTTTTCATAAGTTAAAATTGAATATTGCAAGGTAACAAAACAAAGGTGTCAACATGATTGTTCGAGAATGAACACCAACATCATATGGTTTGGAATATTTTTTTAGGGCTCATGAGCCATGCATAGGATCCCAAACAACCCTACATGCCCTCTAAAGCGAATATTTGTTGAATAAGTATAATATTAGTGATGCTATAATTTTTTTCGCTCCATAAAAGGGTATTAGGGACCCTAGATATGACATGAGGAGGAACACTAATATAGGGCCTAAAATATGATTTAATGTCTGATGGGCCCTAGATATGGTCCCAAACTCACATAGGCCCTACAAAGGGAACATTTATCCCAAGGATATGATATGTGCACCAATATGAGTTTTTCCACACCAATGATGAGTTTGAAGGCCCTAGTCATGGTTGGAGGATGAAAACAAATGTCTTAGGGCATGAAGGAGGATTTTAGAATTCATGGGCCATCATGCATCTGGTTTGAAACCATCACCAGAGATATGTATAATGAACCTTGGCCATTATAAGTCTTACACACTATGGATTGTATTAGGGCCTAATATGGCCCACATGTAAAAAATAATGTCTTTACCCTTAAACGATGCTTTATGGATTATTTATGATGAAAAGGGCCCTATAATATCAAAGAAGCCCACAAAGGGAATATGGAAAGCATCACTTAGTTAATGATATCTTAGGATTAATTATGAAGGACAACTAATAGTTACCGATGATAGTTGTATATTAGTTATTTGATAAGACATATGTATTAATAATATGCTTTTCATTACATTAATACAAAAAATATGAGAATGAATATTAGTAATTCTAGAATTTACATAGAACACTAATGTCATAAGATGCATGCACATGATGTAAAATCAAAATTTTTAAGAGAGAAAGTATCATATGTCGATGTTATCTAATGAGTTTATGTCAAATTTTATTTTTTTCTAAAAAACGCGGTGGTGGTTGAGACTGCATAAACCAAATTAAATTCATCATTTCCAAATCGTTTGTCAATGTGTTTCATTTTGAAAATGTTTTCAAATAGTTTACACAGAGTCGTCTTTGATGAAATTGCATGCATTTATAGATCTATTTCTATGGATTCAAAATATTTTTTTTTATATAAATGTTATTATTTGATGAATTGCACACATTTATAGTTATATTTTTATTAATTCCGTATATATATATATATATATATATATATATATATATATATTAATGTTTCCTATTATTTTAATATTTTTTCATGTAACATGTATCATAATTTAAAAATGTGTTGTCTAAACGTTCTACGTTTTGACCTTTTTTGTTGGAATCTGACGTATAAATCTAGGCGAAATCACATTTTTTTTGTTATTTAAATTATATTTTTGAATTTATAAATGGTTTAAGTGTGCTAAAACTCCCCGGGGGACTCGGATTATACAGATTTAACCCTTCAAATTTGCAGGTTCAACAATTTCTTGCCGGATTTCGGGCAAAATTAAACGAATAATGTCCTTGGAAAAGAGCCAAAACATAGAACATTTAGATCACGACATTTAAAAATACATGTCTATGTTTTTGCAATAAAATTTTAACACAACCATTTAAAAAAAAATCACATTTTCGCCTGTAAATTAAAAAAAAACATGTTGATTGTATTAAGACCTCTATTATTTTTTATTATTATTAAGATAAAGTGAGGTGCATTTTATAGTCTAATATGACACTTGGCATAAGTCATTCCAATATAATATTTGAAAAAAAAAGAACATCCTAATATGGAAGATATTTGTACCATCACTACTTATAAATAAACAAATATATGTAAAAATGATAATCCAAAGTGGTTGGTTGTATGTTACAATCATTGCATCAAACATGTTACAATCATTACAATCATTCATATTTAAAATTCATTATTATTAATGATTCCGTTTTCATATTTAATAATTATGACTATAATATATTTTTAAAATATAACAATTATAATTGTCATTATGAACGATTATTATAATGTTATCAATAAAATAAATGAGAAATAACATTTCATAAAAATAAATTTTCTTTGTAAACATGTTTAATCAACATATTGTATCTTGCTGGAAATTAAACAATTCATCTTGAGGAAGAATTAAACATTATATGACATTAATAGTTATAAGTTTTCGCAATTACAATCCAAAGTAAACGATTTCATAAAACTAAAGTTAAACATTATATAACAACTCTAAATTCTAATGAGTGATACATATTAAATTTAATTTAAAAAGAAAGAAATCATTAGCATACTTATAATATATTTTATAAATCAAACAACAACAACATCAACATATTTTGAAAAAATACAATATACATGTGTGATATATTGTTTATAACACACGATTGAAAGCACACCATTGTGATTGAAAGTGCACCGATGCAATTGTTACGTAAAAATCCATCGACAAACAATTTAATTGACAAAGTACATATGTGAACTTCCAAAATTAAAGTTTTGCAGAGATTGTGCTTTGCAGAGGCAATCACTCTTTGGTGCCTCTCATAATTTAATGCATGGACTTGATCCTTTGTCACTTCCTTAGTGCTTTGCCTCGCATCTCCTCCTCTACGAGCCACTCGACTTTCTCCAAGATACCGTCCTTGTCATTCCTGTAGCCATAATATGAACTGATGTCAATTTTCTTGTAAATCACATACCTAAACCTCCTCTTCTTCTCCTTGAGTGGACTTATCAATTAACTCTTTTAAGATGGGGAGGAATTTTGTAGCCCCAAAGTATCTGTAATTGGGGCCCTTTCCGGTGGCACCGAGGACATCAACTTCGTTCCCTTCCAAGTTTGTGATCTTGGCCCCTACTTTGGCATAATTAGGACTACCGAGCTTTATGATTGGAGCTTCCTAGTGCCACTTTCCCCTATTTATCAAGAAAGGACCCCAGTGGATGTCTTAATTATAACACTGTGTCAATCTCAAGAATGCCCTAAGGTCTATATTGTATATTTAACAGAAGTTAAGAAGCACATTTGGAAAAACAATCGATGATCCATAAGCTTTGTCAACATGCCTTATCGCTAAATATTGAGCATTTCCTTAGCCTCGGCCTACTCCTCCATGAGATACTCACTCCTGTACTTGTAAATATGGATGAACCTGCACAGATAAGATCTAGCTAGCAAATGACATACATAGTTTGTAGAGAAAATTTGAGAAAAGAGAAATAGGAGGGAAATAATGAAAGAATTCTCATTAACTGTATTCCACACTCAAAGAGTGAATAATTTACAATATATATAGGTTACATGAGTAACTAATGCACCATAGTAGTGATCTAGAGAGATCTAGACACTCACTGACAAACATTGGAGTGAAATGCCACCTAGTCCTAGTTAATCGATCCATGCAGTCATCAGTTAATTGAGTCATGACTTCCACTAGTCTAACTAAGTGTAACTAAGTCTGAACTAAAGAGGAACTTCCTATTTTGTAGGGGAATATTCTCTAGAGAGAATATTCTCATCTAAGAAAGAGTTCTCAACATTGGACAGTAAAACTTAGGAAAATAATTAAAGGTGAGTGTGTAATATTTGCAACAATACTTACTAAGAAGCTCATGTTTCTTCTTCTCCATGACCATGTGCTCGATCACTTTCTCATCCAAAAGGGGTACATGGGAACCAAACTCTCACTCCCTATGCTACTAGTTTCCCTTGTCCTTCTCTCCCATTTCTTCTGCCACATCCTCATCTTCCTCGAATAGGACCAGCTTAATGGCAATGACATGTCTGCTCTTGATCGTCAAGCTAGCCTCCCTTTAGATAGACTTGATCCTCTGCCAGTCCCTCAACACTTTGGCCCACATCTCCTCCTTCGCGAGTCACTCGACTTTCTACAAGATACCGTTCTCATCATCCCTATCACCATAATAACCAGAGTCAATTCGCTTGTAAATCTCATACCTATATCTCCTCTTCTTCACCTCGGGGGGCTTATCAAATAACTCTTTGACGTCGGGGAGGAATTTCCTAGACGCACTTGTACAATTGGTTGTTGGAAGATTGTAGCATGCCATCTTCCAACAATAAATTGTACACGTGTGACTTGGAAATTCCTCCCTGCTGTTAAAGAGCTATTCAATAAGCCCCTCGAGGTGAAGAAGAGGAGGTCTAGGTATGTGATTTACAAGTGAATTGACACTAGTTATTTTGGCGATAGGGATGACAAGAACGATATCTTGGAGAAATTAGATCGACCAATGGAGGAGGAGATGCAGGCTAGAGCGTTGAGGGAGTGACAGAGGGTCGAGTCTATCTAGAGGGAGGCCATGTTGACGATCAAGAGCGGGGAGGTCATTTCCATTAATTAGGTCCTATTTAAGGAAGACAAGGATGTGGCGGGAGAAATGGGAGAGGAGGAAAAGAGAAAAAACAATAGAGACAACAAGAGTTTGTTGCCCATGTGCCCCTTCTGGATGAGAAAGAGATCGAGCACATGGTTGTGGAGAAGAAAAAACATGATGTACTTCTTAGTAAGTACATGGGTGAGGATCTCATGGAGGAGCAAGACGAGGCTAAGGAAATGCTTAATATTTAGTGATAAGGCATGATGAAAAAGCTTATGGATCATCGATTATTTTTACAAATGTGCTTATTAACTTCTATTAAATATATAATATGGATCTTAGGTCATTTTTTAGGTTGACATAGTGTTATAATTAAGACATCCACCAGGGTCCTTTCTTGATGAACGTGACAAAGGGGCATTGGGAAGCTTCAATCATAGAGCTTGGTAGTCCTAATTATGCCAAAGTAGGGGCCAAGATGACAGACTTGGAAGGGAACGAAGTTGATGTGCTTGGTTCCATCAGCAAGGACCCCAGTGATAGATACTCCGGGGCTACAAAATTCCTCCCCATCCTCAAAGAGCTATTCGATAAGCCCCCTCAAGGTGAAAAAGAAGAGGTGTAGGTATGTGATCTACAAGCAAATTGCCACTAGTTCATATTATGGGTACAAAAATGACGAGGATGGTATCTTGGAGAAAGTTGAGCGGCTTGCGAAGGAGGTGATGCAAGGCAAAGTACCAATGAAGTGGCAAAGGATCGAGTCCATGCGCTAAATTATGAGAGGAATATAAGAGTGACCTCTTTTTTTGCCTCTGCAAAGTGAAACCTCCACAAAATTTAATTGTGGAGGTTTAATTATGTAGTTTGTGAATTAATTTTTTTGTTGTTGTTGTTGTTGTGCTCGACATCGTTGTCGTATCTAATTCACAAAAAATCCTTTTTAGGAACACATATATAGATAAACCAAATTTAAAATATAAAACACAAACATATATAACTAATTTGTATTTATCAAAAACTGAAAGTAACTTCTGTTTGCAAACAAAAAGTGAAAAAGTAATTGATGCTATTAAAAACTTCATACGCACCACTGTTGGTGCTCCATATCAAACATAAGACACCAAACAACAGTGTGTTAAATTTAACGAGTTAATGCATCATTGTTATTCGAGCACCGATATCTATAGTAGTGCATTGTGATATATAACACATTGGTGAGGGTTGTTATACAAAAGGACCCGCGATGCCATTTCACATATGAACTGTGTAACTCAGGGCAGTTGGTTCTACGTAACTCACCGCTATAGTAGAATTTGTTAATGATCAACCAAGCAGTGTGCTTGGTTATATGAAACACACTGACACTCTATGTTCCTTAAAGCATTGGACGCTTTTTAATGGTGCATTGTCTTTTCTGATGCATCGGTAACGAGTGCATTTTAAAAGACGCACCACAATGATAATTTTTTAAACATTTTTCCTAGTGCAACTCACTTAACCACACCAGTGCATTTCGGTGAATGTAATGCACTGACACTCCATTTTAGCTTTGTATGCATTGATACCAATGTGTTTGTCTTATAATGCGTTGATAACATGGTATCCCATAAAACAAACCGATATGGTAAATTATTATGTATTTTTCTCATTGTATTGTAGTATACAACACCAGTGCATTGTATTTATTTGACGCACCATAAAGAAAAAAATTTGTTTCAAAAACTGGGCGTTGCGTTCAATTAATAGAATGCACCCGTGCATTTATCTCAATTGGCACACTTCCTAGGATCTTAGCAGTGCTTACCATAAGAAGCATTGCACCGATAATTTGTGAAAATTCGGCCCAGTGCCATGCTCTTTACATCACTAGTGTGTTATTTGGACCTAAGGGCACCGATAGATTAAATTGTTTTATAGAAACTAAAGCGGTGTGATGGTTTAATATAAACACACCGGTGCTATTGTGTTATTGGAGCACAAATGTTTTGTTTAACGATACATTTTTTTGTTGAGAGCACCAATAATGGGACGTCCACCGAGCTACCCCACAACACTGGTGCATTTGGTTAACATAAACACATTGTCACCCTAATTTTTATGGAATGTAAACACAACAATGCACTTTCTCTAATCGACTGCACCGGTGCGATATAGTTTCCAGAGCACCGACATGATGTTTAACGGTGTGTAATCTAGTATAACGCACCAGTACGATTGTTGGCACTATGGACACCTCTCCCTTATATTGATTTATTGCAAATTAAGTTGTGTGATGTGTTACTATAAATGTGTTGGTGCTATGGTGTTATTGAAGCACCGTCATTTTGTTTAGCAGTGCATTATGATGCATAGACAACTGAAGATGAGGCATCAAAGGAAATGCCTTGCAATGTTAAATCAATTAATATTTTTTCTGGTGCGGTTTTGATGATGACACTAGTGCATTTGTTTAAAATGGTTGCATCGCTCAATTAAATTTCATGTGTCATATTTTGAGCAGTGTGCCTAGTTAAATGGAATGCACCAGCGTGTCTGTGTTCGAAAAGCATCAACATGTTGTTTACTCGACATTGTCTTTTACAATGCACTGGATGGTGGTCGTTTAAGTGAAAGCACCGGTTAAGTACAATAAAAATTAGATCCACCAGTGGTGGTGCTTACTGTGAAGTTAGCACAGGATGCACTGCTACGGGGTGAGCTGAATCAAAACTTTGCACCACGTGGAGTTGATTTTTTTTTTGAAAAAAGTCCCAAATTTCAAGCTAAATTTATTTTTTAAATGAATGAAAATGCAAATGGGAAGGTAATAAACAAATTATCTAGACTCTTATGTCCCGAGGAGGCATGGTTCCACTGTTGAGAGGAAATGAAAATTCGTGGTAATTTCCAAAAAATGTAAATGTGTGGAATCGACTGATGAAGTTATCCAACTCGCAGAGGAGCATCGAAAACATGGTGTCCTTGAAAATAGAGTAAACATTGGTGCTTGCTTGAGAGATTGGAAGCAAAAGATGAGGTCACAATGAAAATCGGTCTGGTAATCTTTTTTTAATTTAGCCATACCACGATGTGCCATCAGACAATTTTACGCACCGGTACATAAGATTCAATGGCACTGGTGCGCTTTCATTAATGCTTGTTACTTTTGTGATAAGTTATAATGGTGAATTTGAACATATAGACACTGGTGCATTATGTTTTAGTTGAGCACTAGGGTGAATATACTCTAAAGGCGCACCGAACAAAAAATTATGCCAAAACCTCCGGCCGCTCGCGTCCACTAACAACCTCCACTATGGAAAATGACTGTGAGTTTGCACATTTAAGCATCGACGTGGTATGTTTAGGTGCACACCAATGCGTATATACCTTAAAGGCACACCGAAGAAAAAACCTCCACAAAAACCTTCAACCTCCCATCTCCTCCATAAATAGCTGAGGGATAAATTTTTCAAGGAGGTTTTGTAAAAACTTCTACAAGAAGGTGTTCTCCTTGTAGTGAAATGAACTAGGGGATGATGCCGATGTCGTAGATACCTTCTTTGAAAGCCTAAAATATCCTTCCACCACCCATATCTCTACTCGACAAGGGTCAAGGTCTACCTAATTAGGGACAAAAATGTTACTATACAACTTGAAAGCATTGTATGGTATGTTAGACACTTGTTTCTTGGCACTTTTGAGGTAGCTAACCATTAAGTACCCTAATTTTTTAAGGAATCTTGTCACACAAAAAAGGGAGAAAATGGTTGATGTTATCCATGCTTACTGACAATGTACAATTATATTGTCCACTAATTGTAGGTTACTCAAAGATAAGGTACTTCCAAGTGATAATGTCTTGCCCGATAGCTGTGTAGAGGCAAAGAAAATGTTGAAAATGTTGGGTGTTGAGTACATATCATACCACGTATGTCCAAATGATTGTATTCTATACAAAAACAAACATGTCGACAAAGAGATATGTGTCGAATGTGGGCGTGACAAGTACCATAAATTAAAAAACAAGGGTAAGGCACATGGTACTCCCCATAATATATTGAGGCACATACCTATAATTCCTAGGATTCAAAGGCTCTTTCGTTGCAAACAATTGGCCATGTTGTAGGGGTGGCATGCCTCACATAGAAGTAAGCCATGAGTTATGCGAATCCCAACAGATTCAATAGCCATGAAGCATATAAAAGATACATAACTAGATAAATTCAAGGATGAAGTACATATCCCATGATTGAGCATAGCCATGGATGGAATTAACCCGTATTCCCTCAAAAAAACAAACTATTTTGTTTGGCTAGTGGTAGTGAGCAATAAAAATACCCCCCTGGTTTTCCATGAATAATTAACATCTTATGCTGGCTCTTATAGTCCCAGGTAGAAGACAAGTGAAGAGAATGGATGTCTACCTTCAACCACTGATTGATGAATTTAAACAATTATGGGAAGGGATACATGTCTATGATGTGTCAAGATCCATCCCAATGGAGAGGTATTTTATGTTGTATGGCATATGTGTGTATACCACACACTTTTATCTAAGACTAGGAGTTTTCTATGGTAAGAGTGTTGGTTGATTTGTTTATATATGTAATGTTATTTGGCATTACTTAATTTGGTACAACTATATTTTTGACACTAATGTGCTATGTATACAATAACATATCAGTTCTTGTAACAAAAAGGTATCGTCGATGTAAATGTCGTGGACCTTCTATAAAGGCTAAGTGGTCCAACCACCTATGAAAGCCAGTGTACGACTATTCGAGAGTATTCCTCCCAAAAGACCACCCTTATAGAAGAGTTGCATATGCTTTCAATTGTAAATTAGAGAGAACCCGAAGACCTGAAATAATGACATTGTCAGATTGGATTAGGGCACATGACACATAGAAGGAGAAGGAAATGACAACCTTATTTGATTCAAATGGGAAGCCTATGTTTTATGATCTTGAATTTTTTGACACCTATATTGAGAAAATTCCCATTGGGATGAAAATGAAATTTGTATTTTATGAGTTTCCATATTGGGAACATATTAAGATTAGCCACCTGCTAGATCCCATACATATATTAAAAAATGTTTCATGTTCTTTATGGAGGTACATGTCATCGAATAAAAGAGACACATTCACTATTAGGAGAGATCTAATTGCTTCAAATACTAAAAATAGAGATTGGCCAAGAAAAGAAACTAGAGGAGAGGTTGGTCCCTCTTGGTCTTTTAAAGAAGGTGATGTCTCGTGGATTTTGAATAAATATGATCTTTCTATGGTGGAGGATGTTATATTGGGTGTGAAGGCACCTTCTTTATATGTGTCGACTCTATGATGTTTCTTCATTATAGAAGGGAATTTACCAAGGTTGAAATCACATGACCATCTGAACTTCTGAGGGTATGTATGTCGAATACATGATTCTTCTTCGATATTGTCGATAAAATATGCTACGTACTCACAATTTTATGGAAATTAATGATGCCCGTGTCTGTTTTGTAGTATCACTATCCTTTGATCGTGTGTGGTTGTGTGAACCATGATTTCCCCAGGACCTGTGACATGCCATATCAAAATTATCTACATTTGTACACTGGATCACATCAAAGGAGATTCATATAGATAACATTCCATGGTGGCATTGAGAGATAGTTGAGATTGTTTGTATGTTTGAGAAGGAACTGCCCATGAGTTTTATGGACTTACAAGTCCATCTTATAATTCAATTACTTGGTGAGGTTGAATTAGTTGGGGTGCTCTGATGTCATTGGATGTTCTTCTTGGAGAGGCATGTGAAAAAATTGAAGGGGTTTATTCGACAAAGGGAAAAACTAGAGGGCTCTATGGCATAGAGGTAGATAATATATGAGTTGATCTATTATGCTAATGAGTACATCAAGCAAATTGATGATACACCAGGGGAAATGGTTTGGGATGACCAACAAGATGAGGATGAAAGGGAAGGGGAGCTACTCCAAATGAACAAAAAAAAGGCACTTGATGAAGAGTAAGTCATTTATATTTTTTCAAATTTGTTCAAAACAACTTCTTACACTGAAGTTGATAATATATATTTGATATCATACTATTCATTTTGAATTTTTGTATACATTAGTGAATTTAGAAATTGATGTCATCAATAAATTTGTTCTTTACAACACAAAGGCAACACGACCATGGGTCACGTTGTATGAAGAGAAAAGAATGAAATAGGACAAAGACAATAAAACATTTATATGGTTGAATGATAGAAGCATGCCTTATTCTAATCATTTAAAATAAAATTTACCAAAATTATGTCCCAACAGTTTGGTGGTTGACCAAATACAAGATAAATATGTGGTGTCTGGTCGTAACCCATGTGGAGAAGATCTAGATGCACTAAACATAGGGATCGAGTGCATCAACTATGTAATAACCTCTCTGAGTACCATGTTCAATTTATAATATTGCACATTTGAATTGTAACATGTATTACATTTTTATTAATACTTGGGTTATTAGACCTATGACACCGTCCTTTGTTCATACTTTTACAGGTGCATTTGTTCCCATCTATGTGGGCATATGGACATCATTTTCATAGTGAGTATGTCGATGATGGACACATCACACAAAATTGTGGAGTGGAGGCCCAGTTCAACCAATATAGTTGTGCTAGCCACTGTGATCAAAACCTAATAGATGGGAAGTTAGGTTACATTGGAAAGATACAAGAGATCATGCAAGTGGACTTCTCATCTTTTCAATGTGTTATTTTTTGTTGCAAGTGGTGGAATACCTTTAACCGAAGAAATGTAAAGGAATATCATGATAGTGGGCTAATATGTATTAACTCTAAAAAAATGTGGGTTGAAACTAAGGAGCCTTATGTTTTCCCAAAACATTGCAACCAAGTGTTTTTTACCCATATGTGTTGGATGAGGATTGGTGGTTCGTACTCAGACATGATCCGATATCTAAACATCTTTTTTTAGAAGAACGATGTTATAATGCCAAGCGATGAAGATAATTAAGGTGATGGCAATGAAGACTGATATGTAAATGCTTTGTTTCAACATTTATATTGTGGATGTGTCATTTTATTATGGGTATCTATAATGGCCAATTATATCTTTTTCTTCTTCATTTTATAATGTTGGATATGAAAAGTTAACAACCATTTACAAACTCCATACTCAAAACACATTAAATATTACAAACATAAGATGTGGTTTTGATATATTTTTATTGTCATATTTATTGTTTATTATAACAAATTTATGTTGTATTGTTTTAACGTATGTTTATGTTAACCTTTGAATTACTAAGCATTAATTCAGATATCACAAAGTGGGTGATGTATTCATATAATATCTTAGTAAAGATTTGCTTTAAAGTATATTTTATTTAAAAAAAATTGATTAAGAGACTAACATGCAGAGTTAGAGAGAGATAGGGGGGAGAGGTAAAGAGAAAGCTTGGATATAAATTGTTACCATAGAAGCCAAAGGTTGAAAACAAATATTAAAATTAATTATTTTTAATGAATTCGTTTTCATATTTAATAGTTTAAATTTAATTATTTATACTTTTTAAATAATAAAAATTATTAAATATAATCATTATAAATTTAATGAACAACTATTGTAACTTTATCATTAAAATAGATGAAAAATAACATTTCATATGAGTAATTATTCAAATTGATTTTTTCATGCATTAACCAAATCCAATATTTGCATACATTTTAATACAAAATCAATGAAATACTTTACTTAGCTTATTTTTTTAATAGAATATTCAACTAATACTTATATGTTTTTTTAATAGAAGATTTATAAAGTTATTAATAGAGTACAAAATTGTGAAACCATTTCATGGAAATCAAAATTTAGTATTATTTTTTATATTTAATATTTTAAATTTAATATATTAAAAAAGTTGGATAATATAAATTAATAAAATATTTGGAAAAATTAGAATATAATAATTGTGATTTTAGTAAACAATTATATTATAACTTTGTCTTGTAATCTTTGAATAATAATTTTTTATTTTATTTTTATTATTACATCATTATTATTATTAGTGAATAATTATATTGATGATGATGATGATGATGATGATGGTTAACATCCACTAAGACTAAAATTGGTCTATCGGACATTAAGAAAAACAAGATATTACTTGGATTTCTGTAAAATGCTATTTTGATGCTTGGAAAGCATTAAGAGAAGCGTTCCAAGATCACTAAAGTTTTGATGACTTAGAAGGTTAGGAAGGTCGATATTGTGACAAATATTTGGAAATTGGGATCTAATTTGGGTATATGCAGGGAATTATAGGAGAAAGTGATTTTCATCTTCAACCCTCTTGGTGTCACAAATGTGACAAATTATTTCTTGCCATGCTGTTTTGGGTATTGTCCAACGCCTAGTTTCACTATGTAGGTCATGAGAATTAGTTCTTATTTTAGCAATGTTGATTCTCTTCTTTACGCTAGTCAAAACAAAGATATACTTTTGATCTTCAAGGTTAGGGTTAACCACCTCCTTATAACATCTTAATTTTCTTTTATCCTTTAATTCTTTATCACACCATAGATTCTCCTTAAATTTAGCTTGTACACTATTTTTAATATCATCAATATTTTGTAGAATAACTTTTTCTTTTATTCCCCATTGATTTAGCCAAGACTTGGCATCATTATGCCATTCCCTCATGAGTCGTTGGTGATTTTGGCTATATTTTGAAGCAATTTTGGGGAGCCTCTTGTTATCCATGTTGTTTATTTTGTTCTTTTACATTAAGTGCCTAATCATAGTTGTGCTCTCAATGGGGGAAAGACTTGCTTCAATGAGGAGGATAAGATAGGGTGTATTGTCCTTAATCTTGAGATTATAAGTGTTGACCAAAATTTGGTCACCTATATTTTTCCGCCCTTGGATTAATAAAAAGAATTGATATCGAAAGAATACAATTTTTGAACTCTTATAAGTTCATTGCATATCCCCTAGTCTTAGCTTCGCCATTCATTTTTCAGAATTAGAATCCGAGTCTCTTCGATCAAGATATGCATAATTTTGTCCAGAAGTCCAACAAAGATATTACAAGAAGACATATGAAGATTTTTTCTAAGTGTCATGTTCTCCTCTTCTCTCCTCTCCCTTCACCTCTCTTCATTCTCCTTTCATTTTGTACTTCACCATTTTTTTCATTTTACCCTTTTCCCTTCCTCTCCTTTCCATACTTAACCATTTTCTCTCTTCCATTCAACTCTCTTACTACATTTTTCACACTTAGTCATTTTTCCTTATTCTCCTTTGATTCTTTATTCATTTCCATGTTCACTTTCCTTTTCCCCCTTTCTTTCATTTTCCATTTTCTTTTATTTCCTTTTTCCATTTTCATTATATCATTTTCCATTTCCTTATTTCCCTTCTCCTTTTTCTTTTTCCATATTTCTTTTTTCATTTCATTTTTCATTTTCATATTTTTTCCATACTTCATACTTACTCTCTCCTCACCATTACTTACTTTATTTTTTCATTTGCAGAATTCTCCAGACTTAGAATTTTCACAACTTTTTACCATTAATTACCGCCTTACCTACCTAACCCTGCCTATTCTCCATATTATTATAACTAGCATACCCCCAAAGCAGGGGAAAGAAAATGTCAAAGATAAAAAAATAGAATATTTTTTTTTTATAAGTATATTATTTCATGAGCATCAATATAATGGTATATTAATCATTTCCCATGCATAAAAGAGAATAGGAAAAGTGATTTTTTGCAAAGTATTTAGGTCAAAGAGTTGAAACAATTTCATTTCATGTATATAAGTATGGACCAAATCAAATAGTTCATGTATATAAGTATGGAAAAAGTTGAACATTTCATGTATAGAAGTATGGAACAAGTCGAACATTAGATGTATAAAAGTATGATTACAACATAGAAGAATCTAAATTCAATTTTAGAGAAATATCCAGAAATTGCATGTCCGTGTACGCAATTTTTTTAACATATTTCAAGGTTTTCGACGAGTTTTGGAAGGAGCTCTCAAGCTCGACGAGTTTTGGAAGCAACTCTCAAGCTTGGGTAAGAATTCTCAGGGTTTATAGAGAATTTTTCTAACATACTCGAAACATTTTGCTCCTAGTTATTTTTCACTCTTGTGCTTAGTTATTTGTGTAAATTTTGAAGCTTTTTAATTGATCACACTTTAAATGTTTTTAATGTAAAGTGGATGTAAATTTTTCAATAAAATATAACTATTACTAAGCCTATTCCTTTTTACTGAGTTTTATTGAAATTTTTAATATACCATATTTATTTGTTTTTTAAAATTCTACATAGAAATTCTCAAATTGAGATGTCTTTAACTACCAAAATGTTTCAAATAACCACTACATACAAATTATATCTTATAATAAATGAGTAAAATTTTATATTTATTTTATAATGAATAAACTTGTCACCATGGTATCAACACTCAACATATTTAACTATTTCATATATATATATATAAATTCCTACATTCAAAGATTTCTTATGATGTGTATATCTATTCGGTTTACCACTTTTGAAACTCCTACAACTTGTCTTTATGTAACTCTCTTGTATTGTAGAGATGCATTTGTGAAATTTAAACACCTAATCTTTTTAAAAATCTTACATCTTGTAGAAAAAGCAAAATTAGTAAAACTTACAAATCTAATCTCAAATTCAAAAGCAAAGTTTCTTCACATTACAATAAAAAAGACTTGTGACTTGTTTTGAAGCTGAAATCCTACCCAGAAATTTCAATAATCATAATTAGAGGAACATCATTATAATTCAAGGTTGCAATCTGAGTTAAGGTACCTTAATTCAATTAGCTTTGAACAATTTTTCTAACCAATATGTTATTGTCATGAAACAAATTCTACCAACCTTTAAAATAAAACTGGACGGTTTTGATGGGAAAGGAATACAACCAGCATGATTTAAATTTGAATTTGTTTTGAGTTATCAAATAAACTGAAGTGAAGAGAAAACGTGGCACATCAACAATTGCCAAAGAAGCTACGCAGATCTCTACTTATTCCTCCCATGCCACACGTACTGGAGAGAAGATATGTGGATCTATGCTTATTCCTCCCACGACACGTGTACTAGAGATAAAGAGGTCTACGACTTTGTGTAATTCTATATAAAAGCTATGTGTGTTTTAAAGTTTTTTATTGAGCAAAAAGTCATAGTTCTAGCTTCAAATTGAGTTTCTTACCACAACCCACATGTAACTCTTATTGCGTGATAAAGAATTCTAGCTTGACACATTGCGTGGATTCCAGCTGCTTGTTTCATAGAGTCTGGGTAGGTATTTCCTCTACCAATATTGGGAATTTGTTACCTTTTTATGTACATCGAATGGATTTATCAGGCAACTTGAGTTTTATGAGATGTCAATATGGTCTTGGATTATATTAATTGTTGTATCTTGACATCTTAATGTGTTTTAGCTTTTGTACAAGTGAAAATATGTTACAGGTTTTCCTAAAACTTCTCAAAGCAAATCTTAAGAAAAAATACCTGACAATGGTTCTTGATGAAGTTGGTGGAGAGAATGTTAAAACGTTCCTCAAATTAATGTATACTACCCAAATTAGTGCAGAAGAATTGTAAGCTGACCATCCATGGATGGCTCGTGACCTTTCTAAATCTAGTTAAAAGGCGACCGTGGCAGTTTCATTCAATGTACTTGCAAGTTCCCAAGGCTGCATCCAAGGGCAAGGAGGCACCCTGTCAACTGCAAGGTCTCCACAACGTTGCCAGAAGACAGAGCCTTAAACGTGTTGCAAGCTATGGTGGGTGTTTGGTGTGGTGCATGTAAAATGCCTCATATGTAGTAGTATAAGTTTTAATTTTAATGGATCCAATAAAAAAAATTTCAACCTTTCGGTACATAACTAGATTGTCTTGATTTCCTATTTAGGGTTTTGGAGCTTGGCAAATGAGAGGATGTGTATACAGAGAGAATTCAACCTATTGTGCTCACTATGGTGTTGTGTGTGGAGGACTGCCCATTGGCAAAATATAGTGGCCTAAACGAAAACATGGAAATAGACATGGTAGGACAAGGTATTCTAGAGCATATAATTCTATTAGGTATGTTCACATTAATTAGTTTCGTAATGGATACTTATTGTTTGCCACTGGTTGAATGATACAACACCCCGAACTCAGTTTAATTTTGGCAGAAACAAACATGAGAATAACCAAGAACTTGGAGGATTGTAAATGGAGCAGTCATATTAGCTCCTCAACCCGACTATAAGTCCCCAAATATGCAATTGAATGCCCAACCTCATTTTATTGAAGTGGTAAACCAAATTTCCATAAGTGAAAGACGTTTTTCCCACCACATACAATGATCCGTCAAACATTAACTTAGCGAGAGATTTTGTGTTGTAGGATCAAACTATGATAACTCGATACCTAATACCCTATCCTCTCCATCACTTCTCCACATATACCTTATCTCCACCCTATCATATGTACCATTTCCCTACCACATACCCTCATTACCTCTCATCCATATATAAAATGTTAAACATTTTATTAACTTCCCTACCACATACCCTCATTACCTCTCATCCATACATAAAATGTTTAAACATTTTATTAATAAAATTATGATGTATCTGACTTACTTATTTTTATTAATACCTTTCATATGATCTTCAATCACACTAAAAACATAGTAAAATTTGTTAAACATTTTATTAATAAAATTATGATGTATCTGATTTACTTATTTTTATTGATACCTTTAATATTACCTTGAATCACATTAAGACATAGTAAAATTTATAAAAAAATAAAATGAAAAACGAGAAAAGTAATACCAATTACATAGTGATAATATATAAAAAATAAAAGTAAATAAACAATACAAATTATAAAATTAATAAATTAATAAATAAATTAAAACATGAAAACCAATCATAAACATACTAAAAGTTAGTAGCAATTTAAAAACCTATAAACCATAAAAAAAAATACCAATTATAATATACTTAGAAAGCAATGACAAATTATAAAATTAATAAATAAATTAAAAAACGAAAACCAGTCATAACCAATCATAAACATACTAAAAATTAGTAGCAATTTAAAAACCTATAAACCATGAAAAAAATACCAATTATATGATGTTAATAAACTCAAAAAATTGATAACCATTAAATAATAATAATAAAATTTTAAAAACTATAAAGTATTATAAAAAATACTAAATAAATTTAAAAATATAATAAACTATAAAAATAATAATAAATATAGAACAATAAAATAAATAAACAATTAGTTTTGGAATATTGTATTCTAATTCGAAAATATAATAAACTATAAAAATAATAATAATTATAGAACAATAAATTAAATAAACAATTAGTTTTGGAATATTTATCCAGAAATGTATTCTAATTTGTGTGGTGTAAGGCAATTTTGGAATGACTTGACTCCTCATGTTGTACCTTTCAATGATGGCAAAAGACATAATCAGGTAGGTTTTTGTAAGAAATGGAAGCCATTTAGCAAAAGTTGTAAATAAGTCACCACCCTTTCTATTAAATTATTTGGGGATTTGGAAGACTTTCCCCTGTCTGAATTTTTCTCAAGGCTCGCATTGCTTGCATGATATTGTACAAAGAAAAGAAACAAATATCAAACTTTCTTTCTTCTGAGCAATTATGTTTTAATAGGATCTTCAGACAAAGGTCGATCAGTTACATTGAATTAAATTCAGATCAAACACCTCCATTGACAACAACAAGGATGATAAATATGCAACAATGTAAGTTACTACAATACTATTTTTTCTTCCGATTTTGTTGTTTAACAATTTCATGTTGAACAACGCCCAATTTTTTTACATTAAAGCAATGAATCAAGGGGTTCTTCATTTGAGTTACCTCTTTTCACCCGAAGGGGTCTTCAAACTGCCCATTTTAATTTTTTTTTGAGATAAATCTACCTTACATATCTACTCCAATGGTTTATGTAAATTTAATCAAATCACGACATTGGCCTGAGTTTCTACCTCTCATAAGTTGTCCTTTGTGTATTATTTTGGCCAGTTTTTCCTACATTTTGTTTCATGAGTGTAAATTTCAAATTCGATGTATTATGTGAAAAAGAGACTTGTATTGTTTTTTACATACATAGATCAAAGATATTTCATTAATCAATTTACAAAAATATAGTATAAAATGTCAGTCCCCACTGGTTCATTTTCAAAGCTTCGGTTCGAGGTAATATGGGTTATCTTGCTTTAAATTCTGCTATGCGTATCGAACCTGGGGCTAGCTTATGCTACTGGTCTTACTATGATGTTGATGCTGCTTATACTACTATCTTTGCTTATGCTACTTCTTCTGTTCTCTATTCTGAAAAGCTCAGTTGTACTTAGAGCCTATAGCATGCATTATTGATCAGATGAAAAAAGTATTGTTAACTTTTGTTTTATTTAGATGGATAAAACTTGCAAATATAGAGATTTGATTTGAGAATGGGAAAAAACATTATACTCTTAATGGTTCATATTTCGAAGCATTGATTATGACAACACAACTAGAACATTGTGACTAGTTACAACTAGACGCTCTACTTCATATTAAATTGTATAGAATGTGCAATGCGGGTGTGAACATAAAACAACAAATTCATTGACTTCCTTGGTATTCGTAGTTATGCAAAAATGGTTGATCTTGAAATTGATGGAGATCGATCGAGAGAAGAGGAGTGCAGACGTGCAGGAACAAGAGATGAAAGGTAAAATCTGCTACAAGAAAAAAGTCGGGATATGAAAGTCTGCTACAAGAACTCTCCAACAGTCCCTCGTACCCTTTGCCGACAATAAATGGTCAAAGATAATAGGAGATTTCATGCCCAGAACTACACCCTCATTACCGTTGATGCAAACTGGAACTGTAGATATCTATAGATACAAACTGAGGTAAAGGTAAAACCTGGTATTACAGTGCCTAAATATCTACAGATAGCATACTCCATATAGCAGAAAACTCATATTTGAGACATTGCACATGCAATGCAAGAGTGTTTATATAAAAATGGAGCAGACGATATGGCTGATTTACTCACGGATGGATGGCCGACTTACTCACCGATGGTTGAGTAAATTGATTTGTTGTCGATTACGTGACATGCTTACTTTCCTTGACTTAAATGTTTCCTTAACTGCTGCCAGGTTGATATTTATGTGTCGTACTCACTTGTCACTTGCCTAAACCATTGTATTTGTGTGTCGTTCTCATTTGCAGAAGCTACTGGCATGAGTTTTAAATGCTCTGACATGATCACGAGCTCTCACATTGACACCGCATCTATACCCAATAATTTTAAATAAAAACCAAAAATAAAAACATGTTTCATTTGTTTTAATATACAAGACTTTAAACATAGTCGGAAAGTTCATCCATTATGCGAGAGCATGCTACACGTGTAATGCATTGATAAGCTTTGAACATACGACGAAGAGGCAAGAAAGAACTCCCCCTATAAGAATGCCTTCGACATGATAACATTTCTTTTATCCTAAGTTCCATGGGCATACCTCCAAGTGACACATGACAAACACATGGCAGCTAAGCATTGGTGACACATGGCAGCAAGTGAAATCATGACATGTGGCAACTAATCAGGTGGTGACATGTGGCGAATCTGATATCCAATCACAATGTAACATGTGGTGATGATGTGGATGCTGAGTCATGCTGACTAGGTGATTATGAGGATACCACTGGGCACTGACTAGGCATGAGGTGAATGATGAATGATTGCTCAAAATATTAATTAATTAATTTATTTTCTCAGGGCTCGAATTCTCAAGTCTTTATAGTCTTCACTTTTCTCACGTAAAGTGTATACTACACTTTTCATTATATATCATAAAAACTCCAATATCTCAATACATTTGGGATATCATTTTTAAAGAAAAAGTTGATTTTTTCAAAAGAAAAGGTGAAATAATATCAAGGGCTAGGATTGACCCACAAAATTAATCAACAATGGCTGCGTCTTTGACTTCCCGAGATGATATATTGAGCTCTCGACCTCCGTTTGCAGCCATATTTATACCGTTGGAAAGATATTTCGACGAAGAAGATGATGGGAAAGGTATTGAGAGATGAAAATTGCTAAAATTTCCTGAAAAATTAAAATATCAGTTAGTAACATTTTTATGCTTTGCTAATAAATATGTTCAATACCTCTACTTCACGAGGTCATATCTTGAGATTCGAGAGTTGGATTTGGAAAAAAAATATATCATTGGAAAGATAAGATGATGGAGATCACATTTAAATTGGTTTAAATGGCTGAAAGGTCGGATATCCTATCCAAAAAATTGAAACATGGTCCCCCATTTAAAAAAGACAATTAATTAAATTTTTGAAAATAAATTTTTATTTGAAAAACTTTTATTAAGACATAAAGGGACCCGTTTGAAAGATGCGGATGTTAATGATATAAGTTAATTAATGAGTAATTAATGAGGCATTAATTAAAGTAAATACTTCAAGGAATATTGTACGAGAAATTCAAGAAAGGAAAAACCCTAACTACTCAAGTAGTTAGAAATTCTCATTTTAAAAGAGAAGAAGGGCTTCATCCAAGGTTCCACAATCAGAATTATTAGAGGGGGAGGGCAGAAGATCAGAGGAAGAATAAGGTACAACCATGAATACACAACCAAGCTTCTGATCAAGGAAAATAAATCTCCATCTTCTCCACTCTTTCTATTCTTCTACACCATTTCTCATAGCTTTATGCTTGAGTCTCTGAGTTGGGCACAAGGCTGATTTCTTGAGTGTTCTTCTTGTATTCTTCCAAAATATTTTTCTTGTATGATCATGGAGTATTTATATCCATATGCATGAATGTAAAATATTTTTTAATGAAGAACCTTTTTCAAGAATAAAAGTCCACAAAGAATTGCTTCGAGGTTGATTTCAATTGTATCTTGTAACTTTGAGTCTTAAGTATGAGGTATTTGAGATTGACATATCAAATTATTTTTTGATCTTGATAGTAGTACTCTTTTAAAATTCTTTGAGATGATCAAATGATTCTCTCCTATTTTTTGCGAAGAAAACATGGATGCATTTGTATATGATTAAGACGATTGTGTATGTGATGCTAATCACAAAGAAATTCTGATGTTGAATGCCTCCTTCAATCTTTTCTTACTGTAAAGAGACTTCTTGCTGCATATACAGATTATATCAGGTTATTGAAGACCATTTTATTTCATAATTTTAAGTAATAAATATCTACGGTTTGCTTCCTTAGCATTCTCCTGATCCAAGATATCACAAATATATATTTTATCCAAAGAGGAGTACCACCTCTCTAAAAACGCAGGGGGATTCATATCCTCGTGAGGTTGTCATTTACATCTTGATGGATTCGAGTATCAACAATAAGTTATAAAATTCTTTTGTTTGCTCTATCTTTCTCTAGGATTCTCGAGAGATACTGCATCGCAAAAATTCACACCCATACAAGATAAAAAGAGTGACAAGAGTCTCAAAGAGGAGCATTTTATTATCCCATAGCCAAAGGTATGCTAATTTACAATTATTTTCAAGCCCATAATAATCTTTCCACCCTCCATTTATCCTTTTCTCAATGCTATAATTCCAATTGAGCTTGTGATGAATATCAATTCCAAGATACATGTATGAAGACACTTCCTCCAAGATATTATTGTCATATAAAAAGTTATCATGGGTGATCTTGTTGGATTTAATGATCATAACCTTCATTTTTTTAGTGTTCACAGCCATACCTGTACTAGATAAGAAGTCCTTAAGGATTCTAAGTTGCTTACTAAGGTCATATATTTTTCTTGCCATAAGAATGATATCATCGACATAGAGAAGAAGGATGATTACTATACTAGCAAGAGTTGGTCCAACACAACCTGCAACTTCCAAATAATATTCTAACTTGTCAATGTAAATTCCAAAAAGGGTACGGGATAGGGGAAAAACTTGCTTGACTCCTATATTTCAGTTAATTTCTTGTGACCAACCGTTAGTGCTCCTAAGCTTTGTAATAACGTACTCATACCACCTTACCACAACAACTCTCAAACATGATGGAACTTTTAGCTCTTCTAACCTATTCCAAAGGTTAGTCCTAGGCATAATGTCAAAATCTTTGCTAAAGTCAATGAAACAACAAAGCATATTGGTTTTATTTTTGTGACACTCCTTTGCAATGATCTTAAGCGTGATAAGGTGGTCCACAATTGAATGATAACCTCTAAAACCGGCCTAACCTTTAGCTCTTTTTCTGTGGCTTTCTAGCCATATGCATATCTTCTTTTCCAAAATACTTCCATATAGCTTGGATAGAATGTGGCTAATCATAATGGTCCTATAATTAGAGGGATTGATTTTATCCCCACTTTTAAAAATAGGTACAGTGAGGCTTTGAGTCCAAGGTTTAGGGAAGCCTTGCTTGACTGCTAAATT
>JZKD02S2024977.1:4319-14820 GCA_000966675.3 Picea glauca | reverse complement strand
GAGTGACAAGAGTCTCAAAGAGGAGCATTTTATTATCCCATAGCCAAAGGTATGCTAATTTACAATTATTTTCAAGCCCATAATAATCTTTCCACCCTCCATTTATCCTTTTCTCGATGCTATAGTTGCAATTGAGCTTGTGATGAATATCAATTCCAACATACTTGTATGAAGACACTTCCTCCAAGATATTATTGTCATATAAAAAGTTATCATGGGTGATCTTGTTGGATTTAATGATCATAACCTTCATTTTGTTAGTGTTCAAAACCATACCTTTACTAGAGAAGAAGTCCTTAAGGATTCTAAGTTGCTTACTAAGGTCATATAATTTTCTTTCCATAAGAATGATATCATCGACATAGAGAAGAAGGATGATTACTATACTAGCAAGAGTTGGTCCAACACAACCTGCAACTTCCAAACAATATTCTAACTTGTCAATGTAAATTCCAAAAAGAATACGGGATAGGGGAAAAACTTGCTTGACTCCTATATTTCAGTTAATTACTTGTGACCAACCGTTAGTGCTCCTAAGCTTTGCAATAACGTACTCATACCACCTTACCACAACAACTCTCAAACATGATGGAACTTTTAGCTCTTCTAACCTATTCCAAAGGTTAGTCCTAGGCATAATGTCAAAAGCTTTGCTAAAGTCAATGAAACAACAAAGAATATTGGTTTTATTTTTGTGACACTCCTTTGCAATGATCTTAAGCGTGATAAGGTGGTCCATAATTGAATGATAACCTCTAAAACCGGCCTGACCTTTAGCTCTTTTTCTGTGGCTTTTTAGCCATATGTTTATCTTCTTTTCCAAAATACTTCCATATAGCTCGGATAGAATGTGGCTAATCATAATGGTCCTATAATTAGAGGGATTGATTTTATCCCCACTTTTAAAAATAGGTACAGTGAGGCTTTGAGTCCAAGGTTTAGGGAAGCCTTACTTGACTGCTAAATTGAAGAGCTTGTGTATGTGGGGGGATCAAAATAGGCCATCCAATTTTTAATATTTTAGATCCTTAGCTTTCCCTTTTGAAAGAAACTTAACCCCAAACTTTATGTCGTCTACCGCAACGAAAAAAAACAAAAAAAACAAAAAAAACAAAAAAACCTTTTGTAGAAACTTTTGGAATTTTTTCCAAGACATTATGGAATTCATAAATATTTTTAAGGTAGGAATTCCAATCTATTAGGGGAATCATAACATTTTCTTTAGTTTTACAAGTCGTAATTTACCTCCAAAATTTCTTTGGATCTAGCTTAGAAAGGTGCAAAAGATTCTCTTGCTTTCTAATTATGTAGTGCCTTGTTTTTCTTTTAATTATGACTTTGTCTCTATTAATCTTATCATATTTCAAAGACTCATTACAAGCATCCCTAATGGATTTTCTAGAAAGTTTACACTCGTTATCATACAAAGGGTTGACGATTCTATTCTTCTTTTTACACAACACTTCAATAATTTTTTTTTATGGATGTAGAGAGGATTGTTGTAAAATTATGATAGATGTCTTCAATATTTTTTTTATATGATAGAAGATTTAATTTGGTGTCTAAGTCCTTTAAAAAGAGATTAGCTTTATTTTTTTCAAAAAGTAGATGCCTTTGGTTACGAGATTTATGTTCAAGGGGGTTTATGTGCATGGTAAAGGTTAGAGTTAGGGTTAAAGGTCTATGATCAAAGTCAGGCTCATGGTTGTTTAAAAGGTCAAAATTTACTATTTGGTTGTAAACAACGATATTTAATATCAAACAGTCCACAACACCACTAACCAACCCATGGATGCAAGTCATCTGATTAGATTTCGGCCATTTCATTAGACCATTGAAAATGATTAGATCTTGAGAACTGCAAAGCTTGATTAGCTCAGTACCATATAAATTCTTGGTCAAGTCTTCCAAATTTCTCTTGTATCTATTAGCTAAAACAAGGTCCTTGTTTATCCACATAGGATTAGGGTTGGAATCGTTTCTCAAGATAATAACTTTATTAGTTGCAGTTCTAACATTAAATTATCCTAGAAGGAGGATACTACTTTCATTTCTCAAACTGTAAATATCTTGTTCTAAAATTTTATAGGGATAATTTTTATCTAGATTGTTTTTTGTATAAAAGGTAGAATTAATAGGCGCAAAATAACAAATTTCTATATACATCTTTGTAGAATTGACATATGAAATCTCCACCTAAATGAACTGATTGAGAGGGCCTTTTTTATGAAGACGAATGTGAGGAGAAATGTTTGTTCTTATGTAACAAGCTATGCCTCCAACCCCTCTACAAGAGGATTTTATGTTCTATGTTTACCATGTTTACCAAATTATGAATCCATCTATGTTAGGGACCTTAGATTCCTCATGCTCTCAATTTTCAACTAGAAATACAATATCAATTTCACTTGGGATCCAAACTTAATATAGGTCCTTTGTTCCAAGGAAAGACTCGATAGTTCCAAGAAAGGATCCGAAGTGTCTCAAATTTCCATTTATTGTTATCCTTTTAGTCTCTATCCCTAATAATAGCTTTTCAATTCCTAATTATTGTCCATTTTCCTTCATTTCTAGCTTCCTTTACCTTTTAAACCTCCTTCCTTATTTTAGCTTGATCTTATGGAATAAGGTATTCATTTATAAATATTCTAGACCCTTTTAAGCTTAGAGTTTAACTAAGTATGTCATATTATGGGCATTAAAGCTTACCATAACCCAAATAAACCTATCTTTATTTTAAATTATTTTGCCCAAACGTTTTGCTTCTATAAGGCCTATCGTTTCAATTTGTGATTTATTTTTTAATTCCTCCTTAACTATTGCTAATGTGTTCTCATCTTTCTGTTCTTTTATACCAAAAAATATGAGGTTCAAGGTTCTTTTGTTACGCTTATGGTCTAACTCTACGAGCTTATTCATTTCCTCTTAGATAGGTTTGATATCCAATTTGTGTTCCACGCCATTTAGGGCCAAATTTTTAATTAGTTTGTCTTATATCTCTTTAATATTGTCCCTAAGATTATTATTTTCATTCGCCTCTTCTTCCTTTGTTGATTGTTTTTGTTCTTGGTTAGTTTTTTTTTATTTCTTGTAATCTAGCATCCATTTTGTTTAGTTGAGTGTGAAACTGTAATAGTTTATTGTCCATCTATCTATGAATATTATCTTCGGAGGATCTAAATTTATTATCAAGCATTTCCACTAACTCATTTCGAAGCATTGCTACAAACATTCTTTGAAGTTTGACTTCTCTTTCTTCTCTACATTTTTCTATTGATTCTATAGATTCATGCAAATGTTTTTCTATTGATTCTATAGATTCTTGAAAACCGTCTAGGGTTACTTTGGTAGGCCTTCCTCTATTATATTTAGGTATCAACGATGAATTACTCATATTGAAAAGAAAAATAAATAAATAAGAAACTTATGCACCTAATTAACATAAGGGTTTGAATAGCCACTAATAGAGTTACCATATATTTGATTTACCGCATACCAAATTCACCGTAGACCTAGAGATAAATATTCATGTAGTAGCACCACACAGATAATATCGTCACTATAGAGATAATACTCATCGCATATATATATTCAGTGCATCGATTCACCTCAGAGATAATATTCATCGTCGTATGTATTCACTACAAAGATAATATTCACCATCGTATGTATTCACCACAAAGATATTATTCCACCATAAAAAAATCAAATACTACCGTAGAGATATATTCACCACCGTATGTATTCATCGCAAAGATATATTTACTACCGTATGTATTCACCACAAAGATATATTCACCATCGTATGTATTCACCACAGAGACATAATTATTTATATAGTTGAAAATGACATAATTATTCAAATCACAATCATTTCACACATCATATTTAAGTATTTTAGTTTCTAAATACGTTTAATCAACATATTGTATCTTGCTAGACAACAAACAATTCACCCTGAAGAAGAGTTAAACATTATATGGCATTAATGGTTATAATTTTTGTAATCATAATCCAAATTAAACGATTTCATAAAACTAAAGTTAAACATTATATGACAACTATAAATTTAAATGAGTGATACATCTTCAATTTAATTTAAAAACAAAAATTCATTAATAATGTTAATAATTATCATACTCATAATACATTTTATAAATCTAACAACAACAACCACAACATTATATGAAAAACATAATATTCATGAGCGATATTTTTTTTCCAGTAGAAAATTTCTCAATATATATTTAATATATGTTGTTCTCAAAGAGAGTACATGAGTTCAAAATATAGTGCCAACTAGTGGCCTTCAACTAAGGAAAAATCCTCCATCACAGACATGAAGAGATGTACTACATAGTTCCAGAATAAAAACTCAGAAATAACTATTCAGTCTCTACCCCTATGTAATCAGTCCAAAATTGCAAATAAAATTGCAATAGTACAATCCAAAATATCTACAACCATGTTTACAAAATAGAACCAGATATAACTCAAAAAATATAATAAAGTCATAGAATTCCCCAAATACTATCTAAATCAGATGTAAATTAGAAGTGATAGAGGGGGGGCCTCCTGGCCATCCTGCCATTTGTTGAAATGGATCCTCCCTTCCGGAACCTGGAGAGATTTTTTTGAAAGTGTATCAGTTTCCACATTCTCTTCCCTGTATTTGTGATCAAATATAATATCTTTAAAGAGTGCAATGAGGGTCCTAATCTTCTCCATCCATCCCATGAGAGATGTAACAAAAAGATTACACTTATGATTTAACCACTCCACCACAATTTTAGAATCCCCTAGCAATTGTAGCTAGTCAATGTCAAGTTTGTGTGCTAGTGATAAGGTGGCCCACACAACAAGAAGTTCTGCCCTGGTATTTGTTCCCACCCCGCAATTGAAAGTCCACCTGTAGATAGTGTTCCCCGCAGTTTTTATGATACCTCCATCTCCACTCAGAGTGCCATTATTTTGAGCAACACCATCGAACCAACAAATATTATGCATGGAAAGATGAGGTTTTTTTTTTTTTTCCTTTTGGGAAAATGGGAAAGAGGATATCGAGCACTAGTAGCTTCCATCATACCTCAGATATGATATATTAATCCCTGAACAGTAGTTGTACAGGATTCAAAAATTCACTTGTTCCTTGCCAACCAAATATACCAGCAAGTCAATGCAGGTAGAATGCACGGAGCTTTCTCCATCTTAAGCCAATTTTCATAACAAAATGTTAGAGTACTACCTCCCCAAATTGTAGCAAAGTTGTAAACTGTAGACAGGGAAATCCAAATTTGTTGATTGAATGTACAACTTACAAAAATATGAAATATTGTCTCCTCATCCCTATTGCACAAAG
Source organism: Picea glauca (assembly GCA_000966675.3). Lineage (NCBI taxonomy): Eukaryota > Viridiplantae > Streptophyta > Pinopsida > Pinales > Pinaceae > Picea > Picea glauca. The sequence continues at coordinate 9,461 of JZKD02S2024977.1, read as the reverse complement.
AACAAACACTCGATCTTCCCAGCCTCTTTTTTTTTTTTTTTTATCTGGTCAGATTTTCCCATGTAAATATTTTATTCTCCAGTGCCAACCACGTAAAGGGTTTGATCATGTGTGCCAGATCCCAAGTCCAAAGTTGTCTTCGCCAACCTGTTAATTGGGTCGACCAATATTCCTGTGCCAATGTATTATAAATGTTTTTAACAGTGATAACCCCAGAGTGATCACCACCTGTCCAGGTAAGCAAGTCTTCTTTAGGTTGAAGTTGAATCCCATAATGAATGAGTGCCTTACAGTAATAAATCCATTCAAAAACCAGAGTTCCCGTAATTTCTAATCCATCATTGGATTTCCATTGATTGGTAATGAAACCCATAGAGGCTTGTACAGATGCCTGATATAAATAACAAATTTTACGCTCCTTTAGTGCCCCTCGAAGTTCTAGAGATAATAAGGAGGAATTGTTGATTCCCAAGATCTTGTCCATACCTATTAAAATGGAGGTGCCATTCCTAGGTTCCTAGATAATCCAACGAGTAATGAGAGGTAATGACTTCAACAAGTTTTTGCAGATCTGCGAAGCTGCTGGTTGGAGAGGCGATGCTGACCTAAGCCAAGTTGCCACAGAAAAATATGGGAAGTATTTATCCTTGATCACTTGTTGCCAAATACCTTCCTTAAACAAAACTTGCCATAATGAGTTTGCTGCCAGGGCACAATTAAAAAGGAAGAGATTCCGAAGACCCTAATCACCAAGGTGTTTCGGCTTTGCTAATGTCTCCCAGCTACAGAGATGTATTCCCTGTGTCTTTCCACCCCACGAACAGAGGAATTCAAAGATAAGCTTACGGATATTAGAGAGAAAAGAGATTGGAATCACCGCCAGGGCCATCCAGTAGACAAATTGTGTTTCAAGTACCGATTTAGCAAGTGTATAACGACCACCAAGTGTCAAACATCGGTTGCACCACTGTTTGATCCTTTTTTCAAAATTTATTATAAGCCATCTCTAGTCTTCAAAGGTACTCTTGTCATCTTTTAAATGGTACCCCAAGTAACAGAATCCCACAGACAACTCCTCAAAATTATAAGAAAACATAGTTCTAAACTGCTCCAATGGTTCTCCATGGATCCCAGAAAAATGGAAAGTTGATTTTTGAGGGCTTACTTTTAAGCCTGAATCAAAACAAAACAATTCCAGCAATGATTTAATCACCTAACATTCATCCAGATAGGCCTTAGACATAATAAGAACATCAACAACAAAAATAAGATGAAGGACTTTAATAATCCTTGAAATCTTGATGCCAGTTAGATTGCCTTTCGCTTCTCCTTTTTTTAATAGAATGCTGGTGCTTTCCATAACAAGAATAAAGAGAAAAGGTGAGAGTGGACAACCTTGTCGCAATCCACGTTCGCTAGTGAAGAAAGATGAAGCCTCTCCATTGATTAGTACCAAGAATGAGGAGCTAACCACACAAATCATAATCCAATTTATAGAGTGAACATTGAACCCAATTTGAACTAAGATCAGACGTAAGAAATCCCAATTGACACAATCATATGCTTTTCTTAAATCCATTTTAAGAATCAAGGTGTTTTGCTTCCTAGATTTGATACTGTGTATACATTCTTGCGTCGTACCAATGGCATCCAAAATTTGTCTGCCCTTTAAGAACCCAAGTTGTTCACTCGAAAGCTCCCTCGATAGTATAGGTTTAATCCTATTTTCAATTACCTTAGAAATCAGCTTGTAGCAAAGATTGCAAAGCGTGATAGGTCTATAATCCCCAAAGGTCCAAGGATTACTCTCCTTTAGAATCAACGCCAAGAAAGTAGTATTTAAGGAAATTTTAATCCTCCCTCTAATCCTTGTGTCTTCAATTAAATCCAACAGGTCATCCCCCACAACATCAATTTTTTTTTATATAAAACTCAATCGTCCATCCGTTTGGGCCTGGACTTTTATCAATTGAGAAGAGTTTTAAAATACCCCAAATTTCCTATTTGGTGACCAGTTTATCAATTAGAATAGATTCCTCAACAGAAATAAAGTGTGGAAATAGTCAGACAAGATTCAATTGATCCACAGGAGAAATAAGCGGATCCTTCGAAAATAACGTTTTGAAAGATTTGTTTGCCTCAGGATTTAGAGCTTCTTGTCCTCTATGTTCCTGACCCAGATCATCCCAAATCTCCCAAATATTCTTTTGATTCCTCTTCGCACTAGCGAATTTATGGAAATACTTAGTATTCCGGTCTCCACATTTTAACCAGATTGCACAACTCTTTTGTCACTAATGTTCTTCATCGATGAGTAGAAGGCGATTACGCTCAGTCTCCAAGGACTTCAATCTGCAATCACTGAAAGGATACAACCCAGACCTTGGTAAATTTGTTAAAGCAACCCTGATCTCCTCCTCAAAAGTGGTAAGTCTTTTTTGTTGTTCACACCGTCTATGTTTAGACCATGATTTAATCCAGGCCTTTAAGACTTCCATCTTCCAAACAAACATGATCTGGACATCTGATTCCAATAAAAAGTCTGGATCCCACCAAACATCACTAAACATATACATATCAATATATGTCAAACATACATCCCAACAAAATATGCAATAAACATGTCATATATACATCTCAAGCCAAATATAAAAAAATCAATACCACTACTAGCTAGTTCCACCACCAGAGCCATATGCATCAGTTTCTATGTACTAGAGGTAGAGGGTCTATCAATAATAATGTCATAAATAAATGTCGACATAAGTACACTATCAAATGTCTCTCTATCAAGATCAACTTGTGCAACAATACCCAATATGAACATAGTGTCCATAGCATTATAAGCTTGTGACAGATGTGGAGGAGAAGGATTGGCGGATGATGACACATGTGGAGAAGAAGGACAAGGATCGATGGATGGTGACACAAGTGGAGGAGGATGAGGAGGTTCAATGGATGGTGATGCATGTGGAGGAGAAGTCGAAGGATAGGTGGATGGTGTAGACACATGTGGAGGGGGAGGAGGATGAGGAGTATTAAGTGTGAATGGAGAAGACACATGTGTAGGGGAGGAGGAGGAGGAGGATCAGACATGGATGGTGTAGACACAATGGAGGGGAAACAAGAGCATCGATGGATGGTGCAGACTCATGTGGAGGAGATGTAGGAGGAGGAGGAGGACCATGTGGTGGAGTAGAGGATGTGGATGGGTCCGGTGATGAGCCATATGGAGTAGGATCACAAGCAAGATCCCTCAACCTCTTGATGAGGTTGACGACACTAACAATATGACGCATCAAAAATTTCATGTCACAAGGTAGATTCGTCAATATCATAGAGAGATCTAGTACCCATATTATGGCTCTAACTGTTGTGGGTACCACTTCGTGACTAATCATGAGACCACATAGGTGATCCACCACCTCTATCCGGGCTCTCTGATTCGACTTGCATGGCATGCAGGGTCTATGTACTACAAACCAATCCTCTGCCTCCTCCATATCCTCATTCTGATGGGGAGCCTCATCCCTAATATATGTGCCAATATATGAAAAAAAGAAGATAATAATAATAAGACAATCGAAACAAAATGTTACAATAAATTACATGTGCATTAAATAAGACATAAAAATACGTAATTAGATTTATCAAAACATAACAATAATATTGCCTCTCTGATATAGTGGCTCGATTACTGTAAATAGGATGTTTGGACATCCTCTCCAATCCAACCCTACTTATGGGTATCGTACAATATCGAGAACAAGATTGTCCTCTCTAGCCAAAAAATCACATACATCCCTACCTACCAGAGTACACGACAACTCCAACTGGCCCTTCTTTGGAAACAAATGCTCCCACATACACATTTGCACATCAAACATAGGCCTAGCAAGAAAGCATAGTACTCCTAATCGAGTGGCATGAAATCTCCCAAAAAATATTTAATAAATATGACGTGAATGGGAAGAATCTCCTCCCATTTAAAACGAAGTGACAATGATCCAATACAAAACAAAACTTTCTCAAAAAAATCTGTGATGATGTAATCAATAAGCGCCTATACACTAAACTATATACATAATACATCAAATTGTAACTAATGCAGTGCCCATCAAAACTAGAGTGTGACAGTGTCGAGATAATAAAACATAGGCACCTAACATCATCTCTATGAAATGAACTCATCTTCATATGGGCTGACATATCTTTGCACATATGCCAGTTGGGTCTCTTGTATAACACCAGGCGGTAGATCAAGAAACTAGGGCCAATTATCCCCCCTCCTAGACAACCTAATGATCAAATAAACATCCTCCCTCGTGGGATGATACCACATATTGGGATCGACCCTAAATTCATATTGACCATGATCCCAATGACGGATTAATTATTGTCACAACAAAGATTTCCCCTTGAGGAATGTGCCCTCCTCATAAAACTAGAGGAGGACAACATCCAAAAAAAGGGCACATGTCTATTGTGAAATAGGGTGAACGAACAACTCCCTCTCCCTCTCTCTAGCCTCCCACTCACGTACAAATGTGTATGTTTTTTCCTTCTTCTCCTCCTCATGCTCCTCCTTTCATTGTTGTCGTCTCAGATTCACATACAAATATTTTTAGGCACATATATATAAATAAAATGAATTGAAATTATAAAACCCACACATCTATAAATAAATTCTATTTTTTTATTTTTTTATTTTTGCAAGAAAATGTAGAAAAGTAATTGATGCACCTAAAATAGTAACTATGCATCGCACATAGTGCTCTATATTAAAAAAACAACACCGCTATGCGATGTTGTTACTGCCACACACCGATGCACCACGTTTCTTGTCATGCCACCACGTATTTTACCGGTGCGTCACATAATACACATCGCACTGTTAAATTGTAAAATATTCATCTCAATGTCGTGCTCTTTATAACACCAGTTTGTTTTTTGTACCTAAAGGAACTTCTAGGTTAAATTGTTTTATTGCAAATTAAGCAGTGCAATGTGTTAATATGAACACATTGGTGCTACCGTGTTATTGGAGAATTGAAATTTTGTTTTGCGGTGCGTTCGGTTGTGTAGAGCACCGGTAACAAGGCATACAATGAGACACATCGACATGCCAAGTCTTTCAATATT
>JZKD02S2024966.1:30079-45869 GCA_000966675.3 Picea glauca | reverse complement strand
ACCATGGAGGTTTTGTTGGGTGTGTGAGAGTGATTGTCCTCAAGAGAGACAAGCTCGAGACCCAACTTTCTATACTCAGACCTCGTCGGGGACATGCACTGAAAAACGATCAAGAGTAGCCTAATCAGATACCACTGATCTAGATTTTAAGAGAAGAACGGAATGAATAAAGATGATTACCAAAACTTGATTAACACATAATAATATATATACAGTAAAATTGGTTTCTATTCAATAAGGAAATAAATTGAAACTGTAAAATGCAGTGGAAAACAAGCTTGCTATAATGGTGGTAGCTTATCTCTGAGAAGAGATGTGATGGATACTCGCATTCGCAAGAAGATGATTGTTACAATGAGGCTCCAAAGACATTTTTAACATAAGTAAAATCCAAAACCCTAACCCTAGAAGATGAAAATCCAAAAGGTTTGCGGGGCCCGATGGGGGTAGTTGATACGCCAACTTCTCGGGGACATAACGTTTGCATACGATCTCCGTTTGGGGAACTTGATACACCATTGGAAAGGTCTAACCGAGAAGAACGATTTTTGACTCACTTAAGTTAGTGCCTTTGGAACTCAACTGAGCCCCAAATCCCCAAAAAACGTTGTTTAGGGCCTCAAAACGACCCCAGAAATTTGGAACCCGAAAAACTGCCATGATGGAAAACAGTTTTTCAAGCTCGTGGAATAGGTGGGTGGCCACCGATATCCACCTAGATCATATACTTGTCTGATTGTTCCATTCCATCATGTGGTATCCCAAGTTCCATGGAGACTGATTTTTCGTGTGCATCATGTGGTAGTTGTTCCATCCATGGCAACCTAGAATGTTCTGTGTAGATGATGAGGATGAAAAACCAAGATTATGTGTTGAATCGTTGATGACACATGCTCAGGCTAAGTCAGGATAACACTCTGATAGACACACATGATTAATTCTATAATTTATAATTATGACAGTCCTATCACTTAATTGATTATTTTTCTTTATATTTTATATTTTATATTTATTTTACAATTAACCTTACCCATAAATGAGAAACAACATAACTAGATTAAAAAAATTAAAAATTAAACATGATGTACAAAATTTTAAAGATTATTCGTCTTCTTACAATCTGTCGGCTCTTGCCGAAGTTTTCAAACTGGTAGACACCCTTAAATATGTCATACAACCAATAGTTAAAAAATAAAATCTCATCTCATACTAAGAACACGGTATAGGCAAAGGCATTTATCTACCATATTGCATACAACATTCTGACAACCTTACCATTTTACATATTATTTTAAGGTAGCAACTATTTTTCCTTGCAACTTTTGAATATTGAAAGAAAGCAACTTGAACAAGAATCACACTAAATACCATTGCAAACCTTAAATCTTCCACAATATAATTTTTATTGGGTTTTAAAACCTCACAAATACATTGATTGATAAGGAACATTAATTTTTATTGGGTTTTAAAACCTCACAAATACATTGATTGATAAGGAACATTACGCAGGATAATTCCTTTTGTTTAATTAAAATACATTATATCAATGTAGCATATTGATGCAAGCACATCTCATCTTGAGCAATCAACATCATCGAAAAATATTTTCTTTTTGATCCTCCTTGAATGTTTGAGTTAATTTTCTTGGCCGTCTGTACAGAAGACAATGATTAAGTCACTACGGAAGACTAATGGTCATCGTCACCAAAGTCTGTAGGCCAAGATGAGTTAGTTTGTTGCGTAATCATCCTAAAAAATAAACAGAACCAAGACCTCTTATTGCAGAACCGAGTCTGGGCATTAAAACTTTGTGCTACAAATGTTGTCAAACCTGGAGTGAGGAAAACTAGAAACAACCATGAGGAAAATTGTGAACGTGATTGAGAAGGGAATTCAAAGGGTTTTCATTGTAAAAGGGGAATTCAAACTAGAGAACGAGAGTGAGGAAAATTAGAAACAACCATTTGGAAAAACATCCATGCATTGTAAAAGGAAATCTGAAGGGACATAATTGTAGATGGGAATCGTTGAGGAAGGGCATTGACCTTCAACCTGATAAAAGAACATGAGTAAATTTTATAAATAGTATAATTTTATCAAAAAGGGCGATTTACTCCCATCATTTTTTGAGAGATAGATTGTGTGATATGTGTCTAGTTTGGCATTAAAGACCAAATTGCAACAAGTGAATTCATAAGTTGCATTGTACATGTATGAGAGACTGAGACCTCCAAACTAAGATGTAATAGGTCAATTTTGGCCCTACTATTTGAATGAAGACTTTCTTTCAGTTACCTCTCTTATTTTTGTTTTCCTAAAATATTTTAGTGTTTTTGTTGCATCGCTCTATGAATTGCCAATCATGGTCCTCCAAACAATTATTGTTTAAGTCTACATTGCCCAATGTTGCACCATGTTGTATTAGAGAAATGTTTGTCCCGTGAGTTTATTCCTATTTAGATTTATTATGCGGCGAAATTTTGGTTGCAAAAACATGAGGGTAATTTGTTTCAACGTGTGTGATTGCTATAAATGGAGCTCATGGAAGATAGTACCAGGAAGGAAGGCATGTAGATGGTAGTTAGGTTGTCGATTATGAGACACACTGCAACAATATCACTGCAAAGAGGAGCAAACTAAGAAGGTGTGATGAATAAGGAAGTAGATTATATGAGGAGGTGATCTAGGAGGATCTAGGAATTATCACAGAGGTATAGGAGGATCCAGAACACTCACAGGGATCCATAAAGGGTCAGAAAAGCTAAAAATTCAACTGTCTCAAAAGTTCAAGAAAATGACGCCATTGTGAAGATCTCACCGTCATCTTTCCAATGGTGCAAACGAAAATTCAAATGGAGTTCGTATGCAAAAGTTATGGTTGGTCAAAGTTCATGTCAACCAGGGCAAGAGTCAACCCTGAAGAGATACGTGGGAGGATCAAAGAGAGAAACGTGGTAGGATCACAGGTTGACAAGTGGTAGCTCCAAAGTGACACAGAGCATTGTACAGATGATGTGGAAGAAACTGAGTTGGCAGTCATACCTTCAGGTGGACAAATGGTAGGTTGACAAGTGGGAGACAATTGGTTCAATCAAATGTTGACATGTGGCTTGGAAGAGCCAATGAGAGACCACCACATGGTGACCCCTCATTGGAAAATATTGGTTGGTGAATATCAAAAGTTATGGAGTCAATAGGGTTCGACCCCATGACCTCCATAGCCACCAAACGACTTAACAAAGTTCCCACAACCATTGCACCACACATTGGATCTTAACATGTAAATGGTACATTATACATTTAAAATTAAATAAAGTGTCATTTTGATGGCTAAAGAGATGAGGGCCTAAGCCCTCTATCCTTAGCCCCTAGTCTGTTGCTATCACATATGACCTACACCATAGCGGAGGGGGCTCAACTCATAATTTCACGTGGGATTTTTTATACTATGGTTTCAATATATGCCATAAACCATGTGTTATAACAATATATTCTTATGTTGTTGTAATTGTTTCAAAGAAATTCGTGCAGGAAGTTTGTATACACCAACAAAAAGCCACGATATATGGCGGTCAGTGGGAATGGAACCCCCCACTCGCCAACTTTAGCAAGTTTTAAACAACCTCCGCTAACAAACTAATCCATGTTTTTGGTTAGTTGTAACTATGTAACAACTCTGTAATTAAGGGCGACCACTATTTTCAGAATTTTGATAAGAGGGGCGGCCTATTTAATGGCCTGCACCACAAGGAAAAAGACAAAATGTTTTTGTGTTTCACACATTTTATGCATAAATTTTGGTCTTGTAATGCATGTCGATGGTACAAGGGATATGAGGCTACATCGTAAAGCGTGCCAAATGGTACTTTGATGGAATTTCAAGTATTTTATATCAATTTTGCACGATGTTTTGCTAGGAATTCAATGGTGCACTCTGTTTCTGCAATTGATCAAAGAAACACAAATTCATTGTATTATTTTTCCCGCCAAGGGGATTTTGGGGCACTGAAGAAGAATATAGTTGACTTTATGCTTACTTTTCTCATTTTTTCAAGAGGAATGCAAGGCCGATGTCCTTTTTTGCATCAGAGCAACATATTTGAAAGGTGCCTTCAACTCTTTTATTGCAAATTCCTTTTATTGTACTTGAAGCATTTGAGCATTAACAAAGTGATTCTGCATTTGCTTATGTAAGATGGATTATACAAGTTATGATAATCAATTAAAGTGTTTATTTGAGTAAGATAAATCACTTACATTACATAAGCATCGTCAATAAAATATATTTGAATAAGAAAGTGGTGTTGAACTTAATGATATTTTCAGATCAAGTGTTGTATAGGTTCTATCCATTTTTGGATTAGGAGGAGAATAACAAATATGAAGGTTGGAATAGATGGAAATGTTGAAGAATATTTAGGATAAAAATATTAGATAGTTGAAGATCGTAATACTAATGAAAGTGACTTAAATGTGCAATTGTAACACCCCTTGGTGTATGGAAGTTATGGTGCAATTTCTGGTTTTAACTATATGTTATCTTCTTAAAATGTGATGTACTCATCATTTCCCCATGCTAATTATTATGTGATATCAACTTACATTTAGAAGAGATGTATCTATGTTTACTTGATATGGAATAGGGAAATAATACCCTCAATGTACATGTATTACTAAGCTTATATTATTGATTAATTATGTACGTTCATTCTTGATTATGGATATTTATCATTTTATTGATTATTGTTAAGAATGACTATTAAGTCCTAGCCAATTCCCGTGAGAGTCCCCTTTTAGTGGATTATGGATGGGTGTTCCTTAATGACTATTTTTCCTTAGTGAATTGTTGAGGAGTAGTATGTACTTTAAGCATTAAGATTTGTATATACTTTGATTATCATGGGTTATAATTTTGATGATATGTGATGAATTCCCTTAAGATTTGTATTTTTCCTTAGTGAATTGTTGAGGACTAGTATGTACTTTAATCATTAAGATGTGTATATACTTGATGATTATCATGGGTTATAATTTTGATGATATGTGATGAATTCCCCTCATTAGTTATTATTAAGTTCTTACATTACACGACTCCCCTAATGTAAGACTAATGCTCCTTTTCCCGTGTGCCTTACGATGATAGTTAGGAGACGATGTTTTGGATTTCTCATCACTTGGATGCTCCCTTGTTTGGTATATATTTCCAATTGGAAATATGTGTGAGATAACAATTATACTTCACATGGTAGATATCACTTACTATTATTGTTAGCATATATATTAAATCTGTGACCATTTTGAACCTCAAACTATTCCTTCCAATTTCCTTTGATACAAGACTTTATCCCATATTCCTGTGCACTTATCAGAAGCACGTTGTGGAACAATGGTGGTCTTGAGAAAGTAATTTAGTAATGTTGTAAGAATTGGAAGATGAAATTTCAAACATTGTTTTGACACTACGTTAGAACCATAAAGATTTTGTGAATTTACATATTTATAAAGATTAAGAAAATTGCAGTATTTATATATTTACAAAGTTCAAGCTTATTGTAGTATTTACATAGTTCAGGCATATTGCAATATTTAAATATTTACAAAGTTGAAGCATAGTGAAGTATTTACACATTTACAAAGTTGATGCATATTGCAGTGATGAGTTTGGAAAAATAAACCTTTCACATTTACAAATTTGGTTTCATGGTTGTATAATTTTGATCAATTGAATGCCCTGAACACACAATCAAAATAATCGTACCCCAAAAAACATAGCATAACTAAATTGTAGGTTTTACAAAATCATGGCTACATGACCCCTTTTGTGCATCTAAGAAATCGATGCATTAATTGGGATTCTCACGAGGAGATAAAGGATTCTTTTGATTAAATATCTTCGGGCCCATACCTGGGAATGATGGGATATTTGCACATAACAATTATGTAGGAATTTGATATGATCTCGGGTAACTAGGCTGTTTCCAAATTGAATATCTAGAACTTGACCTAAACTAGTCTGTTGGCTGACTGTTCGCATCTTATTGATTATCATAATCACATGGTTGTATCGACTTTAGATTAAACAACTTTGCAGACAAGGATGATGGAGGGTTTGCAATTGAGAGAGATGCAAGAATTTGATATTACCCCATCTAACTATTATGTTGTCGAATTGAATATTCAAAATCTGACCTAAACTGGTCCATTGTCGATGCAATGTACCCGTTGTTCCCATATGATTTGTTGTCATAATCCACTTCCTTCCAAATGATTCCATGAATTCCTATTCCCATCTCTTCTCCAAAAATCTTACGACCCTCCATCATAAACTTATGATCAATAGCTCCCACAAATTCAAAAATAGTAATAGTAATCGTAAATACCCTATTATTGGAACAAGCTCTTTGATCATTTTAATTATAGTTTGATAGTTGTTGTTGATATCATATATATGGGAAAAGAGCCCGATGAATCTGAATCGGGTGCTCAACAAGTTGGTAATTTTTTAATTGAAACTGTGTAACTAACCCCAGTGATCTCGAGTTTCTAAACTTCATGAAGCGACATTTAAACGAGTTTTAACTTGCCTTGAGACAAGGGTCGATTATATATTTTTTCTCCCTAATTTATTTTAAGGAATTTCAATTATAAAACTATGTGCATGAACTTCGACCCAATTTACAATTAATTAAATTATTAAATTAAAAAAAGAAAAATTGTTGTTCATCTCACCCACAAAAATAGAGCAAATCATTGTACCGTTATAGAAAATAAAACAATTTTACAATACATGTCTAACTTCTCCAATCATGTCATCCATCCTTATTTCCATTGAGCATTTGGGCCATCAATGCAACAAAGTCAATTTTTGAACACACTACTTCACCATAATCCATAAGCCAGGAAGACTTCAACCCATTGGGCGAACCTTTGGCTACAATGCCATTTTGTAAAAACACCTATACTCTATAGTAGCAAAGTCTACAGTGCCATTTTGTAAAAACACCTATATTCTATAGTAGCAAAGTACGAGTATGTGTTAGTATTTATTATTGAATATTTTGGGATTGAAAATTGACGTCAATTCAACATCTTAGATGTTGGGTAGAAACGTCCCATCGATGTTTATGGCATCTCTTAAGAAACACTTGCTCGACGAGATTAATATGGTAGTGACGTTCCATCAACATTTAATACGTAGAAAGGACAACTCATAAGCGACGTGAAATGTTTTTACAACAACAAAAAGTTGATGGACCTAAAGCTAATTAAAAACAAAAATAGTAGTGACCAAAGGTCAGGGTAAGTTAGGTCACCCAAAAATTTGATCATTATATTCCACTAAGTAGTCCTCATATTGTTTTGTTTGCACAGGAACATTTTTAATGGTGTATAAATTTGCAATTTTAAAATTGCCAATGGTATTTACAATATCCACTTTCCATTAGAGGAACTATATACTATTAACTTCAATTACAAAGTCTCATTACTTTGAGACCAAAATTTTGAATCTTGGAAGTTTTCTTTTAAATTCAAAATGTTTAGACCATATGAACTAAGACTTCTTAGAATTTTCGTATGCATATGAGACCATGATTTGGTACAAAATCATTCTAGTTAAAGATAATATTGTCAAAAATATATTTATTGATGACTTGTTCAAGAAGCTCTAGTATCCACCTTAATTTAGGTTTGTGTTCTTTGAAAATAGTAACTCTCATTCCATGAGAAAGTTTTTTTATTGTAATTAAAACTTTTAAATGGTAATAGGATACCTTATTAGTCCCCGCCGTAGGCATAGAGGGACTATAGTGATCGATAATTCGTTGACCTCACATTAGTTTGTCCTTTGATCATAAATATTTGCATAATATCTATTGTTGGAGCTAGGGAACTAAAAACATTGAATTTTACATAATAAAAAGTACCATATATTTAGTGATTTGATTGGATAACATATTGGAGGTCTTATTTCTGGCTTCTCTATTCCCAATGTTTTATATGTTAGCATATCCAAACTTTTTCATCGTCTACAGTCTTTTTGAATCATATATTTTTCTTATGCATTGCTTGAAGGTGGATTAATGCTAGCATTAGTTCGAATGTTTGTCTTAGATTTTTTCTGCTACCATTATCTTAGATCATATATGGTGCTTTTTTTAATTGTACTAATCATATTGAAATGTTTAGATATCCAAGCTTTATAGTGATCGATAATTCCAAAGTTTATAACGTTGCTGCTGCATGTATTTGTATTGAAATGTATTGACACTTTTTTTGAGGTGCTTGAATAGGCCTAACAGCTTAAATGTTTACATGACATGAGGTCCTCCAACAGGCCTGACGGCTTAAACGTTTGCATACCGCGAGGTCCTTAGACAGCCTGACAGCCTTAAATGTTTATCTAAATACACTTCTCGGAGTACATTTTTCCTCGAAATTTTCCATACAATGTTGTAGTGATTTTGTACAATATTGTTGTCCACCGCCAATTGAAGGCCCGACGGCTTAAATGTTTGCATACCGCGAGGTCCTTAGACATCCTGAAAACCTTAAATGTTTATCTAAATACGCTTCTCAGAGTACATTTTTCCTCAAAATTTTCCATACAATGTTGCAGTGATTTTGCACAATATTGTTGTCCACCGCTAGTTGAATAGGCATTGTATCTTTCATCCTTTTTCTAGCCTTGCAATGCAATTTAGTCATCGTTGAAGCTACATACATTGTTTACTAGTTTGGTGAGTGCTTTTTCTTCGTTGGTTCGTCGGTTGCTGGTTGTTGTTGTTGTTTGGTTCACAATTCAACCTGTGCTTCTGCCTTTCATTGTTTCAGAGTAAGTTTCCATGCCATAGTTTCATTTTCTATTCCTTCTTGGTTGTTCAGTGTTTGCAGTTTGCAAGTAAGAATGTTTGCTTATTTCTACTCGCATGCTTGTTGTATGTTTCTGGTTCCTTTTGTGCTTCGGCTGCAATTTCGTAATCGTTGGAGATACATATGTTGTTTACTGGTTCGGTGGTTGTTTCTTGTTCACAGGTTCGTTCGTTCGTCAGTTGCTGGTTGTGTTTGTTTGGCTCAAGTTTACGCTTTGGGGCCCTGGGGCTGCAATTGGGCATGTTCGTGCTTTCTCGCTGGTTTGGTGCTTTCCGTTTTCTTTTGTTTGATTCGTCTTTGCAGGGTTGGGGTCTTGCGCTAGTAGTTGGAGTTTTTTTTTTTTTTTGTATTATTATTGATTTTTGGGCGCTTTACGGTGTTCAGCCCCTGTACCCACAGGTGGACATGTAGTTGTGTTATTTGACCTATCTGGCGAGGTCGATATCTGTTATTTTGTGAGATTTTGTTGGTGCTTTGGTGTTGACATGATAGAAAATAGTTGCATGAAAAATAGTTGGAGAAGTACATGTGAAATTGCAATATCCGTTGTTTTTTTGTTAAAATAAAACATATACATGCTGCATTTATAAACCATGTATGGTGAAATGTGTCCATATGACAATACATTTTTTTTATCCTCTACACAGACTGGCGTGCCCACAATATAATTTGTCTTGTACTTGAGATATGATATGTACAACAAAGATTCTGCAAAATTATATTTCCATGTCTGGAACCATATCTGGATAGTTTGCCACGAAAAACCAAAATATTTTATCGTGGGCACAACAGCCTGTGTAGAGGATAAAGAACATGTATTTCCATTGGTGGAAGCATATCTGGATACTTTAACACGGAAAACCAAAAATTGTTTAGCTACGACCATGCAATTTTGTAATATTTTGTGGCCTGTAATATATTTTGGGCAGGGAAAAAAATTACATATTTACAACTATGGATGGAGAAGCGCAAAGGTTCATGTTTCTGCCTATCTTTTAGACTATTCATTGAGTCTCTTTTACTGTATGTACATATTACTTGTTCTACGATGCATACCAACTTCCATTCATGTTCATTGTATTTTGTGTGTTCCCATATTCAAAAAAACAGAATAGTTGGAGAAAACGACGGAGTCATGATTGCATTGGTTGAGGATGAGATAGAAAGGTGCATGCTTACCTATCTTTTAGACTATTCATTGAGTCTCTTTTACTGTATGTACATATTACTTGTTCTCCGGTGCATACCAGTTTCCATTCATGTTCATGTATTTTGTGCATTCCCACATTCAAACAAACAGAATAGCTGGAGAAAACGACAAAGTCTTGACTACATCGGTTGAAGAGAAGATAGAAAGGTGCATGCTTGTACTGTTATTTCACATTGTATTGTTTTGTATTTCATTTATTTTCTGTATATGTGTTCACCTATTTTATTGTATGTAGATGTTGTGTACCTTCCTACATAATAACTTATCTTCATTACATGTCTTCCTGCATACTAACCTACTTCATGTCCATTGTATTTTCCCTGCATTGCTACATTTAAACAAACATAATGGCTGGAGAGTACGATGGTCTCTGTTGTTCCTGAGATTAAACTTAAGGCTCAAAGAATAATGCCAGGCATCAGGAATTGATGAAAATTGGTTTTAAAGGTGCTTTTTGTTTCGTTAGTTGTGTAATAATTAAATCCTCAAATGAAATTAATATCTAAGTAGAACAGAGGCCATATTTCATCATCTGAGTCAATTTATCAAATTGAGAGAGTAGAAGAAAATTACAAAACTATTAAACAAACTAAGGCATCAATGACAGAAGAGTCTTACCTTGTTTATAGTAGAAGGAAATGTAGAATGCACTCCTGAAAGAATATAAGATGTAGTGATCCAAATAACAGGCAGGCCTTGTATTTGCTGATTTCAAATACAGAGGAAAGACTGATTTCTAATCAAATACTAAATTAAATGTAATCACAGTAGATGTTGTACTAAATTGTAATCCTTCACTTGTTCAAGAGTAACTTAAAGAGAACAGAAGATATGAAACACAAAGAGGGCACATAACTCAAACAACACAAAATTTGGAATCCCTATCTGCACTTGTATTAATACTCACAAAGAACGAGTTTTCTCAGTTACAATACTCACAAAGAAGAAGCAACCCGTGATTAACCTTATAAAGTTATATTTACACAAAAGGTTCTCAACCTTAAACGGTTGGAATTCCCCTTATTTCTAAAATAGTAAAAATTACAAAATGTAAAATGTGAAACACTTCACTTTCATCTTTACTGTCGGTCTCCTCATTATGCTGGTAGAGGCGTTTTTCTTTCTAGTTCTCCAGCTCCGAAACGGATAACGTACACAAGTTATATCATTTGTTTCCAGTGGTGATACCTTTTCCTTACTCAATATATTTGATGCATCTACTCACAAATTGCGCCACCAGCCTGGAGGGCTCTGTTAAATTATTAGCCTAAAAAAAATATAATTTCTTTTCCCATTGAGGCAATCTTTCTTCCATTTGTCTATCTTCTGAAACTATAGACTGTAATTGCAGACTAGGCTTCACTAACCATCTATTTATCTTAATAATATCAACCTATTTTATCTGTGAGATTTCGGCCTGAGCCTCTTCGATATTTGTCTTAATGTCATGTTGATGTTTTTTTATGTCAATTTGTCCCAGTACTCCAAATCTATCTTATTTATCAAGGCCTAATTATTCTTTGTTGAGTGAGTGGAAAGCCTCTTCACAAAACTCCTTCACTTCCTTAGCCATTTTCCTGCTTTCAACTATGCTAGATTTCCAGGTTTTTAGTATTATATCACATTTGGTCTGTTCTGAAACGGACAACCTGGAAGCCATAGCTACTCCTTCTCTTGCTGACGACACAAATTCTTCTTGGAAGGTAGTCTGGGCAAACAATAACTTCTCTCTCCCTTAAACAAATGTTATTTAATGCTTGATCTATCACCCAAAAATGATTTTGGATAGTTTCAACCTTAGTGAGAAGGCTTTGTTGTGCTACTTCCAGTTCCTTTCACACTTCCAATACTTGAGCTTGGAACACTATTATATCTACAATCATGTTTTCAGTAGAGCTTACTTTGGCTTGTAGTTTCGTTACCAACTCATATTGTTGGGTGGCCCGTCCCTGGCTCGCCTGTATATACCTATGCATCTCCTTGAGGCTGGATTTGAGTTGTTGGATTTCTTGTTTGTCACTGGCTCTAATCTTCTCGAAGCCCTTGTTGAACTGGCTCCGAACATTCTTTTCTACAACCTTTATTTGATTTTGCAATTGGCTTATTTGCATATCTTTCTGCTTCAGTCATTCTTTTAATTTTCTGACTGAAAACAGGTTGGCTGTTGCAAAAGCCCCTAGTGAACCTGCTACTTCTTTAGCAAAGTCTACCTCCTCCAAGGCTTCTCCATCAATTAGCACTCTGTGCCTTTTGACAACTGAACCTTCCTTTTGGTGCATTTCTCTCTTCACCACAAACTTCCTTTTCTTGCTGAAAAAGAAATTGGAAGGAGGCAACTCTTCAACCGAAATGGGTGTGAGGTCCTCTATGAATACTACCTCTGCATTTGGATTCCCTCTAGTGAATTGTAACGGTGTGATGAACTGGATGGGGCTGTCGATTTCAGTGAACGACTGTTTTTCGGACGCGTCTGTAGTTGATTTATCTGGTGTAAACAATGGTCCTTATTCTCCCTCCTTTGTCAGTGTCTCTACTTGATCTTCGGCTTGGTCACCTGATACATTTGTTGATGGGATATCTTCTTTTTGAGTTGACACCTTAGTATTCTCCAAATTTTATCGGATTTCCTGTCCGTTGGAGCTTACTCCTTATGAGCTTTGGGTCTCCGTTTGCTGTGTAGCTATAGACGTTGAGGTTCCTCTTCGTAACACTTTAGGGAGGCTACTTCTTCGGTGCCTTTGGAAGTCGTAAAACTCAATCATTTTATCGGGTGAAAGATCTCAAACCCGATTCAAGACCTATGGATAGGATCTCCCTCCTCAAAAAATCTTGTCCTGAGGAGAATCATTGTGTTCATACCTTTTCAAATTGCAACTGGCCATGTGATTACCCACGACCTTCTGCGGAACGTGATTCTTGAATTCAATGTTGACTAGCTTTATTTCTTCCAAGGCTGTGGCCTCCACTTTTGAGTGACCGAAATCCAGTAGAGAAAATGCACCAATTTGCAGGGGAAAAGAGGGCCATACCTTTTTATGTACTTCTTTGAGCTCCTTACTAATCCCACTGAGCATAGTTTGTCATGTGAACCTCTCGGCACGCTATTCGGTCTGGTAAAAATTGCGACAGAGCATATGGAGGAACTAAACAACCAAAAACCCTATTATAGGAGAAGTGTTCCTCGATGTACCAGTCTGCTATTCTACCCAGGTTAGTCACAATTTTGTCGGAGATTCTGGGAGGTGGGTAGCCATATATGGCGATGTGCATCGGCACCACTACCCAGTTGAAGATCTCATAAAATAAGTATTTTTCCTTTTATTCCCAAAGCTTCGAATGATAAATATGTATGGGTTCGACACTATTTGGAGTCCAGCTCCAACCCATCAATGAAAAAGGTGTCATGAAACAAACGACGTCCATAATATAAGCCAACTTGAAAAATTGGGCCGGTTTCCCCTTGGCTCTTAGTGACTGATATCTTGCAATCTCTTGGACCAAACAGTCCGACAATATATTTGCCCAGTCAAAAGAGTACCCTTCTGCTACTGTGTGTATAATAGGTAACCACGGTAAAAAGAAATGCGTTGTGTTTTCCTTCCCATAGAGCCTACACATCATCATTTCTATGTACATTATGTGAGGTTCTAGTGCAGTAACTGGGTATATACCATGGGAGTCTGCTCTGAACTTCTCGAGGCGAGAATACCAGTCTTTAATTAAATCGAGAAGGTTTGTTTCATATTGATCACATTCCTTCTTATTGAATTCTACTAGGAAATTTGCATTGTAAGCAAAATTGGATACCAGAGACAATTTATACATCACCTGTAGATGTTTTGTTCTGAAAAACCCAACTGCGACCTTTTGTGAATTGAAAATAGTCCTGGTTGGGATATATACATGGTCCAACGCCCAACCAATCATATCATTGTAGGGAAAAAGATTAGGCCTTGTCTCTATCTTCTGTAGCTCTGATTGAGCAACAATTTTGTATTTGGTAGATAGGTCCTCCTTCTCGTTGTCGCTTGAATCATCCAGGCAATTTACCAATTCATATTGTAAGATGTTGAATACTTGTGTCCAGGATTTGACGATGTCTATGCTTCTGGGTGAGGTGTCGGAGAGAACATCTGCATTTTGGCTCGAACTTTCACCAGTCGCTTTAGGTGATTTCCATGGAGCCATGGTATCAAGCCTTTGAACTCTGTTATCTGCCACAGGAAATGCGTAAAATCCTTCAGCTGGAAAAACTTACTGCTCAGTAAAATGCATAATGAAATTCAAATTCACATCCCTTTTCCTTTAATCACATCGATCAGCCAATACCTTTACTGACAGAGTATTTACTTTCTTTAATGAATTAGATTCAAGTGGTGACTCAAAATCTTATTTGGAATGATTGTCGTAAAGGCATTATTAATGGCATTTATTTTTGGTGGTTCATGCTCGGGAAAAGCACATACAAAATTTGAATCTATCCGAGTCATCATTAAGAGATTGATTAATTAAGAGATAATCTTTGTTAAAGCATCGGTTAATCATATTTATCATTAAGTAAATTTCAACATTTCGGCTCTCGAGAGATCTTATAACAACCTGAGCTATAACTTACGAAATGTGAAATCGTGATGTGATTAATTAAGTTTAATTTTGTTTAACCCTTTTAATTAATCATGATTAACCTCAAAGATTTCAGGGTTTCGGGTCTCGGGATATTGATAGTCGCTATATGTTAGGATCTCTGAAACGCAAAACTGCGATAAGATTTATTAATCGTTAATTGTTATTAACCCTAAAATAACCCGGTTTAACTTAAGATAGTTTCGTGACTTCGTATATCGGGACTTTGGAGTTCTTACATGTTGGACTTTTAGTATCGCGAAACCCCGAAACCCAACATTTCTAAGGTAGCCTTTAGTGATTTGGCCTTTTAACGAGTGGGCGTCTCCATAAATTTTAAGGATTTTAGATCGTTGGATTAAACAGAAGGCTTTCATCAATGGTGATATTCAAGCGCACGTTTGTCCTTATTTAAACAAGAATGAAACTTATCTAAGTCTAAAGTTTAGAAAAATATATATGTTCCAACATAGGCTCCATCTAGGGATCACATCTCCCTACGAGTTGCGAAGAAAAGTAGACCAAGTGCCTTTATTGGGTAAATGGAGTCATTATTTCATTTTGTGGAACTTTTTCATAAAAGGAGCACTGAGGAAAGGGTTTCAACCGTAACTTAGAAAACCTTCAAAACACATCAAATCACGACTTTTAGTTAGGCCTTTTGAAATTTTTCTTTCCTGGAACTTTATTCATATTTGCTTAAGATAATCAAAACAACCTTAACCTACCTATCAGACTCTGTTCGATCTTATTTGTGTCAAGGCAAAGTGATTTTAATGATTTAAGTAGGGAGTCCTTAGTTGGCTTAGAATGTAAATCTTGTCGAGAGGAAGACTAACTACCAGAGTACATTATAATACATGTATAACAACCTTGCAGATATCATAGACTTTGCTTCACTACCAGCGAGCCTGTTCAGTACCCCGGTGAAGTTATCTAATTCCCAAATTGAATTTCCTTCACCACTTCATTTTGTAATCTTGCATTTAAATGCTTGAGATGAGGGCAATCATTTAATGAGTTTCCTTTCATCATCTATTTTCTTGAACTAGATGGGGGCAATCATTTAGATGAATTTCCTTTCAC
>JZKD02S2024966.1:13347-24818 GCA_000966675.3 Picea glauca | reverse complement strand
ATATAAGCATGAAGTAGGGGAAATCAATTTGTATGTCATATACCAGGGATGATATCTGCTTATAATTTAGCAACAGAGGTCTGTTAACTCACTTTGATTACTCTGGGTTAATTTCCTTCTGACCTTCAAGACACCTTCGTCTACAAGGAATATTTTCATGGGGGATTTTTACTTTTCAGGGGATTGCCTCGAGTGAAATCAATCAGTTTGAATCTGTTAGAAAGGCTAAAGTAGTCAGGATTAACCTAGACATACTTTCTTCCAGTTAAATTGAGAGGTGCGTATAAATATTCACCTAACATTACTTTGCGATATGTTTATGAGTTTTCAGAGTTAAGGCAAAATCTTCTCTCTATGGAGACCAAGGTAGAAGATGAGAACCAAAGGGAACAAAATCTTTAAGATGGGTAGATTGGAACAGTGAGAATATTCAAAAATTCTATTGCAAACAGGATCAATCTTACCTAAGCTTTTCAGTGATTCTCGTATTTCCTTAAGCTCTTTTATTTGTATTTCATTTTTATTTAATTTTCATTTAATTATTTTTTTTTAATTTTATTTATTAAACTTCAGAGAAAACTTTTAAGATTAGTCTATAATTATCATATTCCTCTTATCGTTGATTAGGTGACAATATTTCTATGAATGAGCCTTCTTTCAGATTTATCTAGATTCCCTTGAGTACTTCAACTTGGTTCAGTAGGTTTTAGAAGCTCATACCTTAAAATTTCCTCATATTTTCAACTAAGCCGACTATTTATTTATCACCTGTTTTGGGAGCATATCGCTATTCTGAATTTTTTTCCTGATATTTTGACTATCAGCCAGTATCCTGAGATAAAAATAAACATGAGAGCTATCAGATACTTCTCAAAAGAAATAGTAACTATTACCCTTTTTTTTTCGTGTTTTCCTTTTTTAAAACAACAAACATGTCTATATTTACAATGAAAGTAACAACTCACCAAAGAAATGAAAAACCGAGAATCAAAGTAAAGAAATCAAACTGGTATATACAGTGAGAGTTTGGAAACCGTTTATTTCATAAAATGCTTCAGGTAACGCCCGTTGATAGGGGTGTTAAGGATTTTTCCATGCAGATTTTCCAATAAAAATGAATTCTTCCCTTTGGAAGTTGTGATCTTGAAGGGTCCACACCAGATATGGTTGAATTTGCCGTGTTTTCCTGAGTCTTCCTTCCTAGCATCCCATTTTAAAACCAGGTCACCGGGAAGGAATTTCCTATCTTTATCTTTTTGGTCAAACAAGGCTTTCATGTTATCTTGATATTTCTGGAGCTTCTCATCTAATTCAGCCCTATTTTGCTGGACTTCAATCAATTGATTTATTCTCCCGATGACATGATTTGGCTCTTCCTTGGCATCTTGCCAGAGTTTCATTACAAGTAGAGAAAGATTGATGGGGAGAACAACATCGGTATTGTATACCATTTGAAAAGGGGACATTCCGAATGATCTCTTAGTGCCTGTCTGATTAACCCACAAAGCACATTTCAAATGTACATGTCAAGCTTTCTTATTTTCATTCAATACTTTTTTAATTATGGTGATTAGACTCTTGTTCGAGGATTAGGCTAACCCATTTCCATGTGGATAATAGGTTGTGGAATTCCCTAGTACAATGTTGTAATTTTGACAGAAACTTACCAAAGCCATGGACTTGAAAGATTGGGAATTATCAGTAACTATATTTCGAGGAAAGCCAAACCTCGACAAAATGTTTTCTTCCAAGAAATTGTTCACCACTGTATCTGTTGCGTTTTGCGTCGGAATAGCCTCTACCCATTTGGTGAAATAATCAATAGTGGTCAAAATCCACTTATGTTGTGCACTTGAATGTGGATGTATTTCACCGATGAAATCTAGACCCCATTGCTGAAACAGAGCTTTTGTTTTGACTGGGACCAAAGGTAGTGTGGGAATCTTTTGCTTGTCTGAAAATAGTTGATAGGGGTTACAGGCTCCGACTTTAGCGTTCACATCAATAAATAGTTTCGGCCAATAATATCCAGCTCTCAGGATTTTATATGGCATTTCTCTCCATGCATGATTCCCTCCACACACTCCTTCATGGAATTTGTCTATTACCCTCTTCGTTTTAGATTCTACTAGAAAACTTAGTAAGAAACCTAGAGGATCCTTCCAATATAGTTGATTGTCCATGATACAATATTTTACTGCATGCAACTTCAACATTATAGCTTTGGAAGGAGTCATAACGCTCGGGCACTGCAGAGTGAGAAGGTAGGAAACTATGTCTTTATACCAAGCCGAAGAAGAGAATTTCTCCTGTCTTTGAGTTGTAGGTATTTGGTCATCGAACTCTTCAGTATTTAGAATATCTTCGTAGGATTGTAAATGATTTATCCCAAGTGCCCGAAAATTTGATTCGGCTAGTAATTTAGCCAAACCATGACCTTTGACCAGTTTGGTCGATTTTACTTCTAAGTCAAATTCTTGAATCTTGGCTAACCATCTGCCTCTTTTTCTGTCACTATCTGGCTGAACTAATATGTCTTTGACAACGCTAGTTGGTACATAGTCGATTACCTTAGAATGGAGCACATAAGTTTTGAAATCTTTGAGAGATTTCACCATTGCATATGCTTGTTTTTCTAATATATCATATCTTAGTTCAACATATCTAAGACTTTTACTAAAGAATGCTATTGGCTGCTCAAAACATTCATCGTTCTTTTGTGAGAGAACGATCACGATAGTATGTTCAGAGGAAAATGAGAAAATCAAGAATTCCTTCGTATAATCTGGACTTGCCAGCACTCGTGCTTCACCTATAACTTTATTGATACGTTCGAATGACACTTTGGCTTCGGTTGTCCATTTAACTTTGTTGTCTTTCTTGAGCATATATGTAATCAATTTTACAATTTTAGCGAAGTTTGGGATAAATCTTCTTAAAAAAATATTTTTTCCTAAAAATGATTGAATCTCTTTTCTATTCCTAGGAATATTTATTGTATCTATAGATTCGACCATTTTCGGGTCGATTTTAATTCCATCTCTAGATACTATGTGGCCCAAGAGTTTACCTTCCTGCATAGAAAAATTAGATTTCTTTGGATTCAGAGACAAACCGAATTTTCGACATTTCTCAAACATCTGTTTGAGGTGCACCAAGTGTTTTGCATCAGATTTAGAAAACACTGTTAGATCATCAAGATATATCACTACGAACTTATCTCTTTCGCCGACAAAGGCAATGCCCATATCTTGTTGGAACGTGGCTCCTGCGTTCATCAGTCCAAATGACATTTTGTCATACATGAACGTACCCCATGGGGTGGTGAACGCGGTTTTTTCCTTATCATCCTCGTGGACTGCAATTTGATTATAGCCTGAGAAGCAGTCAATCATGGACATTCTATTTTCCCCGACCACTTTTTCCAACACATGATCCATTTTAGGTAATGGATAATTATCTTTGAGGGATAATTTGTTTAAATTTCTGAAATCTACACACAGTCTGATTTCACCATTTTTCTTTCTTACTGGGACCAAATTGGCTACCCACTCAGAGTATCTGAGTGGAACAATGATTTTAGCATCCAGAATCTTCTTTACCTCCTTTTTTTATCATAGACAGTACTATGGGATTTATCTATCTGAGCTTCTGCCTGAATGGTTTAACACTCCGCTTTAGGGGAATTTTGTGTTCGATTATGGTGGTATCATAAGTTCTCAATTCATCATAGGACCAAGCGAAAACATCCTTGTACTGCTTGATTAACTTGACATATTTTCTTTTTATTTTAGGGGGAAGGTATTTATATATTTTTACCAGCTTAGGAGTTTCCTTGGTGCCTATATTACAATCTTCAACCTCTTCAGGCTGAGGCTGCAAAGCAGACTTCAAGGGAATATCATCATGATTGAATAATCTCTCCAAAGGAATTAGACCTTTAGGGATTTGATTATTTTTCAGTACCAACATGCGATGATTAACGATCTTATCTCGGAACTTTTGAGGATCCTCACCTTCCTACATTATCCAAGCAGTGTCATTTTGATTTTCCTGATCAATATGTGTTTCAGAAAATTCGTCCACCATTTCTATGAATTGTATCATGTTCTCATCATCTTCGAAGAACTGCCAGTGTTTTATATTGTTTGGTATTGAGGGTCTGTGCCTCATTTCTATGTGATACTTCAGTTTGAGGGCAATAGGAGGTACAAAAGGCCCAACTGCTTTGACCAATGAATCTGCCTATTGATTTTCCATTATGGGGATGTGGTGGATATTAAATGATGAGAAAAAATTCTCAATCACATCCCAGGCACAATTTTTGTAGGACCTCAACCTCGGGTGTTTGGCCTGATACTGCTACTTTATCTGTTTTATAATTAATTCCGCATCGCCATAAACGACCAGGTTTTCAATCTTCAACTTTCTGGCAGCCTCTAATCCTAAAACCAGGGCTTCGTATTTGCATACATTATTGGTGTAATCGATGTCCCATTGTAACCTGTAAGAGAAAGGGATAATAAACTCATCTCCAGGTGCCACAAACAACACTCCAGATCTTGCTCCTTCACAAGATGAAGCACCAACGAAAAACATTTTCCAAACTCTAGTACTATTTACATTTTTATTTATCTTTTCTATTTTTTCTTTTTCTATACAATTTTCTTCTATACATTCATCTAAATCATCATCGATCGATAATATACAGTTTCCTAAATCCTGATATGCGACATAAATAGGATAATTATTCAGATTCAGTGAATCACTTACTGTATATGCCAACCTTGTTTCTCTGTACAGGCACGTGAACTGTCCACCGAAGATCGATATTGTAGCGTATGTCATGTCAAGATGAAGGGATCCTCCAAGTTTGGTGCCCCAAGACCTAGACAACAACATGCCGTACTTTGGAGGGATATCAACAACAACCACATCCATGAGAACACTTTTAACATAAATCTATGCAAGATTAACCACTAAATCTTTAATCATACCCATACATTTAAATTTTCTCGAATCAAAAGAATACAGATCTCCGTATGATCTGGTAATTTTGAGACCAAGTCTATCCATAATAGCTTTGGGCATCACATTGTGGGAGGCTCCATAATCCAACATGCAGTTATGGAGAAGATGATCATGCACAATCAGCGTAATGTAGAAAGGAGCGACAAAATATCTGGTATTTTCAAAATGTGGACCAAACATTATAGTTGGTTTATCATCTTCTAAATTTATAACATCCGCGTGACTTTCGACATCAGAAAAATTTATTATTTTGGCAATCTGTTTTCTATATGTAGGGTTTTTTGCCAATTTGACCAGAGGCATAGGGATCTTGCTTTTATTAATCTTGTTCTCTAAACTGAAACTTCCTGTTGCCTTTTCGGCTTCTCTGTTTGGGGCTTCTATCTCCTTTTTTTTCTGATTTATTAGTTTTTTTTTCTTTCGTTTCAACTGTTTTTGTTTCGGCAGTGTTGGTTTTAGCTGCTCTTGTTTTAGCATTCTGTGTTTCAGTTGCTTTTGTTTTGGCAGCCTGTGTTTCAACAGATTTTGTTTTGGCAGTCTGTGTTTCATCTACT
Organism: Picea glauca; assembly: GCA_000966675.3. Lineage (NCBI taxonomy): Eukaryota > Viridiplantae > Streptophyta > Pinopsida > Pinales > Pinaceae > Picea > Picea glauca. Next base: position 19,233 of record JZKD02S2024966.1, on the reverse strand, counting down.
GGTTGAGCTGACTCATTCGCTTTATTTCTCGACAAGATTTTATTTGGTTGGGCAGTTGCAATATTTCTATCTTTGGGCCTTAAATTATACTTTTGTTGAAGCCCGACCATTATATTGTCAGTGATTCCTTGATAAGAAGAATCTTCTGTGATATTTATGCTATCATCATTATTAGACCGGTATTATGCATTAAAATACCTTTCATAATCTTGCCTCGTCAAACAAGGTTCTTGACAATCATCGCCAAGATTATTCATATCTTCCTCTAACTCCTCAAAGTTTCACATGTCATCTCCTCCTATAAAATTTTCATTTTTAAAGGGGGTCTGAATATTTTGATTTTCATTTTTTATTTGTCTTTGTTGTATTTGAGGGTTAGGATTCCTTCTGAAATATTTTCTAACAAACTGATCCATTTTAGATTGATCCAGTTCAATTTTTGAGATTTTATTAGATAATTTTTTGATTATTTTTTCCATGTCATCCATTTTGTCTTCCGCGAACCTCCCAGATCCAAAAGGTCCTGCTTGTTCTTTGAATCATCTGGTTTCTTTATTTTCCATTTCAATTTTAGCTTTTAATTTTCCCGATGACATCATATTTGACTCTATTTTTATAGCATCGTCCTGCATTCTTGTGAGGTCGAGAGATCTCCTTTCCCTCAACAGTAAGGAAAAGTCGAGCTCAAAATCGCGTGCAAAAGTCACCTTTGCTGCAGGTTGTGAAGGTTTAACCTCAACTGGAATTTTGTTATATAGTTTATTAAATATATGAGTGAATTCGAGAACTGTTTATGAATTTTTATTTCTTAAATCTCTGAACTCGGTTAAATAATAAAGGTGATATTTCCTCTATCCCCATTGTCTGAGAAAGGCATTTTCTAACTCATCGTATGTTCTTATAGAACCTGTTGGTAGCCCTCGAAACCAGGTTCTCACCTGTCCTTTGAAATTTTGAAATAGGAGTCTTGAATAAACATCCTCATGCTCAAGGCCAAGGATATCGACAAATTGATCGAAAAAATTTATGTGTTCAGTGGTCGTTAAGTCTCCCTCTCTTGTGAACTTCGATAGTTTTTTCATATAGTTTTCAGGTAAATCGTGGAGGGGAACTGGGAAGACTAAAGGAGCATATTAACAACTAATTTATCAAAAATTATAGAAGGTGGGGGTGGTCCTTGACCACCTCCCCCTCTCCCTTCAACACCAAATCCTCCTCCACCTCCAGCAACAACCATTGATAATCTAGGGCATGAAACTTGGAGATTATAGAGAGGATTTTCAAAGATGTGTAGTGACCTTTGGGATACTTCAGGATGAAGAAAAAGGGATTATGGGAACTGATCGCCAGGAGACAGAAAATCAAAAAAGGGGGGAAAAGAGAGATGAGGGATAGGTTCTTCAGATTTGCAAGATATATAATGGGAGAACCTATAGGGGTTGAATTAGAGGATACAATATATTCTTTGAAACTTCGAGAAGTTGGAAATTTTATTTCGTGGACTGATGGAATATCAATCAAATCAGGTATCCGGAAGGGTATTTTTCCTTTATTACCAAAGGAGGCAATCAAATCGATCTCGATTTTTATTTCGGGTAAAACCAACTCAGGGTCTATGAATTCGGCTTTGATTCTATCAGTCGACGTTTCTCCGAAATGGATTTGGGTGGAACCTTCTTATGAAATTAATGTTCAGGTGGAACCTTAGCATTAGACTATGTGGGTTTGGGTTGATAAACCTTACTTTTATATGCGGTGGTTTGCTTTAGGTATCTACTCGGTTTTAAAAAAAATTCAGGGTCGGATATAGGCATGGTCTGCTTATCGTCCGGATTGTTTCTGGTATTCCTTCGACTGAATGCCAATTTATTAGTGGTGGAGTCGCCAAGTGAAAAATTTAAATTAGACTTAATACTGTATTCTATATTTTTTCACTATCAAAGAAAGAAACTTACCATGTCGTTCTCCCAGGGAAAAATAGCTTCGTTTCTCCGTCCCCGGCAACGACACCAAAAAGAGGTTCCTGAGATTAAACTTAAGGCTCAAAGAATAATGTCAGGCATCAGGAATTGAGAAAAGTTGGTTTTAAAGGTGCTTTTGCTTCTGTTAGTTGTGTAATAATTAAATCCTTAAATGAAATTAATATCTGAATAGAAGAGAGGCCATATTTCATCATCTGAGTCAATTTATCAAATTGAGAGAGGAGAAGAAAATTCCAAAACTATTAAAAAAACTAAGGCATCGATGAAAGAAGAGTCTCACCTTGTTTATAGTAGAAGGAAATGTAGAATGCACTCCTGAAAGAATATAAGATGTAGTGATCCAAATAACAGGCGGGTCTTGTATTTGCTGATAGAAATTACAGAGGAAAAATTGCTTGCTAATCAAATACTAAATGAAACGTAATCACAATAGATGTTGTACTAAATTGTAATCATTCACTTGTTCAAGAGTAACTTAAAGAGAATAGAAGATATGATACACAAAGAGGGCACATAACTCAAACAACACAAAATTTGGAATCCCTCTTTGCACTTCTATTAATACTCACAAAGAATGAGTTTTCTCAGTTACAATACGGTAAGAAGAAACTTGTGATTAACCTTAGAAAGTTATATTTATACAAAAGGTTCTCAACCTTAAACGGTTGGAATTCCCCTTATTTCTAAAATAGTAAAAATTGAAAAATGTAAAATGCGAAACGCTTCACTTGTATATTTACTATTGGTCTCCTCATTATGCTGGCAGAGGCATTTTTCTCTCTAGTTCTCCAGCTCCGAAAGGATAACGTACACAATTTATCTCATTTGTTTCCAGTGGTGCTACCTTTTCCTTGCTTAATATATTTGATGCATCTGCTCACAAATTGCGCCACTAGCCTGGAGGGATCTGTTAAATTATTAGCCTCAAAAATATATAATTTATTTTCCAATTGAGGCAATATTTATTCCATTCGTCTATCTTCTAAAAATATAGACTGTAATTACAGACTAGGCTTCACTAATCATCTATTTATCTAAATAATATCAACCTGTTTTATCTATGAGATTTCGGCCTAAGCTTCTTCCATATTTGTCTTAATGTCATGTTGATGCTTTGTTATGTCAATCTGTCCCAGTACTCCAGAGCTATCTTATTTATCAAGGCCTAATGAATCTTTGTTGAGTGAGTGGAAAGCCTCTTCACAAAACTCCTTCACTTCCTTAGCCATTTTCCTGCTTTCCACTATGCTAGATTCCTAGGTTTTTAGTATTATATCACCTATGGTCTGTTCTGAAACAAACAACTTGGAAGCCATAACTACTTCTTCTCTTGCCGACGACACAATTTCTTCTTGGAAGGTATCCCGGGCATCAATAGCTTCTCTCTCCCTTAAACAAATGTTATTTAATGCTTGATCTATCACCCGAAAAATGATTTTGGACAGTTTCAACCTTAGTGAGAAGTCTTTGTTGTGCTACTTCCAGTTCCTTTCACACTTCCAATGCATGATCTTGGAACACTGTTATATCTACAATCATGTTTTCGATAGATCTTGCTTTGGCTTGTAGTTGCCTTATCAAATCATCTTGTTGGGTGGCCCGTACCTGGCTCGCCTATATATTTCTATGCATCTCCTCGAGGATATATTTGAGTTGCTAGATTTCATGTTTGTCGCTGGCTCTAATCTCCTCGAAGCCCTTGTTGGCCTCGCTCAAGACATTCTTTTCTACAACCTTTATTTGATTATGCAATTAGCTTATTTGCAGATCTTTCTTCTTCAGTCGTTCTTTTAATTTCCCGACTGAAAACAGGTTGGCTGTTGCAAAAGCCCCCAGTGAACCTATTACTTCTTAAGTAAATTCTACCTCCTCTAAGGCTTCTCCATCAATTAGCACCCTATGTCTTTTGACAACTGAACCTTCTTTTTGGTGCATTTCTCTCTTCACCATAACCTTCATTTTCTTGTTGAAAAATAAATTAGAAGGAGGCAACTCTTCAACCGAAATGGGCGTGAGGTCCTCTATGAATACTACCTTTGCATTTGGATTCCCTCTGGTGAATTGTAATGATGCGATGAACTGGATGGGGTTGCTGATTTCGGTGAATGAATTTTTTTCGGCCACGTCTGTAGTTGATTTATCTAGTGTAAACAATGGTCCTTATTATCCCTCATTTTTCAGTGTCTTTGCTTGATCTTCGACTTGGTCACCTGATACATTTGTCGATGGTATATCTTCTTTCTGAGTCGACACCTCAATATTCTCCAAATTTTCCCGGATTTCCTGTCCGCTGGAGCATACTGCTTCTGAGCTTCAGGTCTCCGTTTTCTATGCAACTAGAGACGTCGGGGTTCCTCTTTGTAACACTTTAGGGAGGCTACTTCTTCGGTGTCTTTGGAAGTCATAAAAATTAATCATTTTATCGGGTGACAAAGCTCGAACCCGACTCAAGAACTCTAGATAGGATCTCGCTCCTCGAAAAATCTCGTCCTGAGGAGAATCTTCGTGTTCATACCTTTTCAAATTGAAGCTGGCCATGTGATTACCCACGACCTTCCATGGGTCGTGCTTCTTGAATTCAATGTTGACCAGCTTTATTTATTCCAAGGCTACAGCCTCCACTCTTGAGTGACCGAAATCTAGTAGAGAAAATGTACCAATCTGTAGGGGAAAAGAGGGCCATACCTTTTTCTGTACTTCTTTGAGCTCCTTACTAATCCCACCGAGCATAGTTTGTCGTGCAACCTCTTGGAACACTATTTGGTCTGGCAAAAATTTTGGCAGAGCATATGGAGGAACTGAACAACCAAAAACCCTAATATAGGAGAAGCATTTCTCTATGTACCAGTCTGCTATTCTACCCAGGTTAGTCATAATTTTGTCGGATATTATGTGATCAGGGGATCAAATTTTGCTTAAAAATTCAAAGTGCTTGGAATCACTTCAAATCGAACGAGAGCGTAGGTCTTGTTGTTGCGAACCCAACACAACTCGTTGGGGTTCAAACGGAAGTCGGGAGCGAGAGATATTGCGTTCTGTTCAAAATAGCAAACAGACAAAAAAGGGATGCTGACTGTACAGTCCGTACGGACGATGGCGTGGCAGGCTGTACGATGATGTGGTAGACAATTATTGAACAGTTGGCATGTGACATGGTTTGTTGGCAGAAAATGGGATGGCGACACGTGGCCCAATCAATGGCCGCCACGTGTCACCTGTTTGTTGGTTAAAATCTTTGCACTCGGCAGGAGTTGACCCCGTGACCTCCGGGGCAGGGTAAAGCTTTGGGAAAGGCCGCCCAACCGACGTGCCCGCACATGTTACTTGATATATATACGCGTTGTAATATATTTAACATTGTATAAATGTATGTTGGGGTGTGGACTGGGTCGGGGCTAAGCCCCTGCCCATGGTTATATGTTGTATTGTATACGACCGGTGCTACAGCGGTTAGACCCACCGTAACATATGTTATAACCGTTTGAATGTGCACGGTTTGATATGACATGTGACCAACATATATATGCGTGTGGGTTTAAACATTACGGTTATATCAACAGTTTTAAACTTAAGCCCTGTTGTGTTATAGCGCGCGGTCATGTGACGACCATGTGCCCACGGTCCTTGGTAGTTAAGGCCGACACGTAACTGTTTGACAGTTTGGACCGGTTGTGCGGTTGCACCCGGTGCCAAGTTTTTACGCTTTAAATTGCGTTTGGGCTAGGTTGAGCCAAGGGAGGTGCGTTTTGTATATGCAGTGACAACAACAAGCTTGAAGGGGAGACATCTAGGAAGCCTATCTACTTCAATTTTTGGCCAAACGAGGTGCCGAAAAAGCCCAGCTAGGGGTTTTTGGACGTTCTGAAGCCATTGGAGTAGTCTATTTGGCATTTTGAGCATTGTA